>PVIW01000258.1:0-523615 GCA_004026585.1 Noctilio leporinus
TAGGGACTCCAATGTCCCTCACAGGGCAAAGGTTTACTGTACAGATGCCCACTTCACAGTCCCCAGCTGTAAAAGCATCAATTCCTGCAACATCAGCTGTTCAGAATGTTCTAATTAATCCATCATTAATTGGGTCCAAAAACATTCTTATTACCACTAACATGGTTTCATCACAGAATGCTTCCAATGAATCATCAAATGCATTGAAACGAAAACGAGAAGATGATGATGATGACGATGATGATGATGATGACTATGATAATTTGTAATCTAGCTTTGATGCATGTAACATGTATACTTGATCTTAAATCCACTGTACTGAGATTAAATACGCATGCTGAATATTTTCAAGTTATGTTTTAGAAAACTTAAAATAGTATTTTAAGAGTAAATACAGTTACCATAGTTTTTGATTGAGATACTGTATTTTCTTTAATAGAATTGGTAATGGTTTTTTTTCAGCCTTTAAGTGTAAGAAATAAAGTTGCTATTCATCAAAAAAAATAAAAAAATAAAAAATAAAAATGACAATAGATAAATTAACCAAGAAAGGGAACACAAGTACATGGGAAAATAGTTTTAACTGGTTTAATAGGTTTCAACTACATATTGCAATGGTATTTCTTTAGACAATTGGAATCACAACCTATAGACAGAATCTTTTAGTGCTTCAGATGAATTCTATATTGGGAGACAAAGTTCTTTCCTTCTTTTACTTATTCACCCAAAAGAGACCAATTAACATAATAATATCACTTAAGCATTTATAATTCATGGAACTGAATTATACCTTGATGCTGCATTTTATGAAAATATTCAGAGAAAAGGTACCAGGTATGTAAAGCAATGATTTCAGATGGCATTTTAAAAGTTTATGAACTCATCAAAGAGATAAGAACAAAGGTAAAATTGTTAAACAAAGCCAAGTACATAATAAAGTGCTAAGTCCTGAAGTTATATGCTTTGATACAGGCTATTATCAAAACTAATGAGAGGACTTAGTTTGTCCCTGAGGCAGAATATTTGGAAAAAGAAAAGGCATCCTAAACCCTTCATTATAGTAAGCCCAGAATGATCAAGGGAATTCTCATGAAAGACGTTGAAATAGTCAAAATCTTTCTCCAACACTTTCTTTGGATGAGAAGTCACAGGAAATACCAAAGAAATTTTATGATAAGGGCCCAAATGATTGTAGCATTACTATTAGTGGTGGTAATAAACAATCATTACTTTAAATCAATACCTACCACCCAAGTACTACATATAATTGTTTTGTAATTAATTCTTTAAACAACCTTAGAAATACACAAGCTATTAAATGCATGAGTGTTAGAAATGAACCAAAATATAGTTAAAGAAAGAACTCAGGCTGCACTCAAAGATCGAGAGATAGATTCAGTGTGTTCCACCTATTCTATTTTCGGAACATGCTTAGATTCTGTTATTTTGCTCACTATAGACGAACACAAACTCAGACCTGGGCATTTCAGTGCTCTGCCCTCTCTCATTCTCTCTTTCCATTAAGAACTGCATGGAACCCTAAACCCACATCAATTCCTATTGGGCCATTTCCCAAATAGAATCCTGAAGGATTTATGTTTTCTAAGAGATCATGATGTTAAAGTTAACAATGGGATCTGTTTTAGTAACTACTTTTTAAAATGTTAATAAACATTATTTTTTAACTATGCCTCCAAATGGAACACTTGGCAAGTCTGGGAGTGTAAGTGCTGGACAGTGGTCATCAGAGATCAGAGGAAGGTTCCCCAGATACAGTTGCTGTCAGTTTACAACTCAGCCAAGCTCGCTGGTCATCAAGAGGGTATCAATCTTTACTTAGTGTTAAATCATTTGTTTGTAGTTGCTGAGTCCCTAGTTTTACCAATCATCAGTCACTGCTTAAAGAAAGATAATGTAGGAAAATGGTGAAATATATATTAGTGAGTACAAACATGCAAAATATGCCAATGTGCCTCCAAACGATCTCCTTCAGATCCATTACTCCAATCTGTCTGATCAAAATTTTTTAAAAGCACATCAGTTGTTTTTTTATGCCTCAACAGAAATGCTAATAAGCTATAATAGTGATTATATCCAATTTGGCTTTATTTTAACTGGGGATAAAAATACTAACATCTATGATATAGTTGTGAAGATATATTTATTGGTAGAAACCTTTCTTTTACTTCATCACTTAAGAATAAAATACACAGGTTCAATTCCCCAGCCAGGGCACATAACCAGGTTGCAAGCCAGGTCTCCACCCAGGTCCATAGCTGGAGGCAGGTGAAAGGCAACCACACATTGATGTTTCTCTCAGTTTCTTCCTCCCTCCCTGGCCTTCTCTCTAAAACTAATGAATAAAATCTTTTAAAAAATAAAAAAACCTTTTTGCTAAATCACTTTATTAATTATACGCTATAAAAAACTGGAAAATAATTTTTTAAATTCCTGAGTTTGAAAAATAATATATTATTGTGAAAGAGATCATTCATCCAAAACTGTTAGGAAATAATTATCAACATCAGCGGTTCCCAAAATATATTCCTCAGAACAGAGTTGCATGGAACTTTTTAATTTTAAGAATAATGAGCTTATTGTTCCAGAAAAAATGATACACATTTACTTTTGAAAATGTACTGAAAAATTCCAGGAAGAAGCTAAAAACATCTATCAATATTCCATCATCCCAAAATAATTACTGTCAACTTTTATTGAACATCTTTACAAATATGTACAGTTTTCAAAAGAGTACTTCACAAGGGCATACATAAATAATTTCAAAAAGAGAATAATCATAGTATTTAAAAATGTGTTAATAAATGGAAGGCATTACTGAAATTCAGATAAAAGGTTATCCTACATAGAATAGATGGTTACTGAAAAAAAAATCTCTCTAAAGGTAAAAATATTTAAAAATATTTGATTATACTTTGAAACTGTGTTTTACTTTTAAACCGTCTTCATGCAATTCTTCCTTGAAACCAATTTCCACCCTTTCCTAATTTTGTTATATTTTTCTTTTCATATTTTTAGCTTTTTAAGTATATTTTATTGATTATGCTATTACAGCTGTCCTGATATTTTTCCCCATTTGCCGCCCTCCACCTAGTACTCCCATTCCCTCCAGCAATTTTCCCCACCCTTAGTTCATGTCTGTGGTTTGCGCATATAAATTCTTCGACTTTTCCGTGTCCTTTACTATTCTTGGCATCCCCCTATCTATTCTGTACCTCGCAATGCTTCTTAATCTCTGTACCTATCCCCCCATTCTCCTCCTTTCCTCTCCCCACCGAGAATCTTCCCTATGACCCTCATAGCTATGACTTTGTTCCTGCTCTATTTTGCTTAGTTCTTGTTTTTTAAGATTCATTTATTGATAACTATGAGTTTGCTGTAATTTTTCTGCTCATAGTTTTGATGTTCTTCTTTTTCTTAAATAAGTCCCTTTAACATTTCATATAGTAAGAACTCAGTGATGATGAACTCCTTTAGCTTTACCTTGACTGGAAAGCACTTTATCTAACCTTCCATTTGAACTGATAGCTTTGCTGGATAGAGTAATCTATATTTTTCTTTTTAGAAAATCAAAGCATACATTTATGTTTTATTCATTTATAATTTTTAACAATAATTTCCAGTTGCCTTAGATCTATACTTATGTTTTAAAAAGAATAAATATAATACACCGTAAGTATTTAAGAGTAAATGAGAATAGCATAGAAATCTCTTATAAATTATAAAGTGCTAGAAAAAATATTTGTTCAACTATATTAGTATTTCCCACAATTCTTTCTCTATATACAAACTAGTCCATCTTATTTGTGGGGAATACATTCTAAAACCTCCAGTGGATGTCTGTAACCGTGCGTAATGCCAAATTCTATATACAGTCACACTTATGACAAACTGTCATTTATAAATTAGGCACAGTGAGAGATGAAAAAATAATAATAAAATAAAACAATTATATTAATACAAGGTCTGTCCAGAAAAAGTCCAGCTAATTAATATAATTAGAACAGTTTGTGCAACATCAATGTAACCTGGCAGCCATGGAGAGTGGACTGGAACGCACATGCATCAACAATGACAACTTCACCGTGCTAGTCAGCGGTGTTGGTAGACGCCATTGAGTGAGCACATGTACTACGTAGCCATCACATTCAAAATGACTAAGTAGAGCAATGAATTTGTACCCAATTTTGTATTAAGCTGGAACGATCTCCCACAGAAACTATTCAGATGATTCCGAAGGCCGCAGCTATGGGCAACTGTTGATTGGCAGCTTCATCATAACAATGCACCCACTCTTACATTATGTCTCATGCATATTTTGGTAAAATATCAGATCAAAACATCAGAGCACCCAGGTGACTCAGCCCCTCGACAGCCCAGGTATGGCACCCTGTGACTTCTGGCTTTTCCCCAAACTAAAATCACCTTTGAAAGGGAAAAGATTTCAGACCATCAGTGAGATTCAGGAAAATAATGGGGTTGCTGATGGTGACTGGGAGAACTGTGTGAGGTCCCAAGGTGTCTACTTCAAAGGAGACTGAAGTGTCATTGTCCTGTGTTTCATGTTCTTGTATCTGTCTCTATTTTTCATATTACATGGCTGGATACCTTCTGGATAGACCTTGTATATGTAATGTAAGTTATGTAAATGTTCTCTCTCAAAATACCGTATTGTACCATATTCTATAATCACCTTTTCACTTCAAGGAAGCACTTTACAGCCTCTCTGGGACATCTGAATTGCCTGCATCATTACTCTTCCATATTGAGGCTATTTTTAAGTTTTTTTCTGAAGGGAGTTACTTGAACAAGCACTGCAATACTATTGGCTGTTAAGTGACTAATGAATGAGGAGCATATACAGTGTGGACAATTCACATCCTGGGCAAGATGGGGTGGGATGACATGAGATTTCATCATGTTAATCAGAAGGGCATGCAATTTAAAACTTATCAATTGCTTATTTATAGAATATTCCATTTAATATCTTCAGGCCATGGTTGACCACATGTAACTGAAACTGCGCAAAGTGAAACTGCAGACAATGGGGAACTACTGTACTCACTTTTCGAAATAACTCATCCTAGCGCAAAGTTCTACTCACTGTGCTTCTAGAGGGTGGTTTTCTCCTAAGACTGCTGCACAGACTGTGACCCTTACCTAAAATGCCAACGCTGTTTAAAACTACCCATCTTTCAGTATCAAGGCCAAGTTTCTCCTCACCCTCCAATCTACAGTGACATCTTCAGCTCAGGACATACAGCAGTAACATAACTAGTCACTAGGCAATAAGAATTATGCTTAATTGACCTACTGGATACTTATTTGCTATTTACACTGACACAATTTTCATTTTTATTCATTGTCTTTCAAATTAAATTTTAAGCTCCGTGAAGGCAAGATCTAAATGTTAGATTTTTGTGTTCTTACTGCCTCTGCTTTATACATACTGGCAACACCAGTGTATTCATTTATAATAAGCTTCCAAAACCCATAAATACAATTCTGCAACACAGTGAGATTATACACAAAGTTCTAAGTTAACTTATTAGGTGCTTAACTAAACTTTGCCTCAGAGACTGGCACTGTTCCCAAAAAGAAAATGAAATAAATTATAAAGAACATAATCTACAAATTAAATATTTAATATTGTATATTAAATTAGATAGTATATAACAAATATGCTTTATTTTTATCTTTAAAATATAAATATATTAAGTATATTTATATGTTCATAATATAGATTATATACAATAAGTATTAGGAAGTTAATTGTTGGTTCTTTAGATTAAGAATCGATATTAAGAAGGTGCTCCTACATTCTTAGTATTTAAACAGTATTTCTGCCCTGGCTAGTGTGGCTCAGTGGATTGGCGCCAGGGCGAACCCAAGCATCTCTGGTTCAATCCCCAGCCAGGGCACATAACCAGGTTGCAAGCCAGGTCTCCAGCCAGGTCCTTAGCTGGAGGCAGGTGAAAGGCAACCATACATTGACACTTCTCTCCCTTTCTTCCTCCCTCCCTGCCCTTCTCTCTGAAAATAATGAATAAAATCTTTAAGAAAATTGAAAAATTAAGAATAATAAAAGGGAAAACAGTATTTCTTAAGATACTTGAAGAGAATCTTTAAGAATATAGACTATCCCAGGTTTATGTGGTAGGTAAAGATGGGTTTAAAATATTGGCTTAAGCTGAGTGTGCACTGACTCTAAAACATATACATTATTGCTGCTTTTAAAAAGAAATCCCAGGAATTGACATTACTTTATTTGCTGTCCTGTTTCTCTCTTAAAAGTTGATGGAAGAATTTTTTAATAGTTCATTTAAGTTTTCACTTGTTTTAAGCAAATAAAAGCATATTCAATGACATATATGATATGATGATTTTCCTTTGACTAAAATAAATAAATAAAGCATCCTTCTACATAAGCTAATGTTAACTGACAAGACATAATATTTAGTTTTTAACTTTGGGGTTTTAATATTAGTATACAAGTTTATTATAATGCAAAAATGGTCAGTTATAGGCAGAGTGACTATGGCAGACAACTGCAGTTGTGTTTGGCATTCTTGGAATATGTGGGTCCAAGAAACAAGAAGCTACTGCTTCGTTGCCAAGAAGTCAAGTTTAATTTGCTTTCTTTTCTCCTTCCTCTTCAACTGGCTGAAATACAAATTCCACTGCAAATGCAACAACTAGCAAACACAGATGCCATCATAAATACATAATGCTGCCAAGTAGGAAACCCTACATTGATGAATAACAGAAATCCGCATAGCAGTGCAAGATATTCTAGGCAGCATGGTTAAGTCTTGAAGCTATAGTAAAAATAAAATGGATGCATTCCTTACAACTAAAAAAACAAGTTACTTTTTTTGAACACTGACATTTACTATTATTCAATGGATCATTTCTGTCTAGTTCATATTCTTAGTGGACTGAGAAATTGTATGAATCTTTCATTCTGAACTTCTGCAATACATAACTGTGATCAAGGAGGCCCCACTGTGCCTTAAGTAAAATTTGCCATACTCAATAAAGTAACAAAAACCACAAACAGTTTTCAAACTTTGCTAACTAAATTTATAGTCTGATAAACTGATTTGGGTGTTAAAATTTGGCAGCTGAACGACACTCCTCATCAGTATCTGTTGGCCTGGGCACACAAATGTGCAAATAAGTATTTATCGGCACGTACTGTGGAGGTATTTTCTGTTACACAATGCAGAGGTGGTGGAATTGAAGACGAGACCTCTGCTCTGAAGGAATGTTTTCTCTACTTTGTAGAAATCACTTATAGAGGACACCCACTAATCAAAGCAGTATTTCATTAGAAAATCTGATCCTTGTGGGATGTTATAAGAAATATCATTTGCCCATAACTGCTCTAAATTCTGAACTCTCCAAAGCAAAAATTCCAAGCATTACCTATCCACAGATACAAAAAATAGAAAAGGATCTTTTAGGGCAGACATGAAATAGAGGATCACGACTTCTTCAGCTTTGGTTCTTAGTCCAAAATACTTTGCACTGAATTGTATGAACACTCTTTCCATCACAGTCCCTGGGAATTGTCAGTAGTAAAAAGTGGCATCACCAAGATGGTTGAGTAGGAAACCCCGCCTCTGTTTCCCCACAAAGATCAGCAATTAGGCAGCTATCCATCAACAAAAACAACTCCGGGAAAGCTTAGGAGTCCACTTAAGAAACACCATGGAACAGCAACAACAAAACAACAAAGAAAAAAAAACAAAAAACAGAATAATTGCACAAAAAGGAAAGAAAGAACAGCTTCCTTTCACATGCGTCAGCCCATCCCCCAGGCTGGCACTGCTCAGGCCAAAGAGGGAACTCCCCAGCCAGAGGGAACTCCTGTGCTGGGAAAGAGGGAGCGGAGCCAGCGATCAGCGATCAGCATCCTGAGTCTTTCAGGACAAGGCCCCAAGAACCGGCTTCAGTTTCACCCCTCCCACGGACCAGCAAAGCTGAGACAAACAGCTCCTATGGCCAGGAACAAAGAAGAAGGGCAAGGGCTAGCAGAAGCCATTGCGTAACAAAAATGACCATGGTTCCCAGCAAGGTCCCTCTGCAGAGAACCCTAGCAGTTTTAGTCACTAAGGAAACCAGCAGAGCTGCAACAGACCCCCTGCCAATGTCACCGTTTTGTTTGTTCCAAGTTCACTCGCTGCAGGTGCCTGAGTGCCCCCTCTCCGCATCTTTCCTTTCCTCCCCGCCAGGGCTTGTGACCTGCATCCACCCGTCTGTGGCCCTGGCTGCTGCAGCTGCATGCATGTAAGATGGCAGCCTAGGCTCCCCCGGCTGACCCCACCCCTGGGAACAGGCTTGAGGCTGGCTCCTTTGGCTGTGTACTTGTGCACCCCCAACCCAGCTCCTGTCATCAAACTCCACTGTCATGTGCACACCCATGGCGAGACTCTGCAAACACAGGAGTGCACGCTGATGGCCAGGGACCCTGCAGTTGCCAGTGCTCCCATATTTGGCCCCAACCCTTGCTGCCTGCGTGTGTGTCTGCACCTGCAGCTGGCTCTGACAGCCACGGTGTGCACACCAGTGACCCCAGTAACCAATAGTGCCCACCCTAGTCCCAAGCCACTGGACCTGGAAGTGACATGGAGGTATCAACAACCCCTGAATCCACTGTAAATCCCCCAGTGCTCGTCAAGGGCCACACCGCTGTCAATGCTGTAGACTCCGGCAGCCTGAGTCACTGAGACATCAGCCTGGTCCCCCAGGACCCAGAACTGCCTTACACACTTGCTCTGAACCACTAGCCCCAGAGTTATAACACGCTCCATGTGCCCCCTCATACAAGTGAAGTCTGTCCTTAGTCGTCACTCCATAAGCCTTGGAAGAGGTGATAGCTT
The DNA here is from genome assembly GCA_004026585.1 of Noctilio leporinus. NCBI lineage: Eukaryota > Metazoa > Chordata > Mammalia > Chiroptera > Noctilionidae > Noctilio > Noctilio leporinus. Next base: position 8,904 of record PVIW01000258.1, read on the forward strand.
CTTCAAATGCATAGACACCAATGCAAAGGTACTGAGAATCACAAAGAATCAAGGAAACATGACATTATCAAGGCAACACAGTAAACGTCCAGTACGTGACACCAAAAAAAAAAAAAAAAGGAAATCCAGAAACTGTCTGATAAAGAGTTCAAGATAATTGTTCTAAGGATGTCCGAAGAGCTACAAGAGAGCAGTTAAACAATTAATTAGATCAAGCAAACAATGTAGGAACAACATGAGAAGTTCAACAAACAGAATATATGTATTCAAAAAAAGAACCAAAAGGAAATTTTGGAAGTGAAGACTATAATGAATGTACTGAAGAAGTCAATAAGAGCTTCAACAGCAAACTAACTGCACCAACTAAGCAGAAGAAAGAAACAGTGGGCTCAAATATATATCACTTGGAACTACCAAGTTAAAGGAACAAAAAGAAAATGGAAAGTAAAGAAAGCCTATGGGACACCATTAAGAGAGAACAAACTGCATCACTGAAATCCCAGAAGGAGAAAAGACAAAAATGGACAGGAAATAATGTCTTGAGAACTGCACAAACCTGAGCACAGAGGCAGACGTCCAAATCCAGAAAGCTAATAAGTCACCCCAAAATTCCTATCCAAAACAATGTTCTACAACATATAATTAAACTGTCTCAATCAAAGATGAAGAGAGAATTTTAATACCAGCAAGAGGAAAACAATTTATCTCACACAAGAGAATCCCCATAAGGCAGTGGATTTATCAGCAGAAACCATGCAGACCAGGAGAGAATGGGATGGTAAAGTCAAAGTGCTCCAAGGACAAACGCTGCCAACAAAAATACTTTACCTGGCAAAGCTGTTCTTCAGAAGTGAAGGTGAGATAAAGGCTTTCCCAACAAACACAATCTGAGGGAGTTCATCACCACTAGTCAGTCATGCCATGTTGGAAATGTAGCAAGGAGTTCTTCAAGCTGTAACAAAAAAATGTTAATTAGTAACATGAATTAAAAACATGAAAATGTCTAATATATTTGTAAAGGTTAAGTATATTGTCAGATTCAGGAAATTCTACTAGTGTAATATGATGGTATGGTTATCACTTAACTCTAGGCTAAGGGGAAAACTTATTAAATATAACTATAGTTACAATAACTTGTTAGCGTATACATAATATAAAAAGAGGTAAATTGTGGCATCAAAAACCTAAAATGGCCCTGGCTGGTAGCACAGTGGATAAGGTGCCGGCCTGCGAACCCAAAGGTCGCAGGTTCGATTCCCCAGCCAGGGCACATAACCAGGTTGCAAACCAGGTCTCCAGTCAGGTCTGTGGCTGGAGGCAAGTGAAACGCAACCATACATTGATGTCTCTCTCCCTCTCTGCCTCTCTCCCTTCCCCTCTTTCTAAAAATAATGAAATAAAATCTTAAAAAAAAACAAAACTAAAATGTAGCACAGATGAGTAAAAGGTTAGTTTTTATACATGAACAAAGTTTAGTTATCAGCTTTAAAAAGACTGTTATATCTATACGATGCTTTTTGTCAACCACAAGATAAACACAAAATAAAAATCTATACTAGATAAAGACAATATAAAAAGAAGGGCCTCTAAGTATATTACTATGGAAAATCATCAATTCACAAAGGAAGACAAAAAGAGAGGAAGAAAGAGACAAAGCAACTGTAAGAGAGCCAGAAAACATTAAAAGATAGCAATAGTTGGTTCTTACCTATCAATAATTTATTTAAATATAAATGGATTAATTATCCAATCAAATGGCATAGAGTGGCTGAATGAAAACAAACAGGATTCACTATATGACGCTCAAGAGACACATTTCAACTTCAAGGACACACACAGGCTCCAAGTGAAGGGATAGACAAAGATAAGTCATGCAAATGGAAACCAAAAGAGAGCAGAGGGTAGCTATATTTATATCGGACAAAAAAGACTTTAAGTCAAAATCTGCAATAAAAGATTAAGATGATAATTATATAAGGAGAAAAGGGTCAATTCATCAAGAGAGTATAATTATAAATATACATGTATCCAATATCAGACACCTAGATATACTAAGCAAATATTAATAGACCTGAAGTAATAGACAACAACATAAAAACAGTTGGAAACCTCAATACCCCACTTTTAACAATAGATAGATCATGCAGACTGAATACCAATAAGGAAACATTGGACTTAAACCGTACTTTAGACCAAAAAAATCTAACTGTAACCTAGAGAATATTAAGTCCAACAGCTAAACACATTTTCATCTCAAGTGTGCATGGAACATTCTCCAAGATTAGAGTATAGGTTAGGTCACAAAACAACTTTAGGCAAATTTAAATGATTAAAATCATACCACCTATCTTTTCTGACCACATTGATATGAACTAGAAATCAGTAAGAGGAGAAAAGCTAGAAAATTCACAAATATATGGAAATTAAAAAGCATATTCCTGACAAACCAATGCATCAAAGATGAAACCAAAGAGAAATTACAAAATCTTGAAACAAATGGAATGGAAAATACAACATACCAAAACATATGAGATGCAAAAAAGCAGTGCAAAGGTGAATGCCTGTATTTTTTAAAAAGCAAGATTTGAAATAAATAGCCTCAAAGAGCTAGAAAAAATGAATAAACTAAGCCCAAAGTTAGCAACAAATAAGCCCAAGTTACAAAGATCAGTGCAAAAAAAACCCCACCAAAATGGAGAATAGAAAAACAATAGAAAACATCAATGAAATAGAGTGGACTTTGTGAAAAAAAAAAGAAAAAAGGAGAAGAAGAAGAAAAAAAACAGACAATCTTTCAGCCAGACTTACCATGAAAAAAGGAGAGAAGACTCAAAAAAATAAAATTATAAATAAAAGAGAAGATATTACAAGTGATATCATGAGATAGAGAAGATTGTAAGAGGCTACTATGAACAAGCATACAGCAACAAATTGAACAAACTATAAAATATTGATAAATTCCTAGAAACATACAACCTATCAAAATGGAATCATAAAGAAATAGAAAACCTGAACAGGTCAATTATTTGTAAGGAGATTGAGTCAGTAATCAAAAACCTTCCAACAAAGAAAAGCCCAGGACCAGGTAGCTTCACTCATAAATACTACCAAACATTTAAAGAATTAGTCAATGTTTTTCAAAACTTTCAAAACAAAAAAAGAAAGAGGAGAGAATACTCTCAAGCTTTTTTCACAAGGCCATCATTATCCTAATGCCTAATTAAGATAATATACTACAAGAAAACTACAAGCCAATATCCCTGATGAATAAACATGTAAAAGTTCTCAACAAAATACCACCAAACCCAATTCAACAGCACATTAAAAGGATCACACAGCATAATCAAGAGGGGAGCAAGTAGAGTTTCAATATTCATCACATCAATCAATGTGATGAACCATATTAATAGAATCTAAGACAAAAAAATCATACAATCATCTTAATAGATGTTGACAAAATTGAATTGGACAAAATTCAAATTTCTTTCATGAAAAAATGCTCAACAAACTCCATGTAGAATAAACCCACTTCTAACATCATAGTCAACAGTCAAAGATTGAAAAATTTCCACTTTAAGATCAGAAACAAGACATTGGTGCCCACTATTACCACTCTGATTCAAGTTAATATTGAAGTTCTAGCCAGAACAATTAGGAGGAGGGGGGGGGGGAACCTCTTTGAACTAATTTAAAAAGTCAGTAAACTTTCAGGACTCAAAACTCAGCTGCATTTCTATATAACAATAATATGAAAAAGAAAAGAGAAAGCAATCCTATTTACAATAGCATCAAAAGCAATAAAATAATTAGAAATAAATTTAACCAAGGTGGAAGACCTATACACTAAAACATTATAAAAACTTGATGAAGAAATTTGCAAAAGTTACAAATAAATGGAAAGGTTATACCATGTCCACAGCTCAGAAGATTTAATATTATTAAAATGTTCATATAGGTGAAAAAAATCATTTATAGATCCAATGTAATACCTATCAAAATTCCAATGGAATTTTTCACAAAATGAAATAAAAACTCCTAAAATTTTTATGGACCACAAAAGACCCTGACTAGTCCAAGCAATCTTGAGAAAGAACAATCCAAGAAGTAACACACATCCTAATTTAAAACTATAGTACAAAAAAAAAAAAAAACCAACAGGAAGAAATAAAACTATAATACAAAGCTTTGATAATCAAAACAATATGGCACTGGCACAACAACAGACACAGAGCTCAATAGATCAGAATACAGAGCCCAGAAATAACTCCACAAATATATCTGTGAATTTTATATATTTTCAATTTAAAATACTGAGTTTATTTCACATGTATTTTTTGTCTCCCCACCAGTTCCATTTGTCTGACCACCAATACTACTATGTCCTATCATAATATTCCATACACACTTAAAACCAAGCAAAGGGTGGAGTTCAATCTTTAAAAAGTAAACAGGCATTTTGGACAGCACATCTTGTCAATGGAACCTGGACATTTATCACACATGGTAGGGAAAATTCTCACTCAGCAATGTAAAACAGACAGATAGCAACTGTTACAGAAATGAGTAAGATGGAAAATTTTAACAAACTATTTAAACAATTTTCTTTAAAAGCCTTCTTCCACTGCCAGGGACCTTGAATAGCCTCCTGGTCAGTCATCTTGATGTGAGTCTTAACATAATTGATTATCTTGGCTTCCACTTTGGGCAGAGAACCCGCTTTTTCTATACTTGCTTGCATTTTTACTTTAATGTCTTCTCCAGAACTAAGTCCTTTCACTGTTTTTGGAGTTTCTTTATGGTTCTTTCTTCCTCTTTCTTTCTTTTCTTTTGTTTTCTTGTCTTTCTTTTCCTTCTTTTTCTTTCTTTCTTTCCTTCCTTCCTTCCCTCCCTTTCTCCCTCCCTCCCTCCCTTCCTTCCTTATTTCTTTCTTTTTTAAGGATTCTTGATCTTTTAATGCTGATGTTGATGTTTTTGAGTCCTTTGACAGGGACCCAGGAATACTAAATGAGGAAAAGATAGTCTCTTTAATAGATGATGTTGGAAAAACTGAATAACCATATGCCAAAGAATAAAATTTGACCCCTTAGAAAAATTAACTTGAAACAGAGTAAATGCTTAAACTAAAACCTAAAACTGTGAAACTCCTCGAAAGAAAAAACAGAATAAAAGCTTTCTGACATCAGTCTTAGAAATGTTTTGGCTATGACACCAATAGGACAAGCAACAAAAGCAGAAATAAATAAGACCACATCAAACTAAAAACCTTCTCTACAGAAAAAGAAACAACCAACAAAATTAAAAGACAACATAGGAATGAGGAAATACTTGCAAGTCATATCTTTGATAAGGGGTTAATGTCCAAAAAATATAAGGAACTTCTACAACTCAATAGCAAAATAAAATAAAATAAAATAAAAAATCAAATAATCTAATTAAAAAGAGGAAAATTACTTGAATGGACATTTTTACAAATAAGACATACAAATGGCCAACCAAATATATAAAATTGTGCTTAACAAAACTAATTATCAGGGAAACGCAAATCAAAAGTATAATGAGATAGTATCTCATACGTGTTAGAATGAGTATCACCAAAAAGACAGGATGTGATGAAAGAGGAACCCTGGTACACTGTTGGTAGGAACATAAATTGGTACAACCACTACAGAAAACAGTACTGATATTCCTTAATATATTAAAAATAGAGCTACCATAAAACCCAGCAATCCCACTTCTGGGTGTTTTCTTTAAAAGATTTTAGTTATTATTTTTAGAGAGAGGGGGAGAGAGGCAGAGAGGGAGAGACACATTAATGTATGGTTGCCTTTTGCCTGCCTCCAGCTTGGGTGTGTATTTAAAGGAAATGAAAATACTGTCTTGAAGAGGTATCTGCACTCCCATGTTCTTTGCAGCATTATTCATAATAGACAAGATATGTTAACAACCAATGCATCCATCAACAGATGAACAGATAAAAAATTGTGGTACATATATATGCAATGAAATATAATTCAGCCATAAAAAATGGAGGAAATTCTGTCATTTATGACAACCAGCCTGAATCTTGAGGGCATTATGTTAAATGAAATAAATCAATCACAGAAAAATGCTCTATGATCTCACACACGGAATCCAAAAATGTCAAACTCATACAAATGTAGAATGACCGCTCCAGGGGCTGAGGGCTGAAGGAAATGGCAAGAGGCTGGTCAAAGGGCACCTATTTTCAATCAGAATATGAGTAAATTACAGGGATCTACTGTACAGCATGGTAAGTGTAGTTAACACTACCGGAAGTCTGATGATCAAGTACTTAAAGAAGTCACATTCATCCAGATTGTGAGGAGGGGCAGAGACACAGAGGTGGGGTGCAGCAGTGATGAGACACAGTGGGCACCAGCGGTCCCACCTTCTCACGTGGTAGATAAAAACTGGGAGGGATACCTAGGGAATAAGCAATCCCAGCCCCAGGCCAAACCATGCAACCCCTAGTTCCAGTGCCAGGAATATAAATCCCCATAACTTCTTACTATAAAAACTATTGTGGGCTGGGACAGTAGAAGAAACTGCTGGCTATTTAGAAAACGTCATTTAAATGGCCACCTGGTCTAAAAACATACCTAAACCTGCCCACTCTGGGATTCAACACCAGGGCGACCCCTGGCAGGGTGCCAGTTACACGGAGAGTGGGTAAAGTGAATGGAAATGGGGCAGGTGCCAGGCAAAGCCCAGAAGCTAGGCAGCAGCACAGTCCCCTGTTTGAGCCCTCCCCCAACCCAGCCACAGAGCAGTCAGACAGGTTTCCCTACCCTGGCAAATACTTAAGGCTCCAACCCATGTAATTTACAGGGGCCTTTAATAGGAAGTCAAAGCAGTTCAACCTAATAGAAACAAACAGAGGGAGGCTGCCAGATTGAGGAAACAAATATGGCCCAAATGAAAGTACAGAACAAAACCCCAGAAAAAGGACTAAATGAAACAGAGACAGCCAACCTATCAGGTGCAGTTCAACACACCAGTGATCCAGATGCTCAAAGAACTCACAGAGTACAGCAACAACGTAAAGGAAGAAATGAAAATTACACTAAGTGAAACAAAGAAAAATCTACAGGGAACCAACAGTGAAGGGAAGGAAGCCAGGATTCAAATCAACAATTTTGAATGTAAGGAAGAGATAAACATTCAACTAAAATAGGAAGAAGAAACAAGAATTTTAAAAATGAGGATTGTGTAAGATGATTCTGGAACATCTCCAAATGTGCCAACATCTGAACCATAGGAATGCAGAGGAGAAAAGGAAGAGCAAGAAACTGAAAACTTATTTGAAGAGATAATGAAAGAAAACTTCCCTAATTTGGTGAAAGAAATAAAAGTCCAAGAAGAACAGAGTCCCAAACAAGTTGAACTCAGGAAGAACCACACCAAGACACATCATAACTAAAATGCCAAAGGTAAAAATAAAGACAATTTTAAAAGCAGCAAGGGAAAAGCAGAGAGTTAACTATAAAGGGGTTCCCATAAGACTATCAATTAATTTCTCAAAATAAACTTTGCAAGAAAGAAGGAACTGGCAAGAAGTATTCAAAATGACAAATAGCAAGGACCAATAACGAAGAATAATCTATCCAGCAAAGTTCTCATTTAGAATGGACAGGCTGATAAAGTACTTGCCTGACAAGGTAAAGCTAAAGGAGTTCATCATCACCAAGCCATTATTACATAAAATGTTAAAGGGACTGATTTAAGAAAAAGAAGATCAAAACTATGAACATTAAAAATGCAACAAATTCACAACTATCAACAAGTGCATCTAAAAATGAACAAACAAAAAATTAACTGAACAACCAGGACAGGAACAGAATATTAGATATCACAATCATTTGGAGAGTTATCTGTGGGGAAGGAGAAGGGAAAGAATGCGAGAAAAAGGTGCAGAGATAAAAAGCCTAATTCATAGGTACAAAATAGGGGAAGTTAAGAACAGTAAAGGAAATGGAGAAGCAAAGAACTTGCATGACCCATGGACATGAACTAAGGGCAGGGGGAGGGGATTGCTGGGGGAAAGGGGGGTACTTGGCTGAGGGGGGCAAAGAGGAAAAATTGGGACAACTGTAATAACATAATAAAATATACTTTTTAAAAAGATTACTCAAGGGGGGAGGCAGAGGCAGAGGCAAAGAAGGGGAGCAGCTTAGACAAGAACCTAGTATAAAGGAACCATGGACATGGACAACAGGTGGGATTGACTTTGGGGGGAAAGGGTGGGTGGGGAGGGGGACAGAGGGGAGAAAAAAAGGGATGGATGTAATACAACAACAATAAAATTAAAAGAAAAAAAAAAGATTACTCAATGGCTGTCTTCTGCAATTATACTTTAGAAATTCATTAAACACACAAAAATTAATGTTCACTGTGTATTTGTGTATGCACACAAATCTCATAATTAATACTATCTTTCTAATATTTCCATAATATTTTAGTTGGTAACAACATATTAAAATCAGTCCTAGTGTCACTGAATCAGATTTTTTAAATCATAGTTCTTAAACTTGATTTGTTATCCATCTGAAGGGGGCATATTAGGTAAACTGCTAATTCTGGGACTATTAACAAAAAATCTATCTCATATACAGTAATATTAAGAAAGTAGTATGCAACAACAAAAGTATACGAAACATTTCAGAATTATTATATTGAGATGATTTTGATTAATATATGACTATTTTTCGTAGTTGAACATCAAACCAGCCCAGCGGCGTTTATACTTCAAAAATTATAAAATATACTCTAGGTGGCGTACTTCTATAAGCTTGTAGAAGAAAGAATTGAAAATCAAGCTCTTTTATTACTTCTTATTGACTTAGTTATAAATTCAAAAATTAATTCACCAACATTGGAGATTTGTTAATAGAAAATTAAGTTTCAACTTAAAATTATTAAGAAATTAAGGTATAATAACAAAATACTCCATAATGAACCTCTTTAGACAAGCATTTCCTTGAGATAAAAACCTCACAGAAATTTCATGCACCAATATGAGAATACTTAGTAGTAGCCCCCAAATATGAAAAGAAAAAATATTGCATTCAACTACTTTCCATCTTCAATTTACTTATTTTTTAAAAGCCCCCTCTCATTCTAGTATTTGTGAGACTGCACTAGCGCAAGTATCAGAGCTCTGACTCTCAGAAGCTACTTTAGATGCAGCCATTTGGTATTGTTTTTATTTCTTATTTTTCTTAAATCAGAAACTTATCATGCTATTTGAACTTTTTTGCAAGACAATTTTTATAGTTTTTCGTCAGTTGTTTTTATCTGGAACTACCCAGCTCTGATTTAGCCAGACTAGTGGGGAGAGTGGGGAATTATCAACCAATGGATCCTCATTGCCTGCTTCTGTCACGCTGAATATGACATGTAGACCAGCACTGTGAAATTGCATCCAAAGATCAGCTGTCATTTGAGTCCAACCCTTGAAACCACTAACTATAGTTACCACTTTGGAGAACTTCAAATTTATTTTAAATTGATGTGATATTATAGCATACATTGTGTTTAAAGATGATTTTTGATAAACCTAACCTTTCTGATGACTCATCTGATAATCACATTTTCACGTAACTGTTACCCATATTTCCATGTAGTATTTAAGTTACCTAAAGGATCATTGAATTCACAATTAAGGGGAATTATTAGCTGTATAGCTCGTAAGTTGGTTAATCATAAATTCAGATTTCTTCAAAGTTACTATCCATTCCCTATTTACAAAGGATCATTATTACTTGGATGCCTACAAATAGCTGTTTCTTTATCAGTAACTTATTTGCCAAATTACTATTTCCAAGTTTGTTTTGGTGGCAGCAGTGTGCTAAGATAAAGAAGTTTTCCTGGGTCTAAAGAGTTGAAAATAAATTGTACTTTTTAATACTACATTTTCTTATAATAGAGGAGCAATTGGCCTTATTGGAATTCACTCACTTGTGGCTGAAATTAATTTCTGCATTATGCTTCTAATTTAATTGGGGGGGGGGGAGCATTGAAATCTTTCCAATTATTAATCTGGCTTTTAATTAAGAAACAGTGAGGACAGAATACAAGAGTTTATACTATTCTTGCTTTCTACCATACCCACTATAATACAAAGCTCATCCCTTCCAGACCCCACTGCAGCTATTGTAATTTGGTACAAAAAGAAATACAAATACATATATATTTTGTGGAAAAGAGAAATGTACATATGAACACCTGTGTATATATAGAATTTCTCTTTTAAGATGACTGAACCACCTCTATCCCCTTTAAAAGAAGTTAAAAAAGCTATTTAAGGCAACAAATATAAATCAAATAAATTCAGCTATACTACTGAGAAAAAAAATAGCGTATTTCTACACATAAACTAATTTTTAAATCACAAGGAGAAAAATGTTTCATTCAATATACACAACAAACATGTATGCCTCGGTTTATTATGGCATCCAGGGAAAATGGGGTTGTAGAAAAAGGAGAAAAATAAAGCAGAATAAAAAGGGGTAACAAAATGACTGTCATCATATACAGTCATTCACAATTTCCCTAAGAGTTAGAGAAAGTTCTGCAGCTTTTGAGAATGATCCAGGCTTACATATCTCAAAGTAGTCAGACTCTGAGGTATTTTTTGTTATTTATATGGCATTCATATATATTTTTTTTCTCATGAAAGTTTTAACCATTATGTTGTTCCTGATAGGCAGATTAGATTTGAAATGCCTTTCTGATTACAATGTATTTTACCTGGAAACAAAGTGAAGTGAAGCTAAACTACTTGCGGAAGGTTTGTTAAATAAAGTACATCATAACGTGCAGAGCCTTTTCTTGTAATTCATTCAAATGTGTGCTACGTGCAAACATTGTGTTAGAAGCTGGAATGACAATAGTGGACAGATCTAGTTTCTGACCTCATCTAATTAAAGAACCTACTGGGAAAGACAATCACCTAAAACTGTAGTGGCAAGCAATCCAAATGGAAAAGGCACGTGGTAATATGAAAGTACACAACCATTCTCCATCCAGAAGAGCTAAACATTTGACATTTCCAAGTTGTTTTGCATAATGATCAGCATGTAGGATTACCGGTACATTTTATTTGAACCATTCTAATAGGTGGTCGATGGTATCATTAAAGCTTTAATTTGCATTTCTTTATTAATAGCTAATGATATTGAACATCTTTTCAGATGCCTATTTGCCATCCTGCAGCCTCTCCATTGAAGTATCCTTTGCCCATTTTGTAATTCCATTGTTTTCTTACTATTGAATTTTAAAACTTAGTATATCCTGAACACAAAAGGTTTCCAAATATTTATCTGTGGTGCGTCTTCTTAAACATGGTCTTCCATGGCTTGTCTTTTCAACAGGGTTTTTCTCAGAACAAGATCGTGTGACAAGGTCCAGTTTATTATTACTTCTTAAAGATTGCTCTTTGGCTGTCACTTTAAGAATTTTGGCTTAACCCTAGGTTAGATTGGTCAGCTATTTACTAGTTTTTCTTTTTTCCTAAAGATTTTAGTCTTACATGTTACATTCCATGATCCATTTTAAGTTATTTTTTTTTTAAGTAGGAGGTCTACATTGATGATTTTGTTTGGGGGTGGGGACTTTTTGCTTTGAAATATCCAATTGATCCAACACCGTGTTCTAAATATCCAATTGTCCCAACACAATTCTTCTCCTGAATTGCTTATGCATCTTCCCCAGAACTTAATTTACTACTACTGTGGGTCTGTCCTGGACCCTACATCCTGTTGCATTGCTCTGATGAAACTAGAACAGTCAGTCCCAAACCAAATCATGATTGTTATCGACATCATTTTTATTATCTGATAGTCTGATTCCCTCAACTTTATTTTCAAAACTGTTGAGGCTATTCTAGTTCTTTCGTCCCTCATATCATTTTTAGAGTTTGGCTATCTACAAAGAATCTGCCTGGGATGTTGACAGAAATTATATTAAATCCGTATAGACCATTTGAGGAACAATTGACAGATTTCCAATCCATTTTTTTTTGTTTAAAGATTTTATTTATTTTTCAGAGAGAGGGGAAGGGAGAGAAGCAGAGACAGAGATAGAGACAGCAATGTACAGTTGCCTTTCACCTGCCTCCAGCTACAGACCTGGCTGGAGACGTGGCTTGCAACCTGATTATGTTGCCCCGGCTGGGAATCGAACCAGCAACTTTTGGGTTTGCAGGTCGGCACCTTATCCACTGTGCTACCAGCCAGGGCTCGATCCATTTTTTTTTAGGCCCTTCTTTCATTTGCATTTGTAGTTTTCAGGTTTTCAGCAAACCTAAATCATGTACATGGTTATAAAATTTTATACTATTTTTTGTATTTATTGCATATAGCAATACAAATGGTTTTAGTTGGCCTTGTATTTCGTGATCCTGCTAAACTCACTTATTAGTTTCAAGATGTTCTTGGAGATTTCTTGGGATTTTCTACGTAGACATTAAGGTTATCTGTAGAGACAGTTACTTCCTCCATTCCAATCTGTTTTTATTCCTTTTCCTTAGCATTCTGCACCAGTGAACACATTGAGCACAAGTCAAATTGAAGTGGTTTAAGAGTGCACATCCTTACCTCATTCCCAATCTTAAGAAGAACATGTTTTGCCTTTCGCCAAACCCGATAGTAACTGTCAGTTTTTGTTGGTTTTGGTCAGACTGAAAAAACTTCCTTCTCAAACTAAGTTAGTTGTGTTTTTAATCATAAATGGGTCAAATGCTTTTAAATTATCAATTGATGTGATTTTTCATATTTTCTTAATATGATGGATTGCACTGACCAAATTTCAAACATTGAAGCAATCTTGCATATCTTAAAGTCCACTTGGTTGAGGAACAACTTAAATGTCTCTGCACAGTGAATGGATTACCAGACTGTGGTACATTCATACAATGTAACATTATCTAGTAACAGAAAGGAACAACCTATTGACAAATGAAACAGCACCAATGGTTCATGGGGAAATATTATGAGTGAATGCAGCCAGTCTGAAAATTACATATTGCATGATTGCATTTACATAACATACTTCAAGTGACAAAATTATAGGGGAAAAAGGATCAGTGGATGCCAGGCGTTGATGTTAGATGAGGGTGTTACTACTAAGGAGTAGCAAGAGGGAATTTGTGAGGTTCTACATCCTCACCTATAACATCTTATAAACAGGAAAAAAAGGATCATGTAAAAATTGTGAAACCAAAGTAAGGTCTGTACCTGAGTTACTAATATTGCTACAATGTCAATTTCCTGGTTTGATAATGTACCATGGTTACTTAACAGGGAGAAACTAGTACATTGGAACTCTGTAATGTTTTACAACCTCTTCTGAGTCTTCGAAGTATTTTAAAATAAAATGTTATTTGAAAAATACCAGGAGGAAAACAAGAGGGGCTTAACCTCTGGAGGATGAGTCAAGGAAGTCTTTGGTCTATACCAGCAATTTTCAACCTTTTTCATCTCATGGCACACATAAACAAATTGCTAAAATTCTGTGGCACACCAAAAATTGTATTTTTTTGACAATCTGACAAAAAAAGTAGGAATAATTTTGATTCGTTTACACCAGATGGCTATTCTTGTGCTGGCTGTCGTCAAGTATGGTAAACTTATGAAACTGAAATATAGCTCAAGTGTAAAAACCGAAGGAGCAGTGGTGGGAAATAGCTCAGAAAATGGTAGGGCTACTTTCTTCCACTTTAAGAAAAAAGAGGTAGAGTTGGGTACAAAAATATCTGACACTGGATGTGTTTTTATCGGGTCAATTCTACTTCTCTGGAAAACAGTAAGAAAGCTGTTTTAGTTTGCTACTGCTGCCTTAACAAAGCACACAGAGAACTAAGTATCTTAAACAACAGAAATTTATTTCATTACAGTTTTAGAGGCCAGAAGTCCAAGTTCAAAGTGCCAGCAGGGTTGGTTTCTTCTGAGGAATTGCTCCTTGCCTTGTAGATGGACATCTTCATCTTTTCCTTACCTTTCTTCTGTGTGTCTGTGTCCTAATCACTTCTTATAAAGATATCAATCAGACTGGATTATGGCCAAAGCATGTAACCTAATTTTACCTTAATTGCCCCTTTAAAGACCATCTACAAATACAGTCACATTCTGAGGTACCAGGGGTTAGGACTTCAACATGAATTTGGGGGAGCCACAATTCCGCCTGAAACAAGAGGTTACTAACCGAGATTAAAAGGGAGATTGCTTGTATCATTGGTGCAAAGCAAAAGAGGTTTAAAATAGCTCCAAATAGTCTACAATAGTTTTCACATGGACTATAAATGAAGTAACACTTTAAACAAGCAACTTACTGTAAGTGAAGTAACAATGTAAACAGGGAACTTGCCCTGGCTGGTGGCACAGTGGTTACCGTGCCAGCCTGCAAACCCAAAGGTCACTGGTTCGATTCCCAGCCAGGGCACATAACCAGGTTGCAAGCCAGGTCTTTTTTTTTTTTTTTTTGTAGCCAGATCTGTACCTGGAGGCAGGTGAAAGGCAACCATACATTGATGTCTCTCTCCCTCTCTGCCTCTCTCCCTTCCCCTCTCTCTAAAAATAATAAATATTTTTAAAAAATAAACAGGGAACTTAATTTAAATTCAATTTAGTTAAAATAAAATTTTGACTTTATTATTACCTAAAAACTTTTTCCAAATCACAGAATCTGAATCCCCTTCCCATCCTGCCAACAAGCAATGCCCCTTGAATATATCTGGCTCTATCCTTGTTACTCTAAAATGGAAACAATTTATCAGATAACAGATATATGCCTTTGAATGGTATCAGAAAGAGCACTAACTTGGAAGCCCCTGACATCCTGGTCCTATTCCTTGTTCTGTCAGACAGCTTAATTTCTCCGAAATTTATTCCTCATCTTAAAATGGAATATAGCTAAACTATCTTTGTCTTCCCTTCTAAACTCCTATAGTCCTATCAAATGAAGTCAAATGAACTTACTTTGAGAACAGATTGTGGCATTAGAAAAAAAATGTTTAAATTATTTGCCAATTAAAATTGTACGCTTCCAGCATACCAAAACATTGGTCTTCCATTTCTATTTTCTCTACTTCCCTCTCTGCTTCCAAGTCAATATTATCCTATGGTTAAAGCTGCTTTAATACGTCTTTTCCCCACTTCTATTGGCTTAAATACTTGGTGCTGAGTTGTAATAAGATATTACTTCTTTTGTCATATACAATTACCTACTTAACTTAAAGTGATTATATTCTGAATTATATTCCTAGCATGTCTAAAATAGTTTTTCGCATTAAAAAACTTAAATGATAGGTATATCAGAAACATGTATGATTATGGTAACAGAAACCAAAAGTTTGCTTTTTCATGTAGTAAGTACAGAGACTGGCAATTCCTCATGTAGGTTTAGGTGGTCAAAAATGCCATCAGTGACCCCAGCTCTCCCTAATCTTCCAAAGAAAAACTTCTTTGAAATGTAGCTTTCATGTCATATTTACCATTTATGGTTGTAAGAGGGCTGTTGTACCTCTAGGCATGTTGTTGGCCAGAAGGAGGAGAAAGAAAGAAAAAGCTTCAGCTCACAAAGCTATAACTTTTTAATTTGAAAGAAAGCCCCTTCCCAACATACTTCTGTTCATTTACTAACCCTAACTAGGATCATATGGCTACACTAATGATATCTGGGATGTCCAATATGATGGCCACAAGACACATTCAGCTTTTTAAATTTAAATAAACTAAATTAAAAATTCGGTTTTTCAGTTGCACAGGCCATATTTCAAGAGCTCAGGACCCACACAGAGCTAATGGCTATCATGCTGGACAGCGCTAATACAAAGTGTTTCCTCTACTGCAAAAATCTCTGCCTGGTAAATCACAGATCATAAAGAATGAAAACATTTCCATTTTAAATCAGTCATGATACATCCTCTGGGATTGGGTTAACTCCTTGAAGAACAGGGATCTTTACTCCTATCTGAACAATATCAGATACTATTCATAAAGAACAAGTGGAGGTAATGGTTGGGCAGGCAATTCTCCGCCAGAATGGGATTATCAGGACATTTAAACTAAAGCACATAAATTACGTATTAACAATGAACTTAATAAAATTCTTGGCCAGAGGTATTAAAATAAAAAAAGTAAAACTAAGGTTGCAAGTTATGAGGCACTAAATTAATTACACAAATGTAATTGCTAAAGAAAACACTATTCTAGTGACTGATGGGAAAAGGTTAGAGAGGATAAAGGTAATAAAATAGTATATAGGTACTATTTTCTTGGTAGCAAACAAATTTGAAATGGCTGACCATGTTGAAAATGCAGTTACTAAATTCATGAGCAAAAAGAGTACATCTTGTGATAACAAAGACTAGTTGATTAAGAATTATCTTTATATGACAAGTTATTTCACATTTGTTCATTGTTCATGGCAGAATATAATGAAAAGGACTACAACATGAAAAAATTAGACTAGACAGGGAGGATAACAGTATCATTCCAAAGGGTAAAATGCTGATATTGTCAAGTTTTCTTCCTGAAGACTTTCAGGTTGTCAATTCCTCCATAATCACCACCTGCCCAAATCCAGCAAGTGAACAGAAGTTTCTGCATAATGTTGGTATAAAAAAAAAATTATGCAGAAAATTCTGATGTATATGTAACATATACAAAAATTACAAAAGTAATACTACCAATATTGGTCTTGAATGAATAATTCCCTATTCTAAGAACTTATTTAAGTCTCAATGAAGTGTTTAACTCTCCAAGTTCCTTCTATTCTATTAAAACATGTAACATGTTTTAATATGTTGAGGGAAGTATAACGACTGACTAGTACAAAAAAAGGGAAGAAAGTCCAATTAGGAAAGTAATGAGGTATGAGGATTGTTTTCCTCTGAAGATAGTTTAAATGCTTGATTTTTTTCTAAAGTAAAAATAACTCAGCAACTGAAACTCCTTTAATTCCTATTCTTTAGATCTCTAAATATGCTTTTATGTAATTTACAATGTAACTTTTATAAAGGTTAAATTTTAGTATTATAGCATTTATAAATCATAAATCAACTTACAGGTGGAAATCCAATTATGTTCTATGGCAAAACAAACATTTTACAAAGAGATACTGCTGAATTTTCGAGCATGACACATTTTAGCATGAGTAATATTACAGCATATAAAACAGCCTACTGAAACACTGAGCAGAATCAAACTTGACACTAAAAGATAGTCAAAATAATTTGTCAGTACTTTGCTTCTATTACTTATATATGCTATATATTTCCTATAACAGATAAAAAGGAGTTAACTAGAAATTGAGTACTAAAACATCTTCACTGTTTATAACAAAAAGAATCTATAATCTTCATATGCAAGTTTAATAAATCATGTTTTATTTAATGAGGTTATCTCTACATCAGATTATGGTTTAAAAGCAGTGTGATATTAAGAGAATGATGTACAACCAATTAAGACTCTTCTTAAATTTTTCTTTCATGGACTTCTGCTTATCAACAAAAGGCATTTTTAAGTTTATATAAACACATTCTTTACAACTGCCTTAACAGAAAATTAGTATATATAAATAGCATTGGACATTTAGTAAATAAGTCACAGGCCAAGAAGTTCAGTGGTGCAGTTGTGAAATGTAACGTGAAAGTTTTTGAAACCTTAAGACTGGGTAATCTGCAGTGTTTCCAGCATGTCTTCAACTGCCTTGAGAGAGTATTTGGTTTCCTTCTTACTTCGACCTGCAAACTAATTTTTTTTAAAAATGCAATTAGGCTCAATTTCAATGGCAGGTTCAAAATCACAACGTTACCTTCAAATTGTTCATGAGAATTAACATTATCATTTTTATCACTAGAATAAAATCAAATGTTTCAAACAGAGGTAAAATATAATTGTAAAATACTTTCTATTAAACATGTTAAAGTACAAGATATCTTTAAAATTATTTAAAGTCAGCTGTAATTCTTTAAACTTATCCAGATTTAGTAGATGACTAGGTAAGATCATGCTTTGGTAACAAAAGACCTGTCAAATAAACTTTGTTAATATATTGCAATGATGTAAATGTTTTAAAATACGCATTTTAATTTCAGTTGTAATTTACCATACGTATATATAAACAAGTTGGAATTTAATTTTACAACAAAAACAACATTCATTTCTATCTTTATGTATTTAAACCAAATTCATGATATACTAAATGTAACATAATGCGCATATTTGGGGGGAAAACACTGATGAATACCCCATGCTGATTTCAAAATGAGTTTCCTAACTAGACTGACAATTCCCATCATTTATCAGCTTGATTTAACTTACTTGATAAGTGTTCCTTATGGTGGTAGGTTTATTATATCTGTGTTACCTATTTTCCCCATGGTTAAAGTACTAACATTTATTATTAACAACATATAGTATTTTCAATTAACATCTAAGCACTCAATACATTTTCATGTGACTGATCTTTCCTTCAAATACCAATGCTGTCTTAAGTACTTAGTGCTTGATTTATGATGTGTTCCTTCTCTTTTGTAATTAACTTAATTTGGCAAACTTCTCGTGACCTGTTGAGAAAAAGTAAGTGATCAAGCACAGGTAACGTCACAGAAGCAAGAAGTTGCAGAAACTAGTAACCTGCCTCTGACCTCTCTGGCTACAGCTTAACATTACGACTCCCCTACTTCCTAAACCATTAGCTTCCGTAGTTGAATCCTGATTTGAGAATACATAAAGGGGGTTTCTAGAGGAAATGCCAGGAAAAGAGAAAGGCTCATAAGACTCAAAATCTTTTTATCTTTAATAGGGTATTACTAATTTAAGGAATTTAACTGTTATATCTGCAAGTCAAAACTACAAAACAGAAACACCATATTTAAAACTGTGCCTTTTCATAATTCCCTTTAGTGAAAAAAGGATGAGGGTGTTCTTATTACTCCTATTATCCAGTTGATAAATTCACTTTCATAAGAACTGACCAAGAACAGAAAGCCTTTTCTTTTACTACTGCCTATCCAAAGTAAACAGGACTGGTCCTAATCAGATACTTAAAGGTCTAATTTTAGGAAAAAGCTCTGATGGGTTGGGGGAGGGGTACAAAACAAGATACCACACAGTAACACTTATACAGCAAAATGAAAATAAAATATTCCAGTAGACCTAAGTTATCATAAGTATCTTAATATACATTTTTCTTAAAAAGAATAAAAATAATAAGTATGAGTCTGTGTTTTTTTTAATTAGCTAATAAAAACACCACCTAGGTTTGTGTATCAACACTATTGACAACTAGCACTATTTAGAATAAACCAAACAAATTTATTTGTGTCAGAACAAATAAAAAGAAAGTTGGAAATATAAATCAATCACTTCAAATTTCAGCTGACATGCAATTATTTTGTCTATTCCATTATTATGTGGCAATTTAACTGATTAAGTTGTAATCCTATTTTTCCCTCAAATTATAATTTAACTTTCTATTTCCCAAAAGGATAGTAATAGAATCACCTCCACAATCATAAATAACATGGATCACTCTCAGAGGTGAATTTAACAGTGTACCAAAGAAGCATTTATCTGGAAAATTGTAAGTTCACATTAAAGTTTTTCATGAGCATTAATCAAACTTGCCTGCCTCTACTTGAACATGCTAAACCAATTAACTACCTGAAGAGCAGTAGCCATATTTTGTTTCATTAAATAGAAACAAAGAGAGAAAAGCAGTCCTTAAAACCTCATTTTCTCTTAATTTGTAAGTGCCTAGAAAAACATTATCCTAAGGAATACTTTTCTTTATATTTGTGTATATGCCTAGACATGAGTCATGAAGTTCTCAAATAGTTCCTACAGACTTACTTACTAAAATGTCAATCTCTGAAAAGTTATTCTTTTTCACATTAACCACAAACTGCATTTTTTATTTTCTACAGTTAGATTTTGCTTAAGTAAACTCTTCTTTCAAAATTCCGCTGGATCTTAAAGAAAACTCACTCAAAAGAACACAAATAATAAAAATGTGATTATCAAATTCAAAGATCAATGATTTATTCATTTTAATAACTGGGATAAGTTGAGCTAAAATTTGCCTTACACAATTAGTAGAAAATAACATGAGTGTGCAAAGTAATAGGATACGTAAAATGAAACAGGGATGGATGAATCTCACAAACATTACTTTGAGTGAAAGAAGCCAGGCACAAAGGAGTACATAACCTATGATCTCATTTACATAAAGTCCAGTAAAGGCAAAACTAATTTATACTGATAAAAATCAATCAGTACTTGTCTTCAATGTGGAGTGGAGTTGACACAAAGTGGCAAAAGGAACTTTCTGGAGTAAGAAAGAAAATGCTGTATATCTTAAATAGGGTGGTGTTAAGAGGGGAACAAATATACTTCTCAAAGTTCAAATAAATGTATACCTAAAATGTGTATATGTTATTTTATGTAAATTATACCTCAAGAAAGTGAATAAAAAGGAGGATAAAATAAACAAAAGCAGAAGGATGGGACTATGGAATTATTCAAGTGTAATAAATTGCCAAATGACCACATATTTCTCTTCTTGTTAAGAGGTAAAGTACTTCATCCACGATCTAGGTTGACCATATAATTTACTTTGCTCAAAGGAAGATGAGTAACATGCAAAACCTCGAAAAGCCCCTGCCATTTCGAGTTGCCTGTTTGCTGCTCTTGGGCCCTGGGGCCACTATGTACGTCCTGGTTAGCCTGCCAAATGAGAGATACATAGACCATCACTCCAGATAGCAAACTTTCAGATTTCAGATATTTAAGTGAGGTTATCAATCATTAGCATAGAGTAAGAAATATGAATAAGCCCAGTTGGGACTAGCAGATTTCCTCAAAGGAGCCCAGTTTGATTAGATTAACAACTGATCAGTTTAGCTGCCAAACTGGGATAAGTTTAGCAACTCAAGTGAAAAATACAAAGCAGCAGCCAAAATGGGAAGACAGAAAAACAGACTCCATACCAAAGAACTAGTGAATTCTCCAGAACTAGATGAAATAGATACTCAACAAACAAAAGGATACTCAACAGGATGAAAAAAGACATAGAAACCACAAAAAAGGACCAGTCAGGAATAAATAATGCACTATCTGAAAAAAATAATATACTGGAAAGAATAAGCAGTAGGTTAGATGAAGCACAAGACCGAATCAGTATTGTGGAAGACAAAATAGAAAAAATCATCCAGGCAGATCAGAAAAAGGAAAAAAGAATTTAAAAAAACTGAGTAGAGCTTAAGAAACATTCTGGACATGAGGTGTAACAACATCCACATCACCAGGAATACCAGGAGAGAGAGCACCTATTTGAAGAAATAATGACTGAAATCTTTCCTAATCTGGTGACAAAAAAGGTCACACAAGCCCAGGAGCTCAGGGAGTCCCAAATAAGTTGGACCCAAAGAGGCCTACACCAAGACATATCATAATTAAATGACAAGACTTAAAGACAAGGAGAGAATCCTAAAAGCCATAAGAGAAAAGCATCAAGTTACCTACAAGAAAGCACCAATTAAGACTTTCATCTGATTTCTCAACAGAAACATTTCAGGCCAAAAGGGAGTGGCATGAAGTATTCGAGGTGATGAAAAGCAAGGACCTTCAACCAAGGCTACTTTACCTAGTAAGCTATCATTTAAAACCAAAGGACCAGGTTGCAAGCCAGGTCTCTAGCCAGGCCTGTAGCTGGAGGCAGGTGAAAGGCAACCAAATATTGATATCTCTCTCCCTGTCTGCCTCTCTCTCTTCCCCTCTCTCTCTAAAAATAATAAATAAAAATCTTAAAAAAAAAAAAAAAAAAAACCAAAGGAGAAATAAGGAGTTTCCTAGACAAGAAAAGGCTCAAGGAATTTGTTAAAAACACTGCAACAAATGTTAAAGGGCTTTAAAAAAGCCCTCTTGCTTTAAAAAGAAAAAGAGAAAGAAAAAAAAAGCCCTGAGAAAAACAGTCTAAAAATAAAATAGCACTACATATGTATCTATCAATAATCATCTTACATGTAAATGGTTTAAATACTCCAACCAAAAAACAGAGGGTTGCTGAATGGATTTAAAAAAAAAAAAAAACATGCCCTTATATGTACTGCCTCCAAGAGACCTACCTTAGTTGGAAAGACAGACACAGACTAAAAGTAAAGGGTTAGAAAAAGCTATTCCATGTAAATGGAAAAGAAAAAAAAAGCTGGGGTAGAAGTACTTTCATCTGACAAAATAAATTTTAAAACCAAGGTGATAATAAGAGACAAGGAAGGATATTACATAATGATGAAGAGAACAATCCAACAAGAGGATATAACCCTAGTAAACATGTAAACATGTATGCACCTAACACAGAACGCCTAAACATGTAAAGCAAATCTTGATGGGCATAGAGAGAAACTGACAGGAATACAGTCCTAATAGGGGATTTTAACACCCTATTGACTTCAATGGATAGATCTTCTAGGTAGAAAATCAACAAGGAAACAGCAATCTTAAATGACACACTAAGTGAAATGGATTTAATTGATATTTCCATATCATTTCACCCCAAAGTAGCAGAATATACATACTTTTCAAGTGCGCATGTAAAATTTTCTAGGCTAGGCCAAATTAGGACATGAAACAAACTCAATAAATTAAAGAAGACTGAAACCATATTAAGCATCCTCTCTGACCACAATGCTATGAAACTAGAATTCAATCACAAGAAGAACTGAAAAACATGCAAAGGCATGGAAGCTAAATAAAATATTATTAAATAATAAATGCATACACAATGAGATCATGGAAGAAATCAAAAAATGCATTGAAACAAATGAAAATGAGGACACAACAATCCAAAATCTGTGGGACACTAGAAAAGCAATCCTAAGAGGAAAGTCACAACATTACAGGCCTATCTCAAAAAAAAAAAAAAGAAAAGAAAAGAAAAAGCGCAAATAAACGATAAACTTCAATTTAAATTAAGTTGATAAAAAACAACAAAGCCCAGAGTAGAAGGAAAGAAATAAATTAGAACAGAAATAAATGAAACAGAATCTAAAAAAGAAAACGATACTATAGATCAATGAATCCAAGAGCTGGTTCTTTGAAAAGATGAACAGATAGATAAACTTAACCAGATTCATCAAGAAAAAGATATGACACAAGAAAGAGGAGAAATAGCAACTGACACAAAAGAAGTACAAAGGATTTTAAGAAAATATTATGGACAATTATATGGCATAAACTGGACAACCTGGATGAAATGAATAAATTCCTAGAAACATACATCTTCCAAAAATAAATGAGGAAGAATCAGAGAATTTCAAAAGACAGATTACACCTAAAGAAACTGAAGCAGCAATCAAAAAACTCACAACAAAAAAAAGCCATGAACTAGATGGCTTCACAGGAACATTCTGAGAAGAACTAACATCTCTCCTTCTCAAATTATTTCATAAAATTCAAGAGGAAGGAAGGCTCCCTAACTCATTTTATGAGGACAGCATTATCCTAATTCCAAAACTAGATAAAGGCATTACAAAGAAGATTATAGGCTAATATCCCTGATGAATAGATGCTAAAATCCTCAGCAAATTATTAGCAAACTGAATACAGCAATGCATCAAAAAGATCACACACCATAATCAAATTAGATTTATTCTAGAAATGCAAGATTGGTACATTTGCCAATCATTAAATGTGATTCACCACATAAACAAAATGAAGGATAAAAACCACATGATCATATAAATAGATGCAGAAAAAGCATTCCCCCTTAAGATAGGAACAATACAGGAATGTCTATTTTCACCTCCCTTATTCAACATAGTACTAGAAATCATAGCCACGGCAATTAAACAAGAAATAAAAGGTATCCACGTTGGAAAAGAAGATATATAACAGTCTTTATTCACAGATAACATGATACTGTTCATAAAAAAACCCCAAAATTCCACCAGGAAAGCACTAGAATAAATAAATGAATTCAGCAAAGTTGCAGGATTCAAACAAAATCAGTACCTGGAAATCAGCTGCAGTTTAATAAGCCAATAACAAACCAAAAGGAAGGCAAATTAAGAAAACAATCCCATTCATAACTGCTTCAAAAAATTCCTAAGAATAAATCTAACCAAGGATGTAAAAGACCTGTACTCGGAAAATTTTAAGACACTGAAGAAAGAAACTGAAGATACAAAAGGTGGAAGCACATACCATGTTCAGGGATAGGAAGAATTGACATCATTAAAATATCCATGCTACTCAAAGCAATGTATAGATTTAATGCAATTCCTATCAAGATTCTAATGACATATTTCTCAGAACTAGAACAAATATTTCAAAAATTTATACACAACCACAAAAGGCCCCACATAGCAACGGCAATCTTGACAAAGAACAAGAAAGTTGGAGGAATCATGCAACCTAGTATCAAAATATACTACAAGGCCACAGCAATCAAAACAGCATGGTACTGGCATAAAAACAGACACATAGATCAATGAAACAGAAAAGAATGCCCAGAAATAAACTCACACTGTTATAGTCAATTAATATTTAACAGATGAAGCACATACAATGGGCTAAAGATAGTTTATTCAATAAATGGTGTTGGGAAAATTGGACAGATACATGTAGAAAAATGAAACTAGACAACCTTCTTACACCACACACAAGAAAAAATTCAAAACAGATCAAAGACAAATGTTAGACCTGAAACCATAAAAATCCTAGAAGAAAACATAGGCAGTAAAATCTTAGACATTGCCCATAGAAATTTTTTATCATATATATCTCCTCAAGCAAGGGATACAAAAGAAAAAATAAACATCAAACTAAGAAGTTTTTGCACAGCAAAGGAAATTATCAACAAAATAAAAAGACAACTCATAGAATGGGAGAAGATAAGCAATATCTTAATAAAGTACTGTTATAAGTACTTAGAAAATTCAACACCAAAAAAAACAAACCACCAAATTAAAAAACCAGCAAAGGGCCTGAGTAGACATTTCTCCAAAAAGAGCATACAGGTGGGCCAAAAGACCCATGAAAAGATACCCAACATCACTAATCATCAGAGAAATGCAAATTAAAACCACAGTGAGATAACATTTTATACTTGTCAGAATGGTTATCCTCAATAAATCAACAAGTGCTGGTGAGAATGTGAAGAAAGGGGAACCCCTTTGCACTGTTGGTGGGAATGCAGACTAGTGCAGCCACTGTGGAAAGCAGTATGGAGATACCTCAAAAAATTAAAAATCCCACTTCTAGGAATGTATCTGTAGGAACCCAAAACACTAATTCAAAAGAACATAAGCACTCCTATGTTCATTGGAGTGTTATTTACAATCACCAAGATATGGAAGCAGCCCATCAATAGATGAGTGGATAAAACAACTATGGGGCATCTACACAATGGAATTCTATTCAGCCATAAAAAAGAAGAAAATTTTACCCTTTGTAACAGTATGGATGGACCTAAAGAACATTATGCTAAATGAAATAGGCCAGTCAGGGAAAGACAAATACCATATGATTTCACTCATATGTGAAATTTAATAAACAAAAAACAACACAGAGACTCACAGATGAAGAGCATATGGCAGCTAGCATGGTGGAGGGAGGTTAAGAGAGTGGAGGCCCTGACAGGTGGCACAGTGGATAAGGTGCCAGCCTGCGAACCCAAAGGTTGCTGGTTTTATTCCCCAGCCAGGGCACATAACCAGGTTGCAAGCCAGGTCTCCAGCCAGGTCTGTGGCTGGAGGCAGGTGAAAGGCAACCATACATTGATGTCTCTCTCCCTTCTCTCTCTGGAAATAATAAATAAAATCTTACAACAAAAAAAAGAAAAAGAAAAAGAAAACAATAATTTAAAAAATATCATTTGAAAAAAAAAAGAGAAAGAGTATAGGGATTCAGCCAAAAGAAAAAAGGACTCATGTACAGTGTGGTGAGAGAAGGCTGGATATAAAAGGGACTAAATGGTAATGGGAAAAAGTACAATAAAGATTAATTTTTTTAAAATATATATTCATACAGACTACAGTACAATAAAAATTAATAAAATACAGACATAAAGATAAATCTCATAAAAATAATAGTGATAATGGCTAAGGAAAAAAATAAATACATACAATACAATTCCATAAAGTTCCAAAAAGGCCTAAAACTATGGGATTATACATTAGTACTCCTAAGGATGGCAGGAGGAGTAGAAATAGAGAAGCAGTACCATGAAGGCTTTGGAGTACTCTATGTTTCTACTTACTGACCTAGGTACATTTACCTTGTAAAAGTTCATTGAAACGTACATTTATGATAGGTTTTTTTTCCTATGTATATTATAATTTAATAAAAATTGATTTTAAAAATATAGTAATCCCATGTCAAAAACACAGAGGAGCCAATTGCTTCTCAAAAATGTCTTTAAAACAATGTAGTTTGCATACCATTAGTTTTATATTATACTACAATAAGTCTTATCTTTAAACTTCTATCTAAACCTAATGTGTGAAACCCCATTACATATCTGAGTTATATCAAACTGCATTTGAAGAAGCACAACCAACTTAATATTTATAAATATTATGGCTTATATGCCAACAGAACTACATGTAATATACATGTAATAAAAATACACAGCTGCTTTAAATAATATGATTATGGGGACACTAAATTTTTTAACTTCCCAATCTTCTCCAAACAGGAGTACAAAAACAAAGAAACATACAGAACCAAAACAAAAACCAAAATAACAGAAAGTAAGCCAAGACGACAACTTAAAAAAAAAGTACACTGGAAGTAATTCTCCAAAACCTAGAATATTGTTGTTTCAACAATAGTAGCAGGACCTACAAAAAAAATCAACAGCAGTGTGTTAGGAGCATTAGGAAATAAAAGAGGCCAATATACTACTCTACAAGCCACATAAAACAAGTATAAACTGATGAATCTATGAATGGCCTGCAAAGAGGACAGCCTCAAAGGTTCCAAATCAAAAATTGGCACAAAACCTGCATGTAAGTGTGACCTTAAACAAGTCTCATAGTCAAAGACTTCAAAATCTCTAAAATACGTAGCAAATACCCTCTTTCTTCCAGAAGGAGAACGAAACAAAAAGAAAAACAAAACCTAACTTCACACTAAAAGAAAATTACCAGAAACTAAAATCAAATTGACCAGGACAAACCCTGTGGGAAATGGAGAGGTGTTTCAGATCAGCAGGGAGGGAAGGCCAGGAGGGTAGCCATGCCCAGAGGCAGCAAATCCCAGAAGAAAACAAAACAGAACAATAGCTAATAGCAAAACCTAATATTTAAAGCTGAGAGCAACACCTAAAAATTACAGAGCTGTACAGCTCTAGCGGTAGAACAGAGGGCTAGAGACCAAAAGTCTTTCTGAACCAGGCTTAGTCCTGACAAAGACTGAATATACAGAGGTCATATTTGAGCTCTCCTTAACAAAGGATAGGAAGCAACAAAGAAAGCTAAGCTGGAAAAGTTATCCTACTCTATCTCTGACTCCCCAACTTCATAAAAACCGTCTCCTAATAGCCCAGAAAAATTATCTCATTGAAACATGGAGAACAAGAAAAAAATATATGAACTCCATAAATGAACTAACTCCATAAATATTAGGTAGGATAAAAATGATAGAAAAATTTGTGAAAGAAAACGGACAATACAGGTCAGAAAGGAGAGGCAATAAATTTACTGGAAACCTGAAAAAGAAAACTTAACAAGTATTTAAAACTATAATTTTAACAGCAAATTTCTCAAATTTGAAGACAACTAAACCCACTATATTAAAGGATCTATCACGTATTTGAAAAAACTAGCCCAAGAACTAATCAACAAAATATACTGTATTTAAAAAAAAATCCTTAGGACAACCAGTCAAAAAGTTTAAATCACTTATTAAGGAAAGAAACTCACGATGTCATCAGACTTTGACAGCAGTTATTTAATCTGACAACAAACAAACAATGAAAACAACATGCTTAAGAGACTTAGTAACGTAAACTAAAGGATTCATAAAAAGCCAAATCATCCTTCAAATATAAAGACTATATGGACAGGTAAGTTACAAACATGCAAGACATAAAAAGATGTTTTCCATAAGGTCTTCCCAAAGAATCTCACAGGGATGAGCTTCAGAAAATCATGTATAACATAAAGGCAGAGTACATAAACTTTATGTTAAATAGTTTGGTTACTTTATTTTTAGGCTTTTCTTCCTCTTTTTCATTACTTGAGATACACTCACATGAATAATTTTCTTCCAAAATACATTCAGCAATTTATCCTTTCTGGATTTTCAAAATTACTTTTTATTTACCAAATGCAGAACTGAGAATTCTAAATGGGAAGGCTAATTATGGGATCAATCATAAAAGTAACAGACACCTCTTGAGGGGAAAAAAAAAAGGTGATCCTTACCTCTACAATTTAATTCTACACAGATAAAGCACATTTGATAAAGGTTCAAAGGCATCAAAGTCCAATGATAAACATCCGGCTTTGTAGTTTGCAAGACAAAACCCAACAACTAAAAAATACATTAACTAACTTATATTATAATACTTAATTATCAATACTAACCTGATAAGCTCTGTTTATTTGACTAGCTGCCCAACTAGCATATTTCATGTTGTCCTTTTTTGTTTTTGCACTTGCTTTTGGATTAGAAGCAATATGACTTGCCGACTAAAAATAAAACAAAACAAAAACATCAAAAACAAAGTCCCCCTTTCCAAGCAAAATAATTAAAAACAAGTATGGTCACAGCTGCAATGGGATGATAAAGTTTTTAAAAATTGTGCCAAAACAACTTTTAAAATAAAGTTGACTAAAATTATAATTTTAAAATGATACATTTTAAAATACTGAATAATCTATAGTAGAAAGAAAAAAGATATCTTAATATCTAAAATTATTTTATTGTCTGTCTCAACTCTTAAAGGTAAAATTCCATTTCTTTCCTGAAAAGCGTTTTATTTGTTTCTTTCTGCCTCCATACCTGCAATCAATTCTTTTCACTGAACCCCAATAAGACATTCATCCAAAAATCCATGAGACATTAGGATAAATTAAAATTTCAAAGAACTGGCCTAGTAAAGAAAAGTTAATTTTTCCAGGCTTTCTGATGTTAGAGAGGGGCTCATTTTATATATATTTCAACAAATTCTTCCTACTCCAAAGTTCCTATTAATTCATTTTTCTAAGCTTGTCACTTGGCATAAACAAACAATAAGAATATTTAACTATATGCTTTTCACAATTTTCCTCTATACCATAAAATTTTAATTTGACACTAAAGATTTTATTTGTCTTTTATTACCATAGTTCAAAAATATTTCTCACAATTTTAATTTAAGGTAAGAAATATAACTATGTTGGGTATAAACCTAAGAATGTCAAAATAATTAAGAAATAGATAGGAAGTATTTTTATGTTAGTATTTAATTTTATAAGGTAAAATCTTATTTCTGATACAAAAAAACTTTACAATGAAATGTTAAATAGGATGTATTAACACTCAAAAATATAACTGCCTTATAACTTATTACTCATAATTTACTAGAAAAAATATTCATATGCTTGTCAAAAAAATATGAGAAAAGTTACTGGGTAGGATAGTTAATGGATTTTAAATGACAGATTTGTTAAAATAATATTAAACATGCACCTTAACTCACCATGTAAAGTCCAAACAAAGCTCTCATATTTCTGTTGTTCAGTTTCAATGCCTGTGCAAAATACTTTCTTGAAAGTTCAAGGTTTTCAAGTCCACCTTGGGTATATTTAACCTGTTAAAAAGAGCACAGTGCTGAAACCTGTTTATTTTACTACTTTGAAAGATAGCATGTTTCAGCATACCATAGGCATTAGTAATTGAGACATTCTTTAAACAAAAGTAAGATGTTTTAAAATTTTCATCTTAAAATTATTAAAATTAATCTAAAATTTAAAGTGTAACTTCCCCAAAAAAACTATTAGAAGTCCTTCTAATTTTATAGCATTGAATTACACTGCTATCCTTAATTGTAAGCAAATAAAATGTTTTTAATTTCCCAATATGTCAATATGAATTTTCTATAAGTTTAAAAATCATAATCAATATAAATGTCTTAGAAGCCATTAAGTGGTAACAACTGTGGCATAATTCATTAGAAAATAGTATGCAAATAGAATTATAAAGAATTTCACCGTTTTAAGTAGTGCTTTTAACTAAGAAGTCAGTATTTCCATTAAAGTATTAAAAATTTAAAATTTTTACTCCCACAAGTCTATTTTCAGAAGATTTTAAAAATATTTATATACTTGCCTAATATTAAAGATATCATCTTAGTTCCATAATAATATTCAAACCAACAAAAATAAAGTCATATACAATTATATTGGAAAACACTTACTTCAGCATACTGCTGGCAATATAAATGGTTGTGTGGATTAGTCATCATAAGCTCCTCTAAACAAAAAGCTGCTTTAGCATAGCTGAAAATATCAAGAGGAAAGATTAATTTTTATGCCATAAACTTTATCTTCATTATGTCTTAAAATAATTTTAAAATAATTTTGGTCATGTTAGACATTTTATTTTATCCCTGATTTAAATAGCTTTCCTAATGAAGGACTTATTATCCTGGATTCATAAATATGAATATTTAGTCCTTTCAATGAAATGGCTAAACAGAAGCTTAAATCTTAAAACAGCCCATGAACAATCAATACATATTATATTTTTTAATAAACCAGGTCCCTACTGTAACAACCAAACATTAACAATGTTTGGATCATGACCTTGGATCAAGTTACATATAAAATACCTTCTAGAATTCCATAAATCATTTAATAAAATAAGTAAATGCCTAAAGTATAAGCACAAAATAAACATTTTATTAAATACTCTCAATTTGCTAAATAATCCTTTACAGACATAAATTTACCAACACAACATATTACAAAGACTTTTCATTACCTAAGTTTACTATCAAATACAAAATCTTAATAAAGTCATAAATTTCTAAACCCATAAAAATGGATCAGGTTAGTGGTTTCGATATACACGCTACTGCTATTTAACCATGTATAAACAAAATTCTTGCTGAAAACCTAAGGAGAGAACTGCTGCAAAGGGCTGTGGCAAAATGGTTTTATACCATATGACTATAATCCCCCTTAATGCATTTTATATGTTTCAAGTCATGGGGATATCCTCACTAGTTACAGGAAATCCTAAAGAACACAGGAGTCTAAGATTTATTCCCAGTGAGCAGGTGATAAGAGTACCCATTAGAAAAAGACCACCTACCGTTATTTTTGGCATTTGTCACCAATATACGAAGACATCTATCTTTACACTAATGTCTGATATACTTACTCTTCAAAATATACATGTTGCAGTTTCACACATGTGACTAATAAGGGCTAACTTTTATATGATGTATTATTTCTCTAGGTGTTGCATGTATTAACTCATTTAATACTGCCAAAACCCTAGGAAGTAGGAAATTACTATCACCATCCTACTGTTAAGACTGAGATCAAACTGAAACACTCCAGACAGTGTACACTCCTCTTAACCACTATGCATTTATGGATACTGCCTAGAAGCACGAGACACCACAATGAAAAATTCTGATGGTGAGGGTAGTGAAGATGTCAATGGTAACATAAAAAGTTACAACAATGAAATCCAAAGTTCCTGAGGAACCAAAAACACCCTGCAGATTACCCCATATCACAGTATTTTAGATTTATAGACTCATATGTAAAGTATCATCAAAGATCACACAGCTATTTAGCCCTTTCATTTTTATATCCAAAGTCTGGTTCTTAACATGATAGGTATATGGACATGATAGATATATAATATATGAATGAAACAAATGACTGAATAAATGTCTGGAAGTATTGATATCTGGTATTTTTTATTCTACAAAATAAGGGGAAAGTGGTCTCTACTTTAAACATCTAACTTCATCAAAGCTCTGTTCCTCACAAAAGCATATGCACAGGTTATAGTATTTGTCACTAGATTGCTTTATTAACATGATTTTTCCTTGTAACATTTTAATAATTCCATTTGTTATCGAATTTTATAGCTAGGCTGGATCTACGAAAAGGAATCATAATCACCGTCATAATTACTAGCTGCTGCTTACTGATAGAACGTCCAGTTTTCACCTACAAAAAGTAAAAAACTTAAGTGTCTTTGTTTAAATGTTTTTGTTTATAATATATATTGGTAGTGCTAATATAAATTATAACTAATTTTACATTTAAAACAAGTCAAGTGTCTCAATGTGGCAAATGGGTAACATATACCATCTGAGTAAATACACACTAGAATTTATAAATCAAAAGCAAACTTGAATAAAGTAACTTGAAGGTAGCAAAAAATACATGGCAGACCTCTACATTCTCTTTTCTCTCTATAAAAACACTAAATTGGCTTATATGAACATTCAACTGTGGGATTTTAACAGTAAGAAGTTCTAGATCTAGACAAATAATGATACTTGAACCCTCCTATGTTTATAATAGCTTATAAACTATTTATATGCAGAAAATGTCAAAATGTTAAATATATCTAGCAATTCTGAAATTGCTACATTTTTGCTACTTCTACCAAAACACAAAATTAAAAAAAATACAATCCTACCTACTACAATGACTTGCCTAAACAAAAGGAAGTGAAAAGATGCTGATTTTCCCTTCAAAAAATCTAAAAATGGTTATTTCCATGTACTCTAAGTCTAAATAGTTCTTTGTGAACAACTAGCTATAAGACCAAAAAGAATTCTGTGATACAAGATAAAGGTTAAAATTAAACACAATTATCATTTTCTCAAAAAAGAAATTTTTCAAGTGCTTTTTTTTCTGTCTTTGTAATTTTTAAATTCTTGGGATTTTTCAGTTTATTTCTCTTAAGTGTACTTTCAACTATCTCAATACACTCTTCAGATTTAAAGCAAAACAAAACTGAATATGGCTATTACAAGGGGAAACAAATACTAAGTTTAATGATAGGTTAAAAATAAGCCTAAAAAAGGTACTGGCCGGTAGCACAGTAGATAAGGCGCCAGCTTGCGAACCCAAAGGTCGCAGGTTCGATTCCCCAGCCAGGGCACATAACCAGGTTGCAAACCAGGTCTCCAGTCAGGTCTGTGGCTGGCAGCAGGTGAAAGGCAACCACACATTGATGTCTCTCTCCCTCTCTGCCTCTCTCCCTTCCCCTCTTTCTGAAAATAATGAAATAAAATCTTAAAAAAAAAAAATAAGCCTAAAAACATATTTATATAATAGGTTTTTTGAGAACTAAATACAGAAATATTAAAAACATGCAAAACGGAAGTGATATATTTATATAGTTTTGTTTTTTAAAGATTTTATTTATTATTTTTAGAAAGAGGGGAAGGGAGAGAGGCAGAGAGGGAGAGAGACATCAATGTATGGTTGCCTTTCACCTGCCTCCAGCCAGGAACCTGGCTGGAGACCTGGCTTGTAGCCTGGTTAAGTGCCCTGGCGGGAATCAAACCAGCGACCTTTGGGTCTGCAGGCTGGAGCCTTACCCACTGTGCCACCAGCCAGAGCTTATTCATATAGTTTCCAGAGGACAGAAAACAGAAAAACAATAAAAATGGATACATCTGACCATCTAAAAATAAAATGTCCTAAATTTAAAAAATCAGTATTTTGCCCTGGCTGGTGGCTCAGTGATAAGGCACCAGCCTGCAAGCCCAAAGATCACTGGCTGGATTCCCAGCCAGGGCACATAACCAGGTTGCAAGCCAGGTCTTCAGCCAGGTCCGTAGCTGGAGGCAGGTGAAAGGTAACCATACATTGAAGTCTCTCTCACTCTCTGCCTCTCTCCCTTCCCTTCTCTCTGAAAAATAATAAATAAAATATTTTTTAAAAATAAAATGAAATAAAAAATCAGTCTTAAAAAGACAGCGCAAACAAGGGTATGTTTCTGAAAGAATGAAGGTTCCAATCATTTATATAACAAGCTCTTAAAGAATTTTTTTTTTTAAGTATAAGCAATTTTCACCTATCAAAATTTGCAAAGATTAAAAAAATGATAGTGTTGTTAAGGGACCACTAATAATTGCTGGTGTGAGAGTGAACTATTAGGAATGATTTATCAAAATCCCTGAAAATATAGACATTTAATCAAGTAATTCTACTTCTAAGAATTTAACCCCAAAGAGAACTAAAGTTAAGACAACGCTAACCACAGCTACAGTTCCATAAATAAATAAATAAGTAATGCTGGCATGGCTCAGTGGAACGAGGGCCAACCTGTGAACCAGGTCACCAGTCCCATTCCCAGTCAGGGTACATGCCTGGGTTATGGGCCAGATCTTTGCTTCAGGGTCTGCAAGCGGCAGCCAGCCAATCAATGTTTCTCTCACACAATGATGCTTCTCTTCCTCTCTGTCTCCCTCCCTTCCCCTTCTCTAAAAATAAATAAATAGTATCTTTTAAAAAATAAAGACCATCAGTAAGGCATTAGAGCAAAAATGAAAAACAACCTATATGTTCCCCTAGAAAATTAGCTAAAGAAACAACGTTACATTAACACATTGTTGACCAGTCATTAAAAAACTTATGTTTTCAAGCCTAAATCTTGTTGACTGATGAGTTAACTCATGCTTGCACTTGTATTAACTTTTGATAAAATTGCCAGTCAACAATGTGTTAATGAACAGATGGATGTAGTTTGCTATAGGAGTTAACTTTTGTTTGCACTTGCATTAGTTTTTGTACAAAACTGCCAGTCAACAGTGTGTTATTAAGAGGGAACAATATAAATGAAATCACATTGTAAAATGTTAATTCTAATGTTAAATTTTGACAAAATATAACTGAGTAAAAAGCATTAAGCTACAGAACATAATTCTATTTTAGGTTTCTGTTTAACAGGTAGTGAAAAAATATAAAAAAAACTGTAGTTAACTTAGGATGATGCAATTATATATGATTTTTGTCTGTTCTTGATTGGGTTTTCCAAATTTTCTGCATTTTTATTTTTAAAAAATTTCTTGGATGATTGGAAGTGTTTTTAAATGCTTTAAATCATGTATCTTCAAAAGGCACAAAATATTTTAAGTAAGTGTCATGTTTTGTGGACAAAACACAATTTTTTAACTGCATTCTGAAAATTCAGTTCATGTTAAATTACATATTGTATACTTTATAAACTATGAAAATAAAATTATTACCATTTAAGCAAAATATACTACCTCTCTCATACATAACAGAATCCTGAATATATTTACATACATGAATATAAAGCATACATACATCTACAATGCACATGATTTGGGAAATAATTTCTTAAGGGAAAACAAAGAGAATCTGAGTCAAAGTATGGTTGAGAACTGAAGACTACTTTCCAGAATATAGTACACATTCATTAAATGACAGCTATAATTTTAATCTTAGCTCCCACTTATATTAGAATTATACAATCTACTACCTTAATTCTCCATTTCATATTACACATACAGCCCTGCACAAAGGCAAAAGACAAGTATCTTCATTCTATTTCATTTCCTGTGCCAGCTATTTGTACTATGAGAATGAGATGAACTATTATTCATGCATAGTAAGAACATGTGCACGGGAATCTGATTCTCCGCTCTCTAAATGAAGGAAAGAAACAACGTGATAGACTTCAGACTCAGAAGAACTAAGAGAAAAAAAAAAAGAAAAAAGTCCTGCCTCTATATAGAGGTTAGCATTAAAGCTGCGATATTAGAAAACTTGCACTAAGACTGGGCTAATCCTCTCACACTGGGATTTCCTCCTGTCACTGCAGCAATAAAAAAGCTAACAAAAACATTAAATATCCAATAAGCCAGTTCCTACACTATTCAACATTCTTGATTATTCTTGGTTTTTTACCCAGGCAACAGAATGTCCTACTTTGGAAGAGTTGACTCTCTTAGTACTAAGGCTAATAAATGCATACAACTGACAGAATTTTTAAACAGCAGGGAGTATAAAACTTATTGTAGTATAAGAACAATTTAAACTCTAAAAATTCACAATTTTGATTCTCTGAAAATAACCTTAACTCAGGAAACGCAGGCCTTTCACCTTTCTAATGTCAATGAATACCTTATACATTTGAAAGAAAAACTTCATTTCCCAAACAAAAATAATTTAGAAAACACAAATGACCTAGTGAAAGCAATTCACAAATTATAACCAATAAATTATTGACTTGTTAGTTTATCATTTAATTGTTTGTTTATTTTGTTCAAAAATGACACACAATTCATATCTTCTCACTAACCCTTTGGAAACCATTAGGTCTTCTGAACTTGTATAGTGATGAAAATTACACTCCTAACAAAATTTTATGTATGCTTAACAACTTACTCATGTTCATTGATATAAAGTTCTGCAAGTTCATGCCACGCTTCTTGGTCTCCAACAAATCTAGTAAAGAAAAAGAAAAAAATGTAAGTGTGTAGACAGATATTCAGTAAACAAACAGCATGTAGGCTAAAAGGAAAATAAATGCAAATTCCATTTTAATTAAAAGAGGTTTATCAGAATAACAAAACACAATCCTCTTGTGAGACACTCACTGTTCCAGATATTCATTCAGTTCCCGAATGGCCTCCACATTTTTTCCCTGGGCTTTTCGAATGGCAATCTTACGCTTTCTTGCAGCCTGTGGGTTGACATTAATAAAGGATTAGGCACTCATGATTCCCTGGGTTTTCTTAAAGAAGGTAATCTGACTGTGCAAATTATTATCTCAATGCCAGTGAAACTCCATTATACAACTACTGCTTAGTGGGAATTGATAAACATACCCCCCCATGACATCCCACCAGGGAATTCAAACATTCCTCTAACAATCACATATGCTTTACTTTTGATGTACATAATGTATGCATCATTTCATTCAAATAAACAACCATCCAGGTTCTGATAATTACAAGCCAGCAGGGAATCCTAATCTTTATCCAGCCTAAAGTCCTTTACTCTGTCTCATTCATAAGATCTGTATCTTAAGAGACAGAGGGAAAGTGAAGATTAGGGGGAAAAAAAATCTCACCATGGCCACTTGAATGTTACTATACAAATATGGCTTCTGATAACTTTTTCGCAATTTTAAGAGAATAATCTACCTATGAGTCTTTCAAATGAGTAATATAGGTCCTAAAAGATATATTTTAAAATAGACAAAACATTTAAAGCTGCATTTTAAAGTTTTTAAATAAGTATTAAAAATCAATGACATTTATTTCTGCATTCATCAAATATGTACTTAATATCCACTATTTGACAGGTAGTATGCTAGACAATGACAATGTAAAGAGAAAGACAATCAAATAGTAAAAAAAAAAAAAAAAAAAGCAATCAGAGATATCTAGGGAGCTGTGGTGACATGGAGTAGATCCTAATGCATAGAGGTTGTAGTAGAGTGGAAGAGGTAAGAGATCAGAAAGCAAACAGGGTCCCAGATGGGCTGCCTGAACTGAAATAGAAAGAGCAAGTAGATACTAAGAAAGCTAATGAGGAAACTGCATAATAGGAGGAACACTGGCACAAAGGCCAAAGAGATGTTGTACATACAAGACTACATGTTTGAGGCTGAAGTGAACAGTCAGGGACTGGAGGAGACTATATGAAGTATTAAATCTACAACCCCTCCATCTCTTTATTTTACTCATTGTAGGAGACTAAACAATAAAACACACTAGGGCCAGGTTAAACATTAAACTAATCAATTATGATTTTTTAATATAATACACACTCCACAAGATGCAAACAAGGGAAGTAAAATGAATGGATCCTTTTTACACTAATGGAGCTGTCATGGAGAAGGGGGTTGGGGGTGTTGCTCTGAAGAGGTGACAAAGAATCAAGACTCCCAAGTAAGACCAAGAGCAGTATTTATCGCTAATATTATAGCGATAACAATATTTTTGTAACAAAAAAAATGACCTAGGTATTAAAAATGTGTATCCTTGAACACTCTGCTTATACCAAAGGCCAGTAGGCACTCAAATATATGAGTAATTCCACTATGTAAAATAATGAAAGTGACATCACATATGTAAAATTTAGAAAGTCTTAAATATTCATAAGGAAGGTAAGAGTAAAGTTCTAAAAGGAACTTAATCTTAAAGCGTTTAGGAAAGGAAAAATACTGAAGACTTCAAATGAAAGCCTTAGTTGAAGTTCTTCTGAAAACAGGCAAGGAAGATGTAATTAAAAAACTAATTTATTTTGAACATATAATATCTTAATTTCACCAATCCAACATCATTTGAAACATTGTTCATTCCTTTCATTTTTCATGATATTGCTTCTTTCACAGGCAATATGGTAGAGTATAAAGTCCAGGTTTTGAGGGGAGGAGGGGGAGAAGAAACTGAATCCCCACAAGTGTTTCTTACCCGCTTTCTAACCAAAGGCAAAACATTTAATGTCCACAAAACTAAGTAAAACCACCGGTCTCCAAATATCAATGTAAATGCAACTAACACACTATTTGGTATATAATGGTATTAAATGACTGCTATCTTCCTTTGTTTTATCTTTGGTTTGTATTTAACCTTTGTGTTTTAAGCCTTACCAAAAGCTCTGCCTATGAGATCTTCAGGCAGCTCTGGCCTAAACAACTGGCACAGGCTTACTTAATTTGGTGTTAATATCTTGCCCTAAAGCTTATAGGTTTGCACCAGCTGAGATGAAGTTAATTCTATAGACACAGGGAAACTTGTTTAAAATATTGCACTCAAGTGTCACAAATCAGACAAATGTCAAAATTAAAACAAGAACAGCAACTAATGCTTCTGGAGTCAGAATAAGAGGTGTGGTAGGAACACTGTAATGGATACCACTATGCCCAATATGAGTATCGTGTAGAAGGATGCACTAAAAACACCCAACGCTGTTTACCTCATTCTCTTAGTGATTTGACAGCAGACTCATTCCTCTACTATTGAACACACACCAATATTTATAGGTCACCAGCATTCTGTAGATACAGTTTATAAAGCACTGCTATACTGTAACAAGGATAATTAATCTTAAATGTCTTTAAAAACAATTGTTCTATAAATGATGGAAAATAGAGATTTAAACAACTTAAATGCATCAAGAGGTAGAATTAGAAGATCTGTAATTTTTTATTCCTATCCTAGATACCCACTATGAAACCTCTTGAAAGAATGTGAAATATTGCAAATTAAATAATTTTTTATTATTTTGAATTATGTATACTTGTAGGGTGAATGTTATAATTTTACAACGCAAAACAGAAATTCAGTATTAAATTTGTAATAATATTTTAAAAACTAAGTGTTTTTCACCTAATACTTCAGTGATGTGTAAGAAAAAATGTTAAATATAAGGCTTAAGTAATCAATTTTGGAAACATGCCCAAAAATCTCTCTTGTATGAGCAATACAGTGCTTAATCATGTAAAGCCTAAGATATAGCATTTTATCCCCTTACAGTCTGAAATTTAAAACAAACTTAAATGATTACTATTCAACTACACAAAGCCAGTCTTCCTAATAAAACTACATATAACATATAATTTTAAAAAAAGAAAAAGAAAAACCCTACATGGCAATTTCTATCATACAGGCAAATAATAATATATATATATATATTAAGTCATATACTAACCAGCCCTTACCAGGTTTTGAGAAAATATCACATTCTGACATAAGAGCCAATCTTTATTAATCATGACCATAAACCAGGGAATTCATTTCTGCCCAACATGCTGTAACAGGGACCAGATTTACCCTCTTGCCCGAAACAACCAAAGAACTGGATTTAATACATGAATAAACCACTTTTAAACCACAAGACAACAGGTAGCAGAAGACAGCAATCCCTGACAGGCAGAAAACAAATCAAGTGCAGCCCTATTTTTATTGCCCTGGCTTGCCGCCTTATGTACTGTGCAGGATGAGAGAAAACCAGGTTGAGCACAGCAGACTCTGAGTTCAGAAGGTGGTGAGAGTCAAGGAAGTTCCAAGAAGCTAGCATTTATACCGGAGACTGCCAGGGAAAAAAATCAGAGGAAGGATTCTGAAGCTTCCCCTTGAGGTGTACTCAGCTATATACTGATTGGTGCATATATGTCAGGAAACTATCTCAGGCCAAGGAAAAAACTACCAGAAAGGTTTGGGGAAAAAAGTACCCAGATCTCATGCAGGCTGGAACAGTCCCTTTTCCTACCAACCAAACTGGAAAATGCCACGATTCCTAGGGTACCAAAGAGAGTATCCAGAGGATGTAATGGAGCTTAGCCCTAGTATAAACACTGATCTGGCCCCTTCCCCAAGGAGACCCAAAAGGATCAAACTGTTTGCAAGTAACTTAACTGTATCTGTTTCACAAGAAAGCTCAATAACAGAGGAAATGAAAACGGAAAGAGGAAAAAGAAACTTTAGAGGATGATGGTCTTGTTCACTATCTTGATTGTGATGATGGTGTGAGCAACAAAATAGCAAGTGACTCAAACTAGGCCAAACCAGTGGATAATTATTAACTGTCAGGCCAGACAGCCAATGAATCAGGAAGTCCCCAAGTAAACAGAATAACAAAGTAAAGGAATGATGGCCATATTTCCACCAAAAGCTGCCCATCTCTTTAGACATGATCACAGCAGACTGAGACTCCAAAGCACTCGACCACTGAGGAAATGAGGAAGGGATTGCTCATGCCAGGGATATTCATCTGTCTCTCCCACTTACCACCAGCCACACACTCTTGCAAGAACGCAAATAAATACCTTGCTTTCGGTATACTCCGGGCCTCGTTGTCCATTTGTTTTAAGGAATAGGTGAGCATATTTCTCACAATTGTTTCTCAGATGTATACAAATGTCAAAAGTTTATCAAATTGTATAACTTAGGTATGTGTAGTCGCTTCTACATCAATGATATGTCAAAACAGTTTTAAAATAGCATTCATTATTAGGTTTAATGTTGGGTCTTGAATATCAATTTCTATTTCTATTTCTTTCTTGTACATTTTTTCCCTGTAAAATATGCCTCATGGTTTAATATTAAAAATTATGCCATTCATGAAATATGATGGCTTTGTCTCAAGCCACATATTATCACACCCATCACACTTTAGTGGCTTCCGAAACATAACAATCATTTACAGTAGGACAGAAGGAATTAAGAGGAAAGTAGATAGAGATAACATTTGATAAAATAATAATATACTTAACAAAGTGAATTTAGTACCTTGCTATAAAATGTTCACCTAACAGTTGAGGTATTCAATTACTACCACTCCACACATAGTCTATGGGGAGAACAATATGGGGTTCTCTTTCAGCCAGTCTTAAACCCATAAAAAACATAGAAAGTACTACAAAGACAGAACAATATGTAATTACATATTATTTTAGATCTTGAAAAAGTGAAATAATTTACTAAAACTATCCTCAAGTTAAACTCACGCAAAAAGTAAAATGTTTGACCCCTAAGTCAAAGAAAATAAATTACATGCTATTAATTTCTAACCTAGTAAGAGAAAAATATGAGAAACCCAAAATTTTTATCAGAAATTTTATTTCAATTTTTTAATATAGAGGGTGGCAGGTTTAGAGTTGTGAGTACATGAAACTTAGACTTTATCTTTTTAAAATTATTGCATGATTAGTATTACAACTGTAATCCTACTTTTCCCCCACCCTCTATGGCTGAGTAAAAATATAAAGACCTTTAAAATGGTGGTCAAGTCTTATCTTTGAAATAAGTACATTAGAAATCTTCAGGGGGAAAAAAAGTGCTTTT
Source organism: Noctilio leporinus (assembly GCA_004026585.1). Taxonomy (NCBI): domain Eukaryota; kingdom Metazoa; phylum Chordata; class Mammalia; order Chiroptera; family Noctilionidae; genus Noctilio; species Noctilio leporinus. The sequence goes on from PVIW01000258.1 coordinate 50,724, forward strand.
TATAAGGGATTATTTTATTAAGATAGGTGGCAAGCTATAAAGTAGCTAAAATTAGAAAATTACTTTAAAATTTCCAGTATTAACTTTTTTTAAACTTGATAACATCTAGATAAAACTAATACAAGCTGTTTCTCATTTTATTATTTTTTTAAATAACAGGTAGTCTAGCAAGTGTGCCAAAACGATTCCCTGAGTTTTCTATACTTTTAGAATCTTCACAAAACAATGAATCCTTGCCACTTAAATAGCTACCAAAAAATAAAACCTAAGAAGTTGCTCCAGGGTGAGATAATATTACAAACAAAAATGCAAAACATTTCAAAATATATACTTAAGTCAAAACACCACATTTTATAACTTACACAATGTACCTGTCAATTATAGCTCAATAAAGCTGGAAAAAACTTATCTTTTAAGCAATATACAGAAGTCTTACTATAGAGTATCAAAAGATGCAACCTGAGATTATAGATTTGTGACCAATGAAGGCTGGTTTAATGCTATCTAGAAATTGCACACTTCAATATTAAATGATTTCCTAATTTAGCATAAATAATTTACTTAAATCAAGTTACTGATGTTCAATTATTAAACATTTCTGCCTCTTATAATCCACAATCATATTATATGACTTTTTTTTAATGTTCATTTTAATGAAATACTGCCAAATAAAAGAAAACCGTGTTTTTGTACTATGTCTTATAAGAACTTTTCTTTTTATAAAGGACAATACAAACTCAAACTGTTTTTTAAAATATCTAAAAATATTTTTCATTCAAAAGGCATATGTATACATGGACATAATAAATAGCATAAAGCATTAAAAATGCCTGATATGTTATCTAAAGTCTCTTAAATTTTCACTCAATAACAGGTAAATCTGTGGAAAGCCATTATACCAATAGTAAACTACAATGTTCTCAACAATAAATTTTTTTTTCACCAAGCTATTTTTCAAACAAATACTACTATGTATTTAAAATAAATATTTTGACCAATAAACTAATATAAAATTTGTTTAAAATCAGGGTAAGTTATTTTTTTTCTTTAAATATATTTATATATGATACATTCATTCTTATTCAGGTATAAGTCAGAAAAAGCAAATCCAAAACAAAACACCTTCATTAATTCTATGCACTAATTACTGAAATGACTTCCTTCATTTTCCATTAAGACAACTAAAATATAACTATTCAAACAAAACAAGTTACTATTTAATAAAATGCAACAAAATACCACAAAAACACTAAACTCTGCTGTGCTTTTTCATAAGCACATAAAATTCTTTCCTTCAAAATTTCAACTAGCCTCTTTCAGGTAAAATAGCTTATAAAAAGTTTTACTGATGAGTTTTAATTCTATTTATTTTTAATGGTCCATCATGAAATGCTTTAAATAAAAAGATAAAACATGGTTCCATATGTATTTTTCCATTATTTCCAAAATGACTTAATTTTGCCTTCTGAAATAAATTAGATGATCTTCAAGACTTACAGTGTTAGTTGGATCTTCATGTAGAATCCGATCATATAGCTGTATTGCATCATCATATCTATTTAAAAAGAAAAAGAAACATTAAGAATTGTGACCTTAAAATTTAGTGACAGGTGCTAGAGAAAAAATACTCAACTGCAGTGCTCTAAATGCATTTATAATTGCTATCAAAGTTATTTCCAATATTCATATAATAGTAGAAGTTTGCAATGGTGTCATTTTTTTAATGGAACAAAGTAATGTATAAAGTACTTACAGAAAAACTTACTTCAAAAACACTGATTCAATTTGGCTTAAATACAAAGGGAAAAACTAGCAGTACAAAGAGACCTCTTTATGTTCATATATATAACCAGAATTACAGCCAATAAAACATAAGAAAAAGTTTTAACAAATATATTCACAAGAAAAAATTCTACGTATTAATTCTTTAATGAATATTTATAATAGCATTTCTTAGTTGACCTGGTTTAGTCCATTAAGCCCCTATTAAGTATGCATACGTAATACTTACTGTTTACTAGGATAAGATCTCATAAGGGAAAGTTAACAAATTTATCAAATGAAAAAATAATCAAATATGACAGCATATAACTAAGAAGCCAAAATTAACATTCTGTGATAGAGAACCAAATAAGGGATTCATTAGAAATCAGACAGAGAACTTTACTTAAATGTATACTCATATATTTATATATGATAATCTTGATTAAGATGTAAGGAAATAGCTGAGTGATTCTGAAACTTCTACCAATATTCATAAAGCTCAACTCCCTTCTTACCAATCCACTTCTGAATATAGATTTTTAAAGAAAGCAAAAAACAATGTTTAAAAACTTTCACAGCAGTGTTTCTAAAAGTAGGAATAACAAATATAGTCTTGGGACCTTCTTCATAAGTTCTCTATGGGAAATTTTTAATTTTCTATTTTTCTCTTAATGATAGTCTCTTTAAAATATCTCTTGATAGCCCTGGCTGGTAGCACAGGGGGTAAGGTGCCAGCCTGCGAACCCAAAGATCGCAGGTTCGATTCCCCAGCCAGGGCACATAACCAGGTTGCAAACCAGGTCTCCAGTCAGATCTGTGGCTGGAGACAGGTGAAAAGCAACCATACATTGATGTCTCTCTCCCTTTCTGCCTCTCTCCCTTCCCCTCTTTCTGGAAATAATGAAATAAAATCTTTAAAAATAAAATAAAATATCTCTTGATAATAAATATGAATACTCTGTACCATCATGTGACTCATCCCTTAACTATACACTGGCACTAAAATTTTAGTGCCCAAACCTGTATTTGTGATGATGATCATGCTAATAGGTAACTGTAGAGGACTACTGAAAAGAAAAGGAGACTTAATTTATAAATGTGTGCAGTCTTTGAAGAACAAACCACATCATCCCTGCACACTAACTTAATCAGACTCAGCAGTAGTTCAAATTTAAAAAAACAAAACAAAACACCAGTCTGATCATCAAATGCATGGTAATAAAACATTTAGGTATGTGAACCTCATTAAAAATCTACACCTAAATGAACAGACAGAATATAAAATCATTCAACAGTCAAGTATACAAAACAAGAGCAGGGATTCACACAAGACATTATAGGAAAATCACTTGGGACTCTTTTCTAACTATAATACCTCTGGAAAAGATCAGAAACGACAGAGAAAGATAGGAAACCATTCTTTGTTTTATAGTTGTACAAAGGCTATATGCATAAAGAACTAACCTAGTTTTATATTTGGACATTTACGTAAAAACTGAACGTGAACCCTGGCTGGTGGCAGTGGATAAGGTGCTGGACTGCAAACCCAAAGGTCGCTGGTTCAATTCCCCAGCCAGGGCACATAACCAGGTTGCAAGCCAAGTCTCCAGCCAGGTGTGTAGCTGGAGGCAGGTGAAAGGCAACTGTACATTGATATCTCTCTCCCTATCTGCCTCTCTCCCTTCCCTCCTCTCTAAAAATAATAAATTAAAAAAATAAAATAATTTTTTAAATTAAAAAAAAAAACTGAATGTGGTGGTTAATTTTATGTGTCAACGTGACTGATCGTGGGTACCCAGATTAAACATTATTTCTGGGTATGTCTGAGGGTGTTTCAGGATGAGATTAGCATCTGAACCTGCAGACTCAGTAAAACAGGCTACCTCCCCAATGTGGGTGGCCATCTCCAATCCCTTGAGGGTGTGAACTGAACAAAGTGAAGAAGGGAGGAATTCACCCTATTTCACTGCCTCACTTCTGAGCTGGAACATCTGATTTCACCCCCCAATCCTAAAACTACAATTCATACTATTGGCTCCTTTAGTCCTCAGCCTCCAGACTTGGACTGTGACTGAATTATAGCACTAGTTTAGCTGGGTCTCTTGCTTGCAGACGGCAGATCCTGGAACTTCAAAGCCTCCAAAATCATGTGAGCCAACTCCTCATAATAAATCTCCAAAATGCAAAAATGTGTGTGTGTGTGTGTGTGTGTGTGTGTGTGTACTGTATTTTATAGAGAATCCTAAAATACTGAAGGCCCAGAAGAATTCACCTTTAATCAACAATGTTCTAATAACTATCTGTCTTTTCACCTACAAAACTTTATTTAAAGAAAATCTGGATTACATGTCCAACAGGCTGATTTCAGTGAAGTGGGGGCAGCAACTACATATTTCTTAAAATTCCATAGGCACTAATATACACAGTCATGTAAGAGAATCAATGATTAATGGCCCTATTTGACAAAGACATACAACAGTCACTTTCTCAGATAAAAACATTAAGACTTTACTAAGTAAAATGGTGATATGAGATTTAATAAAAGAACAGCCTTAAAGAAATGAAAGTTCACTGGGTTTCTTAGAAAACCTGAATACATAAGAATAAATTATTGCTACCATATCAATATTTTATATTGTTGGAAAGGGGTAGAGGGATAAAGTAAATATTAAAATATACGCTTTGGAAACTAGTACCCCTCAAACCCTTACAAGATAATTTTTTAAATCATTCATCTTGGACTAAGGAATGTGTTCTGCTATTCTTATATTTTAAAGAATGGTCTAGGAATTCATACTACTTGAGATAAAACAAAAAGTGCTAAGAGTGAAATACTGATTCAGGAGCAGTAGTTTCAGATTTCTTCTATTCTGTTCCCTGACTCAAAATTAGTTTCTGCTAACCTGAGCTAATACTATTTTATTTACTTTTATCTATGCCCTTTGCTTACTTAGGATCCAAGGAAATTAAAGTTTACCCATACACAAACATGTAAGCCCAGGAGTGAAAGGGTTGAGAAAAATTGTTATCAATAAATCTGGCTTGAAAAAAACTACTACAGCTGTCTTATTGGAAACATCATGCTAAAAAGGTAAGAATAATCTGATCCTAAAATACATGTGTAAATTCAAAGAACTCAAAATAGAAAAAATAACCTTAAAAAAAGGAACAAAGCTAAAGGACTCAAAATGTCCAATTTCAGAACTTAATACAAAGCCACAAAATCAATACAGAATCAATATGGTGCAGTATATGATGAACATATAGATCAATGGAACAACACTAAAAGCCAGGAAAATCAACCCTCACATTTACATTCAATTGATTTTCAACAAGGGAGCCAACACAAATAAGGAAAAAGCAGCCTTTTCAGTAAATGGTGATAGGACAATTGGCTATTCACATGAAAAAGAATGAAGTTTTTTGACCTACTTCGTACCATAAAAAATATTAAATTAAAATGTGCCAAACACCTAAAAGAAAAAACTAAAATTATAAAACCCTCAGAAGAAAAGATAGTTGTAATCTTCATGACCTAGGATTAGACGATGGTTTCTAGATATGACACCAAAAGTAAAGAAAAAGAAAATATACTGGACTTCATAAAATATCAGAAACTTTCATAATCAAAGAATATCATTAAGCCAGTTATTTTCAACTGTTATGTCACAAGAATTTTTAAAACATGTAATTCCTGACTATTTAGTCATAGGCACTGACCTCTTTTCCTTTAGATGTCAAATAAAACAATGATAACAGCCAACACAATAGCCATTTGGTGTGAATCAAAATTATACCTATTTTTTTTGTCAGATTAGCAAAAAGTTTATTGTTGGGTGTGCTGCAGAATTTTAGTAGTTTATGTGTGCCACAACATAAAAAAGGTTGACAATCACTGCACTAAGCAAACGAAAAGAATGACAGAATACTTTTGCAAATCATGTATTTGATAAGGACCTTGAATCTAGACTATATAAAGATCTCTTACATATAAATAAGACAACCTAATTTAAAAACAAAGACCATGAACACACATTTCTCCAAAGAAGATAAAGAAATGGTAAATAAATTATGGGAAAATGCTCAAGATTTCTCGTTTCTAGAACAGCATGCAAAGACATTAGAAGTTGCCACTCCCATCCTCACCAAGAAAAAAAGCTTAACAAACTAAACAAACCAACAACTCTTAGGTCCATCAGAGAATTCAAGTCACAGGGCAAACAGCTACCCCCAGAATTAGTAAGACAAGTGAACACAGATAATCACAGTTTCCTACAGCACAACAACCCACCAAAAAGATTAGAAATAATAAACAAATTCAGCAAAATTACAGGCTACAAAATCAATAACACAAAAAATCAGCTGTTTCAATACATCTTTTTTATCTTCTTTACATCTTTTATGGCACACATAAATTACTAAAATTCCATGGCGCACCAAAAAATAAATTTTCTCCTGGCCAAAAAAGAAAAAAAAAAAAAAAAAAAAAAAAAAAAAAAAAAAAAAAAAAAAAAAAAAAAAAAAAAAAAAAAAAAAAATATATATATATATATATATATATATATATATATAAAATTTTGGTTCATTCACACCACACAGCTATTATGATTTTTTTCTTTTTCTGTCATTCTGAAGGAGAATAAGTCACTGCTGCTAACTAGTCAGTAATAGTCAGGTATTGCATATTCTAAAATTTCTTGTAGCACAGCAGTGTGCCACAGCACACCAGTTGAAAATCACTGGTAATGATTTGTCAGAAAGGGAAATTAAGAAAATAATCCCAGTTATAAATGCATGAAAAAGAATAAAACACCTAAGAAGAAATTTAACCGAAGAGGTAAAAGCCCTACATGCTAAAACTATGATGAAACTATGATGAAAAACATTAAAGACAAATAAATTAAAAGATATTCTGGGCTCATGACTTGGAAGAACTAATGTTAGTAAAATGTCTACACTACCCAAAGCAATATACAGATTCAGAGCAATCCTTATAAAAATTCCAATTTTTCATAGAAATAGAATAAATAATCCCAAAATCTGTATGGAACCACACAAGACCCCTAATAGCCAAAGCAATCTTGAGGAAAAAGAACAAAACTGGAGGCATCAAGCTTCCTGATTTCAAACAATATTACAAAGCTATAGTAATCAAAACAGTATGAAATTGACATAAAAACACACACATATATCAATATAATAGAACAGAGTCCAGAAATGAACATACACATATGTAGTTAATTCATTTACAACAAATGAACTAAAAATATACAATGGAGGAAAAATAGTTAAGAAACTTGAAAAGCTGGACAGCCACAGGTAAAAGAATGAAACCAGGCCACTATCTTACACCATATACAAAGATCAACTCAAAATGAATTAAACACCTGAATAAACGACCTGAAACCATAAAAGTCCTAAAAGAAATTATAGGGGGTAAGCTGACATTGGTCTTGGTGATGGTTTTTTGTATTTGAAAAACATCAATAAAATGAAGAGGCAAGCTACAGAAGAAAATAGAAATCATATACCTGATAAGGGGTTCATACCCAAAATATGTAAAGAACTCATATAACTCAATAAAAAAATAATCCCAGTAAAAAATTGGCAGAAGAACTGAACATTTTTCCAAAGACATAGAAATGGACAACAGGTTCACGAAAAGACGCTCAGTATCACTGGTAATCAGAAAAATGCAAATCAAAACTACAATGAGATGTTGCTTTTACCCCTGTTGGAATAACAATTCCCAGAAGACAAGTGTTGGCAAGAATGTGGAGTAAAAGAACCCCTTGTGCACTGTTCATGAAATGTAAACTGGTATAACTATGGAAAACAGTATGGAATTTCCTTAAAAAATTAAAAATAGCCCTAGCTGGTGGCACAGTGGATAACACTCCAGCCTGTGAATCCAAAGGTCACTGGTTCAATTCCCAGTCAGGGCACATAACCAGGTTTCAAGCTAGGTCTCCAGCCAGGTCTGTAGACAGAGGCAGGTGAAAGGCAACATTGATGCCTCTACCTTTCTCTGTCTCTATCCCTTCCCCTCTCTCTAAAAAATAATAAATAAAATATTTCGCCCTGGCTGGTAGCACAGTGGATAGGGTGCCGGCCTGCGAACCCAAAGGTGGCAGGTTCGATTCCCCAGCCAGGGCACATAACCAGGTTGCAAACCAGGTCTCCAATCAGGTCTGTGACTGGAGGCAGGTGAAACGCAACCATACATTGATGTCTCTCTCCCTCTCTGCCTCTCTCCCTTCCCCTCTTTCTAAAAATAATGAAATAAAATCTTAAAAAAAAAGAAAAAATTCTACAATTTATGACAATATGGACAGACCTTAAGAACATTATTCTAAGTATAACAAGTCAGAAAGACAAATACTGTATGATCTCACTTTTATGTGGAATCAAAAATAACCTGCACTCATTAGTACAGAAAACTGACTGGTGGCTGCCGGATGTGGGGGTAGGGGATGTGCAAAATAATGGCTAAAAATGGTCAAAAGGTACAAACTTCCAGTTATAAAATAAGTAAGTCCTGGGACTATAATAATGTACAACATGGTTACTACAGTTAATAATACTGTGTGGTATATTTGAAAGCTGCTAAGAGAGCACATCTTAAAATTTCTCATCATGAGAAAAATAAATTATCACTATGGGTAGTGATTATTAACTAAATTTACTATAATCATTTCACTATACATATATCATGTTGCATACTTGAAACTAATACAATGTTATGTGTCAATTATATCTCAATAAAAAATATTAATAGCTTCTATACCTTGAGTGGCTACGAGAGTCCTATACATATATCATTATTAATTCCCAAAGAAATCCTGAGATGTTGGTAATATTACTGCTTTGTAGAGGAAACTGAAAAACTTTCAAGCTAAATAATTTGCCAGGGAAAACAGGTAATAAATCCTAGAACCAGGATTTGAAGCCAGTTCTTACTACAAAGCATAATCTCAATTTCACAAGACCCAAGATGGTTAAGTGGATTACACTTTTATGTCAAATCCTATTTACTGGAAGGTAAAGGTCAGGATTTACCTGAGAAGCAACATCATCTTGCGCAATCAATGATGTTGCCATAGCACAGAAGAATATAAAGGCAGGACCCACGTTTGCCATTTTAAAACGGAATCACCTTGTTTACAAGAATGAGTTACCTTTCCATGGCTTCAAATCTCATGCCAGTTAGTCGCTTGACTCTGTGACTGCCAGGGAACTGTCTTCTCAACTCCTGAAGGCAAAACTAAAAAAATAATTAGTAAGTCAGTCTTTAAAAGCAGCAATTACATTATATACATTAAATGGGCTACAAGGAATAGCCTACGTAACTCTTCAATGCATCTTCTTAAATGACTTCACTAGTGTGATGTACAGACAAGAAATGAAAATTAATCTAATGAATAAAGGTGTAAAGGGAGAACTCTGAAATTACAGTGAGAGAAACAATCAGTTTTCAGGCACTGATCATACTAACAACTGGGAAAAGCAGCAGATCATGGGTCCATATTACTACTCCTTAAAAATTGCTTACATAATATGCCAGGCCCCACTTACATGCCTACAACTGTTTCCTGGTTATTTTCTTCCTAACTATGCATAAGGATTCTTTAGATAAAAATTAAGTTCTTTGGCAGTACTTTCAAGTCCACAGCAACTACCACTAACTTTGCTTAATTTTTCTCAGGTGAAATCATATATTAATCTTATTGCAGGACACACATCCTGATCTGGTGTCATAAAATACAGACACCATATCTATGAAATACCAATCTCCTTTAGGCAAATATCCTTAATTCATCCATCAACTCAATACATAAATCAAATATTTATTCAACCCCTACTATGTTCTCAGTTATATGAGGTATTACTTATCCAGGTTGCAAGCCAGGTCTCCAGCCAGGTCTGTAGCTGGAGACAGCTGAAAGGCAACCATACACAGATGCATCTCTCCCTTTCTTCCTCCCTCCCTCCCTGCCCTTCTAAGAATAATGAATAAAATCTTTTTAAAAAAGCCCCGGCTGGTGATATAGTGGGTAAGGCGCCAGCCTGTGAACCCAAAGGTCACTGGTTCAATTCCCAGCCAGGGCACATAACCAGGTTGCAAGCTAGGTCTCTGGCCAGGTCCGTAGCTGGAGGCAGGTGAAAGCAACCATACATTGATGTCTCTCTCCCTCCCTGCCTCTCTCCTTTCCCCTCTCTCTAAAAATAGTAAATAAAATCTTTAAAAAGAAAAGAGGTCTTAGAAGTGCTACAAATGGTAAGGATTAAAAACAAGTGGTCCATACTAGTGCCCTAAAGCATAAGTGAGCAAAAAAATGCCTTTACCTAGTGAAGTACTACTATTAACTAGTAATAGTAGCACATGGAGGTATAGCTTCAAACTGTGTGACTGAAAATGGCATGCTAAGACAAATATTCAAGTTTAGTCAGAGCTGAAAATGTTCATTTATTTCCTTGACATCATGCAAAACTCATACTACTAGGTCAAATCAAGCTGTGCAGAAATTCTGAAACATTAAAAATACTCAAACTACTAAACTATATGATTCATGTACATAGACAATATATATTCTCATATTAGCATGTAAAGTAGATGAGATTCCTTTCAACTAAATCATGGAAATATATATTTCCAGTTATGAAGGCCCTCAAACTGGGGATGCTTGGGAAAAGGAATGCTATAGTAAACTTTATTATTGAAATGTGAACATACCTAATCTCTACCTGAACAGACTCAAATAGTTCAGGGGTTAGTTTAGGACCATGTAGGAAGTCAACCACAAGTCCAAAAAATAGCTAGATTACTATTCTACAAAACTATTTAAATCATAGGGATTTTTATTTTTTACTTCAACTTAGCAGACATAATAATTTGTACTGGCTGAGCACTGCAAGTGCCATTGTTTCTGAAGGCTTCAACTTGTAAAATACATGTAGAGGAAAAACAGAGGGTACTTAAAGAAGAACTGTGCACAGCCTAAATTAATTAATTAATCAATTTACTATTTAAGATGGAAAACTCCAAAAAGAATAAGCTGTAGTTCGACTAGCTTAAATAAAGTTGAGTTGTATTATTACAGTGGGGAGGATCTGACTCTAAAACCAAATTCATTTTTTACTATGGCTTTGGCACTGTCTCTAGGACAACTTTGACAAAAGTGAGTTCTGCAATATACCATTTCTGTGATATATTTTTTAAAAAACAGCATTCCAGAGTAAAATAAGAATTAAAGAAGAAAAAACTGCTTAATCTTGCTACAACTGAACATGTAATAATTATGTAAGCTATTGGCATATTTTAAATTTTTTGTACTAACTTTTCAAAATCCAGTATGTACTTTAAATATGTATAAAAATATGTATGGGTATAAATGTATTTTTACATGTGTTTGGTAATATTGCAATTCATATTACTTAAAAGAGTAATTCTTTAAACAAATGAATTAACATAGGCATTTTGGAATAATGAGAAGAAAACTTTGTATTAATAGGATTTGAGAAGCTGACAGAAGGCAGTAATTAAATGGTGAATTGTCTGGATGTGAAAGGGGAAAAAAAAGTACACATTGGTGGTTACAGAATAGACTGGGCTGTTAAGAGAACAAGGAAACAGAGAAGCCAAAGAACTTATATGCATGACTCATAGACATGAACTAAGGGGGACATTGCTGGAGGGAATGGGGTACTGGGTGGAGAGGGGTAAAGGGGGGAAAATTGGGACAACTGTAATAGCAAAATAAGTAAAATACAAATAAATAAATTTAAAATAAATACTCTGTTACAAAAAAGTTACTAATTTGATCTGCTTGTTTATCGATAATCTGATCTACTTTATCAAATTGCATTTGACTATTTAAAAAATAATTTCCAAGTTCTCCTCAAGATACAAGCTGTTACTTCTGTGAATATTTAAAAAACTGTGTCACAGGTTCTAAAGGTAATCCAAAAAGGTTCCATGGAATACCACTGGCAGCTCTACTACACTAATATGTAGAGCTAACCTAATGTAGTTACCTTGAAGAGGATAATTCAAAGTCAGCAATGCATATGCTCTCCTGGTATTTTCATTTTCTGTTTTTGGTTAAATGAGGAAGGAGTATAAAGTAATTTAAGAACTCAGAATTTTAAGAACAAAAGAACAAAAACCTGTTCCTTGATTTGCAAAATGAATATGATGAGACTATTCAACACAAATTAAGAAATAATTATGAAAAGGAAAGAAAGCATGATGTAAAGCATTTAGCATAGTACCTAGGTGAATGCAAAATATAGCTATTATCATTCTTCTACTTAAAAGCAGTATTAGTAATTTAAGTCATGCTCTGAACATGTCAGGATTTTATAATAAGTTAAGGTATCCAATTATAACATCGCAAAAACAGTATTTAAGAATATATACTATGATAGTCTTTCAATAACCCAAAAGATAAACTTGTTATAAACTATCTGGTTCTTATTATAAACTCTATAATGTAGTGTCATTAACCCAGTACGTGGGTAATTTTCACCAATTAATTTCATCTCTTCAGTAAAACTGAAGTACTAAATATCTACTTTGTTAAAAGATTTAAGAACATACTGCAGTCAAAGTGCTTACTTAGTCCTACCTACTTCTGTGAGCAGCATTGAAAACCAGCTCTGAAAAGCATTCTATGTAAGCCATACATTGTCTTAACTGCTTATATATAATTCGTGAAGCATTACTAGATACAAAATATAATTAGTTTAAGTACCTACCAATGCCAAATCATCCCGACCATAGTCCAGGGCTGCAATCATCACCTGTTCATATATGATCCAAACTAGATACATATAGAGAGAAAAAAGTTAATTTATCATAAAAACCTCCCAACAGAAAGTAGACAATTCTTCCTGTTTATTATTTTAGAGAATAGTACTTAGAACTGAAAATTGATTTACTGTACTCTTTCAGCAAGTAAGGAAATAAAGCATCCTTATATTCAGCAATGTAAAAATATTTTATCAAGTAACAAAAAAAAAAAAATCTCCAATTATCTACTACCTGCTGTACTATTCTAAATGAATCTTTTTGAAATACATTTTGACCAGACCAGGACTGCCGCCCTGTAAGCTTTAAAACAAAAACTGCTAGTTAATAGCCTCATTACCAACGGCTATTATAAAGCCTTTCCAAAAGAATTAGTCTTCTTGAGATCTTTCTTAAAAAGTGACAAATCACAGAGAGGTTGATATGAACATCAGAAATAAAAAGCATAATAAAAGATAGTTCTAGAAAAACTAAGAATGGTAAACAGATATGTGTTGAACATAAATGTAATAAATTTAAAAACTTACTATCATCTCCAAGCTTAGAAGCATATTCATTGATTAATTCCTCTCCAACTTCCACAATTTGCTCACTATTTCTTGAGTTTTCTTCTCTCCATTTTCTCATTTTATCTCTCATTTCTGAAAGTAAAAACTTATTACATATATATTTTTAATCAATGTCAAGAAATTGAAAAAAATGAAACCAACTTTTTTGGTAAAGAAAATAAATTCACGTTAATACAAAAGTCCATGTAACTCAAAGTTCATAAAGTATAATACTAATTTAACAAGAAAAACACATCCTTTGGAAGACTACACAAAGCATTATAATGGATATTACAACTACTTACAAGTAACGAATGGCATGGGTCCACTACTAAGACCCTTCATCCTGTTAAAACAATTCTCTATCTTAACTTTTCGGAGGTTACAGATAATGTTCAGAATTTGATAGAAGAGGTTATTTTCCCAGAAAAATACATAAAGTTATACGCAGAAATCTCAAAAATCCAAGGTGCTCCTAAAATTGGCCCATTGTCTGAAGACTATAAAATTTTTATAATCAGGGTATCACAACAACACACAATGTACAGGTATATAACTACGCAAAAAAAATAAACAGCAAAAAATCAGAAAAGACATTTTTATTATATTTACAGTAAGGAATAAAATAAATATGTAAAATAAGGGCAAAAAGCACTAGCAAACAACAAAAGTCAAGAGAGTAACTTGGCATACCAGTTGAATAGAAAACTTGAATTTTAAAGAACAATATTTTAATTATAACAATAGAAATAACTGGGGACAGGGGACTAAGATTCTTCTTTTATAGAGTTAAAGTAGAATTAACTGTCCAATTTACCAATCACATATATGCCTTCTTAGTCCTATCTCAGAAAATCTTACACACTCATCTGAAGTACCACCTTCTTCCTTCTAGAGACACAGATGTTGAAGTGATTAAAAAAGTTTAATTACTTGTTCCTGAATTAGTTAAATAAACAATACATTTGGCCCCTAGAGAATAAATATAAGAAAAGCACATGGGATTTTCAGTCCTTTTATATGCATTATCTGAGTCCTTATAGTTTAAAGTCTATGAAAGAAAAAAAATCAACAAGATGAAATGATTAACTGATTTTATAAAAATGGTCTTAAAAAATCGTTACATATTAACATACAATTAATTCCTACTAAAACCTAAAAATCATCTTGACTTTCAGTCTGCACAAGAAATAACCTTGAACTTAATCTTAAAGGTTGAAGAATTCAGCAGGCAAATAAAAAAGTAGGTTATTTCACACAGAACTCTTGGTAATAGAATTAAAGAAACAGTGTGGGATCAGAAGATGAGTGGGTGGGTAGAAAATAAGAAGATTAAGTTTCTAAAAGGCCTTGTATTTCATGCTTAAGAAGTAGAAGGTGATTTCTGAAGGTGCAGGTGAACTAAAAAAGAAATCATTATGACCAACTGTGCCTGTTAGAAAATGGCCCAAGTTCTTCAACAGAAAAATTTTAAGGAAAGCAAAGAGATACAATGGGAATCTGAAAGGTCAAAAGAGACTTAAAATTAACCAAGCTTTATAAAAATTGGCCAGACTAAAGCATAATGTCTAGGGATATACATTTAGACAATAAAATTATTTAAAATGCAAGCAGGTCTTGACTAAAAGAATCAGAATAATGATTACTAATGACGGAACCGGGGGACCCTAACTGGGATGAGGCACGCAGAAGGAACTTCTGGGAGGGATGGCAAAGTCCTCATTCTTAACCGGAGTGGTGGTATCAAGGGTGTTCATTTTATAATAAACGATTCAGCAGTAAATTTGTTCGGTGTGATTTCCTGTTTTCATTTTATTTTATAATAAAAAGACACAACAAAAGAGGGAAGGAAAGGGGACCAGGAAGGGAAGGGGGTGGGTAAGGGGGGAGAGGGAGGGAGGGAAGGAGTGAAGGAGGGTGGAAGAGCATAAGACCTTTAAAATATAGATGGAAGAAAACCGTTTTTCTTTTACTAAACATTAGTAGCTTCAAAAAATATCAAAGTTGAGCCCTGGCTAGTGGCACAGTGGATAAGGTGCTGGCCTGCAAACCCAAAGGTTGCTGGTTCAATTCCCAGCCAGGGCACATAACCAGTTTGTAAACCAGGTCTCCAGTGAGGTCTGTAGCTGGAGGCAGGTGAAAGGCAACCATACAATGATGTCTCTCTCCCTTTCTGCCTCTCTCCTTTCCCCTCTCTCTAATAAATAAAATCTTTTTCTTTTTTTTTTTTATTTATTTTTATTTTTTTAATTTTATTGTTGTTGTATTACATCCATCCCCTTTTTGCTCCCCTCTATCCCCCCACTAAAATCTTTTTTAAAAATACCAAATTTGAGTTGCAATTCCCTTGAAACTGACACAGAAATTAACTAAGCAGTTTTAAAATATAGAGCTTATGTTTGCTAGAAATGATCTCAAACCTCTCATAAAACTGTTACTGTATAATATTTTGTAATCTGAAAATCAACTAACCACCGAAGATAAATATTTCCTGTGCCTGGTGAAAAACACATGGTTCTTGACATGAAGATCCCAAGGAATGAAGTTAGAATGCAAAAGTATTGAGTAAACACAAATGCTTTTCGGACAATGGCAGCTTAAAATACTCACACATACACAATATGCATCTCCAAGCTTTATCCCATTAAATTAACTCATCAAAATATATAAGTTGTCTAGTTTTAACTCCTAAAATAATGTATTAACAACATTGTCACATTTTATCAGATATAAAACTGTATGTTGGAAAAAACCAAAATCTATTCACTTAGTAAACAAATCAGAAACAAATAGTGCTATTTTATTTAAATTCAGTGATGAATATCTGACTAAAAATATTATTTTAAAAATGAGATTAGGGAAGAAGGATTAAAACAATGTAGCAGTATAATGTGCTCACCAACCTGGAAGCTCTCCAACTCCTGTAGTTCAGAGGGTTCTACAGAGGTTTCATTCCATAGGAATGATTGAAGCGTTGGTGATTAGCTCCTTCTTCAGATCCTCTCCCCCCCAGGAGGTGAAGGGATGGGCTAACACTGCAAGCTCTGAACCATGCCTTGTCTTTCTGGTGACCAGCTCCTCTCCTGAAGCTATCCAGCCACCAGTCATCTCAATAGTGTACAAAACAAGTTATCACTCTAGAAATTCTAATGGTCTTAGAAGACCTTGTGTCAGGAAGCCAGACCTAAGACAAGTATGGTACCAAAAGGTGTTCCATAACCTACCACACAGGAAACTATAAGGGTTTAGGAGCTCTGTGCTAGGAAACGGGGTTATTATATCACAACGTAACATATATGGTGTCCTTCATCCACAACTTTGGTTTCCAGAACACATTAAAATCACATCTCTGTACCATGAGTCTCTTTTAACCTGGAAAATTATTACAAACAAGGAAAAAGAGACCTGGCTGGTGGCTCAGTTGGTTGGAACGTTATCCATACACCCAAAGATTGCGGGTTCAATCCTGCCTGTAAGAGGCAATGGGTCCTGTTCTCCTTCTTTCTCTTTCCCTCCCTCTCTCTGACCCCTTATGTCTTATTTGGCACTGTATCCTCAAGAACTAAAACAGTGCCTGGTACAAAGTATTTAGATATGTTTAATTAATGCCATTTAGTACATAGGCCAAATAAAGCTAGGTGTAGGTGAGATTGCACAAAGAAGGCATTTAACCTTTTTTAGATCTCTTTGAAGTTGATGAGCCCTCTGAATCACCTTTTCCCAAAAATAAGTACATGTCTACATACACCCAATTTTACATGTCAGGGAATTCACAGGTCACTTAACAACTATGCCTGTATCAGCTAGGAGTCTATTTATCTCAAGTTTAATAACCACCAATAACAAATTGAGACTAGGACTAACGAAAGAAGCACTGAAGACATCAAAAATTAGAAAGTGATTAGACACAGAAAACAAAGCAAAGGAAAGATCTGAGAAAATGGGAATTTTAGTGTTATTAAGAAACCAAGGAAAGAATTTTTTAGGGAATGATCTGCAGTGATAGATATCATATAGATATACAAACCACATACCTACATACATTAGACCTGGTATTAGGTCTCCTTAGAAACCTTACTGGAGAGAGCATAAAAACAAAACTGTGATTGTTTAAAAAACTAGATAAAAAGAGGACATAAAAACAGAATTTTACCTACAAGTAAAATTCCTTCATTTTTAAATTTTTTCAATAAATATTCATTTAGTACCTACTATAAGGCCAAAAAAAACCTATGAGCTAAAAACCTGACTACACCCTCCTTTTAACTTGTTCCCACCTACAAATGTCTAACAAGTCCTCTAATAAACCTCAGTAACTTTCAATTGGCTGAATAAACCATATATTCAACTTACTCTATAGAACCTAAGAGACTAGGCAAATATTAGATATACTACCTAGTTTTTTAATAAACATGTGATCACTTTTTCTATCACAAGAATTGAAGTTCTCTTTGAACAAACCATTTCCACAACTTTAATTCATGATACTATTCAATAGAATTCTTAAGGACAGAGGTCCAAATGACATTCCTTCCTAAAATATTGTAAACAAAAAGCTATCCATGGGAGTCCTCCAACCACCATTTTACATTTTATTACCCTTTACATGTTAACAATCTGTTACTGTTAGTCTCTGAAAGAAAAACCTAAACTGCTTTCTTAAAAGTCCCCTAAAGGGGAATTCTGGAAAGTCTAAATCCTATTTCACAAATAAGCAAATCATATCCTATACTGAATTGCCTAAATCTATTATCTAAGATACTAAAGAAATTACTCCAACACTTATATTCTTTTCTGTAAGTTTGTTAATGTTTATCATTGCTCAATTAATTCATTTAATCAACAATTACTATGTTCCTCTCATTTGTCAGGCACAAGAGCCAAAGGCCTGGTCCCTCCCTTCATACAGGGAGAGAGAAAATTATAAAAATCTATCACAATTGGGTAAGCACTTCCAAAGTATATAACCCCATAGTTAAAAGGCCAGTGGAAGGTTTTGTTGCTTGTTTAGTTTTGTCTTTTCCTTTTTAAAATGTTGGTGGAGAGATGGGGAAAGGCTGTGGTGTAGTCAAGGAAAGCTCCAGGAAAGCTCTCTGAAATACATAACTTGAGAGGGGGATCTTGTGAAGTGATAAGCTATAAATTGGGGCAAGAACACTCACAGTAGCATGTGTCCGGCCCTAACACAAGAGAAGCACCGTCGTTTAGGGAGCTCAACAAAAGGCAGCACTGCCAGTCAGTAAGCTGCACAGTAACTTACAAAAAAGCTAGAGACACAGGTAAGAGCCAAATTAGCTTTTTACATAGAGTAACTTAGTTTAAAAGCACTTTAACATGCTTTCTTTTTTATTCCTCAACAAACCTGTGAAGTAGTTATTATTATTTTAAATCTAATCAAATTACTCCTTTTCAGACCAGGGTATTCCAAGTTTAGGATAAATCACCAAGTCTGGTGGTATACGTTTACTCATTCCTTAAAATTAGATTATATGCTTGAGATGGTAGCTACGTAACAAATGTGCTACCACCCGGGGCAAAAGGTGTACCTGACTTTCAAGATTTAAAAGAAAGAGCTGGCAGTCATAAGAGGAGGGAACATGATGGGGAGAGGCATGACAGAAGGGTGCCACGATGTGACAGGAGCATATAGGAGCAGAAAGTTGTAGCAGCCACATGGGAAGCAGCAAGCAGCTATGCAGTTTGTGGTCAGGATTTGGCTTTGCAGCCTGGGCTAGTGAGAAAGCGGGCCTGCTACTGCTTTGGTCATGCCTGCTCCAGCTGACTCTGAAGCAGGACCTAGCCTCTATCTGGACTCTTGGAACTCAAGACATATGGAAAGGACACCCTCTCAGGACTTGTGCCTTTCCAGGACTTCATCATAATCCAGTGTCACATGGCACATGCTTCCTGGACTATTATACGGAGACTGAAGACAACATACCCTAGATCCTGAAGGAGAGAGTTGGCAGATAAGGGATCAGTTTTGGTTTACAGACTTTTGGGGAGCAAGGGAAGTGCTGGGTCTCATGCGAGGAGAACAGGACTCCGAACTGAAGTGCTCCCAGCCCTCTCAAGATGGGAATATTATGGAAACTGAGGCACAGCCTGATGAAGCCACATGCTAAGGGTCTGCAGCCAAGAGGTGACAGCACTGAGACTGGGAGCACAGATTCTCTGACTTACCATATAAGTAATTAGGAACACAGAAATTAGAAATAAAAATAAGCAAAAAGAAAAATTCAAGTCAACCACAATCTATTTCTATTTAAATAAATGCAACTTACATGTGTGTAATTATAAATATATATGTATGTATATATATATGCCAAAAGTAAGTCATATTACATATATTGCTTTGTAACTTGCTTTTACAATTAACAAACTTAAAATGAATGCCTCTATATGATAAAGGTACATCTGTATCATCATTTTTCATTACTGTGTATTTTGCTATATGAAAATGTATAATTTATTTGGCCAATCCCCCTTCTTAACATTGAAGTTGCTTCTGTTTTTTTAATTTATCTGTAATTATAAGCAACAATCCTGTAAAAGTTCTTGTTCATTTGTTACTCTAGAAGTGGCAGTCCTGAATCAGGGGGTATTCAAAAAAAAAAAGACATTTCTTCCAGCTGCCAAATTTCTCTCCAGAAAATTAAGAGCAATTTAATTCTACACCCAAACCACTGGGTATTATCATCCTCTTTGATCTTTGACAATCTGATAGATTATTAAAGCCATTGTACCTATAAAAAAATTATATGCTTGACACATCATTATATTAAACATGCCTTCAAAATGGCACTTTTTAAAAATAAAAACCATAATATATTTGAAACATTTTTTAAAGCATTAAAAATAGAAGCCACATATTTACCATCTAGTTTAAGAAATATACTCTGACAAGCCTTTTAAAACTACATATTGAGCCTGCGAACCCAAAGGTCACAGGTTCATTTCCCCAGCCAGGGCACATAACCAGGTTGCAAACCAGGTCTCCAGCCAGGTCTGTAGCTGGAGGCAGGTGAAACACAACCATACATTGATGTCTCTCTCCCTCTCTGCCTCTCTCCTTTCCCCTCTTTCTGAAAATAATGAAATGCAATCTAAAAAAAAAAAGACACTACATATTGACAGGTCTGTCTTCTCCATTAGGCTGTGAAATCCATCAAGGTAGGGACTGTGTGTGACCTGATTTCATACATCCAAGATCTAGCACTACGCACTTAATACTTTTGTTTAATATAATGGAATTCTCCACTACAGGTAGAAACACTGAGGTTCACAGTATGCTAGAGGCCACAAAACCAATGATAAATCATTGAATACGGCTCAAGTGTAAAAGAATTTTACCTTTTCCCACACATGGTTGTCATACTTTGTAACACTGGAGACATTTATTCACCATCAGTCAACGTAACTTTCAGTACAGTTATCAGGCCACTGTTTAACCATTGGAAGGAGGCATTCCTTGAACAAACAAGCTATTGACGTCTACTGTTAAATGCAGGGAATATAAACTTCAATTACAGAAATTTCCTATTTCAAGCGTTAGAGAAACTCAAGGCTCTTCTTTAAAGTATATCTCGATCAAGTTTTTGAGGAGGGAAGAAAATGGAAGTGTGACTGATTCCGGTCTTAAAAAACATCTCCCCCTTACATTAAACTAGGATGGGGAAAGTCCGTCACACTTGAGCACCTGCTCAAGTGAAGAAAAGGAATTCCTGGCAGGGAGTCAAAAAGGAAGTGTGTTGTGTACGTGCAAATGTGTTTCAAGGAAGAATGGGACAAGCAGTTATTAAAAAGAAATCAGAAACTAGCTTTGACAAGGGAACGAACCGTAAAGCAGCATGCACAAGAATACAATATGCTGCACACGTTTTCTGCACAAAGTTCGAACCCTTACTACACAGCACTTAATGTAAAGGCCTTACAGATCCTGTACTTCTTGCTGCAAAGAAGCTTCATTCAGCAGGACCCTATTCGGTCTCCTCCGCGCCGCCCAGAAGGCAGCTTCAGGGTCCTCCCGCTGCATACCAGCTGCTGCCCAGGGCTCCTGGATTAGCGCGGAGGTCAGTCTATTAATGAACACAAAGGATCAGGGGCACCGCGGACACCCGAGGGTGGCCGGCCAAGGAACAGGTCAGCCTCGACCTCCACCTCAGCCACCACCTCAGCTCGGCCCGTTCGGGAAGAGAAACCAGAGGACTCAGCTCTCCGAGGGCAGTAGGTGTCCCGCACCGTTTCCCATCATTTTCGGTCTGCCCGCGCCCGCTCCACCCGGAGTTACCTTCCCAAGTGACATCGTAAAGCTCAGAAACCTTCGCCATCTTCTCAGAACCTAGAAGCAGCGGGGTAAGAGGGCGGGGAGATGAGATCACGTGACCTGTGACGGGGCGGGGCGGATTACGAATCCACTTCTCATTGGCAGAGAGAGCGGAGGAGGCGGGATCCGCCGTGAGTGGGCTCCCGGCTCAGCCATGGGGCTGTAGGGCCGGAGGCGGGGTGAGCTGGAAGGTGCGCGGCGCTAAGCTACGCTGAGGTCGCCTGGGTGTCCCGTCCAGTGGCAGAACCAGATTGGGGTGAGGTGCTCGTTTTACCGTGGAGTTTTAACAACTACTGGGTTGTAGTGCACCCTCCTGATTTTTCATTTTTCTCTACATAGGTGTTCATTCTATTCCCACTCGCATATCAGTTTCTTGCTCTCGGCCTGCTTCAGCGCCTCGTTCGGTCCGAATCCCTGACTTGTCCCCAACTTCCTTCATTAATGGTATTCACTCTCCATTTCCTTTTCAATGTTCGACTATAATTGATGCAGTCCAAATTCTTTGGGGGTCTAAGTGGGATTCAGCCCTTGCGCTTGATGTACCTGTGCTCAGGGGCTTCTTTATGTTAAATAATGTCTGTGCCATTCTATACCTTTGGTTAACCCTTTTAGATCAGCTTGCCTGCCACTCTAGATTTGAAACTCCGTAAGAGCAGCCAATATGTAAGTGTGTATAAATAAATGAATAAATACTGAATGGCCATTCCAGCCCCTAAACTTCGCTTCTTTTAACCTCGCGAGGGAGCATCCTTCTTCGCCTTATCCCTCCCGGCCAATTGCTGTCAGGACCGTTTGGACCTTCCCAGTGAGAAATGCCTGGAGTGGAAGCAAAAATGCTTAAAGGTCATACGCATATATGTAGTATTTGAAGACATAAAGAGCATGAAATTGTAAAGGGGGATAAGGTAAAGTGAGGAAAGAAGGCTCAGAATTCCTGCATATCAGCAACAGTTAAGAGTTAATGAAAAGGGCCCTAACTGGTGTGGCTCAGTGGATTGGCACCTGCCTGCAAACCCAAAGGTTGCTGGTTCAATTCCCAGCCAGGGCACATAACCAGGTTGCAAGCCAGGTCTCCAGCCAGGTCCGTAGCTGGAAGCAGGTGAAAGGCAACCATACCTTGATGCTTCTCTCCCTTTCTTCTTCCCTCTCTGCCCTTCTCTCTGAAAAATAATAAATAAAATCTTTAAAAAAAAAAAAAAGTTAATGAAAAGAGGTAATCAGCACATGACAGAGAAGAAAAGTAATTTCCCACAAGTTAAGGGAGTAGAGTTGAAAAAGGAAAAAAAAAGGAGGGGTGGAGGCGGACTGTCAATGTCTTTAGCCACAGAGGAGATACATAAAGATAAAAAAGAATAGTGAATTTATGAGCTCTGATTTGATATTGAATGAACGTCATTTTCTCCAGACTAGACACTTAAAAAAAAAAAAAAAAAAAACCCTTCAAAAAAATTTTAAACCCTAGACTCAGAAATTCACATATTTAAATGCTTCCATAGAACAACCTAGCGTGGAAGGACTAAGAACCCTATGAACAGAATCTTGGCTGACTTTTAGAATATGTAATTCTGATTATCAGGGTGCCTCCCATATAAAAAGAAGATAATTATATCTATCTAAAAAGAAAATGTTTATCTTGAGTTGTTACCAGGATTAAAAGAGCCTGTGACGTTCTCATGGAGGTGCCAGTTTTGTGGCAATAAATATTATATATGCTGGTGATTTCCAAATTTATAAATCCAGTAGCCTTCATTTATCCCATGAAAACCAGTTCTGCTGTCTTGAAATACTCATTTAGATGGTTAACTGATTTTGCAGTATTCAACATCTTCAGCAAATCATTTATTTAGAACCTACTATCTGGTTTGTGCTCTTAATCATAATGAATTAATGTATCCCACATTATTTAGCACAGTTCATAAGATCTGTTTACTTGGACAATTACCCATCAAAGTAATTGTCTCACTACAACTCTAAATTGTATCATAGCTACATAAACAACAGCATGAGGACTGTGGCAGGGAGGGAGGTATAAGGGTCTAAATAATAATGAAAAAAATTACAATAATTTTTAAAATTTATAGCTTTTAAATCATGGTGTTTCTAATTAGTGAATCATAACCATATTTCTTCGTATTTAAGGGAAATATTATTTTCATTCTATGTCAACAGATTTTTCATTATAACACACTCATATTTGGAAGGAAATTTTTCTTAGAGTTTTAGTTACCAAAAACCTGATTAACATGGAATTGTTTTAGGAACCTTTTGAATATTGTTTTTTATTACATTTTAAAAACATTATGTAACTTAATATGTAACCAAAACACAAGCGCCTATGCCTCCTTTGCTGAATAGCCATAGCATTGAAGCATTCCTAGTTTTCCAAGTTTGCCGTCATTTGCAATATATACATTTTAAAATGTGCCAGCCGTTTATTTCATATCCAATTATATTATTTTAGAAAGCAAAGGAGAGGCTCTGGGAAACATTTCCAGTGAGGTCACTTTGGTTCTTTCACAGTAGAATTCACAAACTGATAATTGCCCCTCTGTGCCATAGTTGTAACAGTGAAGAGGAAAGTACATCCAGAAAGAGTACACCCAGAATTTCTCCCCCAAGGGCAATAAATTAGAACTGTTTCTTTTTCAGATTTATAACCATACTTGAGTCCACTTTTTCAGGCAGTATTTATTTAATTTCCCCAAAGTGCATATTCTGTTCTGGTACACACATACATCTGTGTATGTGTAACAGTCTTTGTGCAGAAATGCATTTTGGTAACCATCCTTTTTGGGTATCAAACATCCAGGAATTCCCACATACTAGAACTGTTACCCAAATGGTCTGTGGAGCCGATCTACACTCCATTTTCTGCGGTAGAACTATAATTGAACTGTACTTGAAAATGTTCAAAAAAGTTTTCACAATAAACAAGTTGCATTATGGGTAAGTTCATGCAAAAATACTGTATATAGTTCCTCTCTTTAGAGGTTGGGTAGCAGCATTCGAGCTACAAGTGAGCACATTATTCTCTCAGACCTGCAGTGCTGGGGTATCTTACCGTTGCCATCAGGCCACAGGTCATTTACTTTCTGGTCATCTTTTTCTTTCTATGGTCCTACGACCAGTCTTGGCCAAAATTGGCTAAAAGGCAAATAGGCATATTGGGCATTAAGTGGCCAGCTCATCTTTCAGATCATAAATCATGTGCTCTTTTGAACATAGGAGAGCTTATTTCCTCAACTCTATGAATTTATTTGGGGAAAAGAGTAGTTTCCTGGCAGAATGTTTGTTAAAGAAAATATCTATCCACCCCTCAAATTCAACCAACCCCATCCACCACTGCCTCACTTTTAAAGATATAGCACAATCTCAATTTTTTCAACTTTATGTAACATAATTTTTAAATATGTACTTAAAATTCTTTATCTTAAATCTATGTGGTGAGGAATAATATAGATGTGCTCTAAAGGATGTCACTTAGTTTCACTTGCTGTCACCTCACTAGAAATTCTTTCAGCACTTTAATCACTTGCTGTCACCTCACTAGAAATTCTTTCAGCACTTTAATAACTTCCTTCTAGCCCTGGCTGGTGGCACAGTGGATAAGGCACCAGCCTGCAAATTCAAAGGTCGTTGATTCTATTCCCAGCCAGGGCACAATAACCAGGTTACAAGCCAGGTCTCCAGCCAGGTCCATATCTGGAGGCAGGTGAAGGGCAACCATGCATTCATGTCTCTCTCCCTCTCTGCCTCTCTCCCTTCCCCTCTCTCTAAAAATAATGAATAAAAAATAAAGAAACTATTAAATAAAACTTTGTATGATACACACCTTAAAAATGGTTTTAAAAAATTTAAAAATAACTTCCTTATGCTCATTGTATTTCTATTAAAGATTTCTTTTGCACCTTTTAATAATGAATTTGAACATCTATCCTGTGGGCAGGGTGGAGATGGGAACAGGCAGAGGGGAATGATTTAAGTTGATGTAATTTTTTAGCAATAACAAGATTATGGAATATTAAATATAACCTCAATCTAATCATGGGAAAACATCACACAAATCCAAGTTAAAAGCAAAAGTAACTGACCAGTACGCCAATGCTCATCAGGGAGTGGTCTTGGCATTATATATTGCTTTTCTAAGCTGTTAGACAAATGTTTAGTCTTAAGGACCCATGAATAGAATCTAATGTCATATATGGGATGTAATTAAGAGCATAAGTTTACAGTTATGAAAGAATTCTCAAGGTAGTTTATATTAATTACAAATTGTACGTAACATGTCATAGAGGGTGTGGACCTCCCTCACATTCTAGGTAACAGGAATGGATTCTTTGCCAACATACATGTAAATTGCTCTCCTCTACACCACTTGCTGAATTTCAACCCCAACTTGCACATTCTATGTAAATTAAGTAATTTGAGAAAGTCGTCTTAACTTCATGAAAAACTAATTCCTTCATATGTAAAATGAGCATCAAAATATTAATACTTGCTGATTATAACAAGGATTACAAGTAATAAATATGGAATTCCTCACGTAGAATGTGGTAAATGGCATAATAGCATTTTTAGTGTTACATACCAGTTATTGAATACTTACCGTATATCAGGCATCGTACCAATTGATGTTTGTAAATTTTTTTTTTAATTCTTATAGCAACCTCACTTTATAGATGATGAAATAGTTACCAATGGTTAAATAAACTCCCCAAACACACTATGATGTACTCCTTCACATAGTAGGTGTTTAGTAAATAGTAGCTATGTCATTTTGGTCCTCTGGGAAGCAGAGTTGATGTAATTAGGAATGCAGGAGGTTATTAGAGGTCACTTTATGTGAAAGACAAAAGGGGGAGGGAGCAGGATAGGGATGGGAAAGCTTTCAGACCATGATTCACATTTGATACTTGTGAAAGAAAAGAGAGTAGGAAGCAGCATTGGACAGAAAGAGCCTCACCCCCTAATTTAGATCTGATGAAGTATCAGCCAACTCAATGAGAAAATCTCCAGAGCAAGAATACCCATCAGAGGAGGCCTACATTGGGCAGAAATGACCAAGCACTAAGACCCCCACATGTTCCATCACTGGCTGGCTGCTGCCCAGAAGGGCACAGCTGCAACACAGAAGCAGGGACCATCCTGGAGGCTTTAATAGCTAGAGGCTGTCAGCTCCCTACACTCTTTGCAGAGGAACAAGTTCTTTCCTGAAGAGAGTTGCTAACAGTGCATCTCCATAGCTGCCATAGTAGCCATTATTCTTTCCTGCTGGCTGTAATCTTTCTTTTTTGATGAGGGGTTAGAGGTGTGTGCTCTCCTGAAGTGCTAGCTAGATTCAGAGCTATTTGACATATGGAAATTATATTTCAACTCCACAGAATGTCTTTTTCTGGTGTATGATTAATAGCTCAGCAATGGTTGCCTTGTGTTGAAGAAAAGACATGGTAAAATATATATAGCCCACAGAGGCTTGACAATTTGCTTGTTTTTATGAGACACAAATCAGTAATTATTCATTCGTTTCTTGGGTTAGGAATTCATGCTACTACCATTGATAAATTACCTAGAACTTCCTATTTCTTCTTTCACTCTGATTCCAAATATATCCAAGTAATTTAAAATTTTCAAACATCTTTCCAAGAATAACAATTTAACTCTAAAAAAATGGCAGCATTTTCTAAAACTCTCATGATCACCATGAGTACTAGAAAATTCCAAAGACATTTGGACTCAGAATGACCCTTGATAATTCAATGGGTAGCTGCCATACTATCATTGATGATTGGTTGTTAATAAACTTAAGTAAGGCCAAATATTACCAATACATCCCCCCCCTCCAAAATAAGACCTTCGTTGTCAGCTTGCTCTTCACCCTTCTATATTGTAAGCCAGCTCTAGTCAGCAATTGCTGAGCTCACTCAAAGGCTATTACAAGTGGTCCATATTTGGGCTGCCAGAGGAATGATATACAGTTTAACCTTGGTTCTCAAATGTCTCCCATCTCAAACAATTCAGTTCCTAACCAAATTGTTTGCAGAAGAAAATGTCGTGGTTCTTGAATAAAACTTTGGTTCTTGATCCCACAATACTTTCATGCTGATACCTAATATATAATTATTTACACATTGGATTTTCAAACAAATGGCTTCCCCAGTCTTCAGGAACGAATTAAGTTCAAGAACTGAGGTTCCACTGTCATGCAATTGGTTCCGAATGAGAGGAGGCAGAGTACGTCCCAGATTCACATGAACAGCAAAACTACTGAATTATAATTTTAAAGAAAGCGTTATCACAATAGAAGAGGAATGATGAGCAAAGAAAACCTCGGTAGTTAATTTCAGGGGGCATTTACACAAGACATAGTAGCTATAAATTTCAGTACACAAATTCAGGTATGCAACTTCAAGGACTAAATTTTCATTTATATAAAACTCAATTTCTACTTGAGGTACTGCTCTTGAAGACAAATTTTAATTTCAGGTTGAGATTTGCTCTGCACTACAGCCTCCCTTTTCAAGTCTACTCTGACTCATGTATGAAAGTGATATTCAAAATCTTGAATAACCTATATTGCAAGGTCACTCACTGTTGTAGGAGCCTTCAAGACAGTTCCCAGTGATTTTCACCTCTTAGCACATCCTGGGCAGTCTCTCCCATATTGAATAGAATGACCTGGACTGTCAATAGTCTATTTCAGCAATGATAGAGTATGACTTCTGAGGTTAAGTCTTAAGAGACATTGTAACTCCTGCCTTGCTCTCTCTTAGATCACTGAGGAAAGGCACTGCCATATCATGAGGACACAAAGCATCCTCAGGAAGAAGTCCACATGGTGATGAACTGAGGCCTCTTGTGACAGCTGGCATTAATATACCAGCTATGGGAGTGAGACTTCTCAGCACTGGTCCCCCAGCCCCAGTCAGGACTGTAGACCCAGCTACCTTGATTGCAAGCTCATGATATACGTATATTGAGCCAGAACTGCCTAGCTAAGCTGCTCCCCAACCCTTGACCCACAGAAAATATATGAGATAACGAATGTTTATCATTACTTTAAGCTGCCAATTTTTTAAAAGATTTTATTTATTATTTTTAGAGAGAGGAGAAGAGAGAGAGGGAGAGAGACATCATTGTATGGTTGTCTTTTACCTGCTTCCAGCTAAGGACCTGGCCTGCAACCTGGTTTTGTGCCCTGGTTGGGAAGTGAACCAGCGACCTTTGGGTTTGCAGGCTGGTGCCTTATCCACTGTGCCACCAGCCAGGGTAAAGCTGCCAATTTTTGGTGTAAGGTGTTATAGCACAATAGATGACCGATAATACCAATTGATCAGAAAGAGTTCGGACACTGGCTTAGTGATTATGCAGCACCCTGGAAGTTCCTCTGCTACTCCTTTATTTTGGAGAGAGTGGGTGATTCTGAGCAAATGATTATTTATCAACAAATACAAAGTCCTTTGTTAATTTGTCGACCAGTACAGCCATACCAGTTACATATCAGTCATGCTTATGTCATCTGAAGGCCCCAGGAAGCCCATTTGGTTGGTGTTCCAGTTTGGCAGTATAGACTTTATTTCTCTCCACCAGCACCCGCTGAGGACTTTCAGATCACAAGGCAATTTGAGTTTCCCTCTATAGACATACCTTCCAGCCTGTGTGCCCTTACCTCCTTGAGGCTATGACAACATAGGGCATCTGTCCCTGGGAGCCAAGGAACTCTCCTTTTATCTGCTGCCCTTGACTCTCATACCCTCAGGCTCCATGGCTCAGCCCTGCAGGAACAGTATTCCGTCTTGAGGAGATTCCCCCACAGCCTCAGTGTTCCACTCCCTAGGCATTATCTTACTTGTGATTTACCCAGAGGCACCTACACACCAACTTGATGGGTTTTGAAAAGGAAAGCCAGAGAGAAAGTTTTCTGAATTGGCAGTTTTCTCCCTCTGAGACAGTGGTTTGGTCTGGGGGAGGGTGAGGCAGCTTTTCACCTTCACTGAGAGAAAAAGAGGGGGAGAAAAGGAGAAAGAAAGAGAGAATATCACTTCTTACCTCAAAAATGTTACCCCACTACTCTTTTTCTAGGTAAGTTAACATCTGCTCACTAAAGAACTGTTGTGTTGGCTGGGACATGATTATTTCAGCAAAATTCAGCAGGCTCTAAATATAAACATTTGCCTTATGTCTATGATCATAAGCCCTTTTTGCTTTTCTAAGTTCCTAGATACCTCATATTTTTTATTGC
Organism: Noctilio leporinus; assembly: GCA_004026585.1. Taxonomy (NCBI): domain Eukaryota; kingdom Metazoa; phylum Chordata; class Mammalia; order Chiroptera; family Noctilionidae; genus Noctilio; species Noctilio leporinus. The sequence goes on from PVIW01000258.1 coordinate 80,411, forward strand.
TTTCCTAAAGAAATCCTTGCCTGACCACTCTAGATAAGGGTTAGGTGCCCTGTTCCTATGCTCCAGTATTGCCTAACTTTCCTCTCCCTCAAAGCACTTATCCCACTGTGTTATTATCATTACTTATTTGTACCTATCACTAGACTCTTAAGCTCTGTTCAGCACCTGTGTGTCACAACCTGCCCCTGGAGACTCAGTCTGTGTCTGTGGAATGTCAGAAGCTCTATTAGATTACTGTTCACCAATGTGGGGCTTTATGCCCAAGTAAAATTTCAGGGAAAAGGTGGAGGGACCAATATAAGGTTGCAAACTTTTTTTTATTTTGCAAAGTGAGGATATTGAAAGTAACAATTACAATTTAGTATCACATTATTTTATCCTAAAATTACTATTTTAACACCAAAGGAGTTAAAGGATTTACTAAAAAACAGTTCCTGAAAAAGGGTTTAAATTTAACCTCTTTACTAGAGACCAACTTCTACCTGAATTGGCACCACATGGCAGACACCTCCGAGAAGTGTTGATACTTCTTAAATCCCTTCCACCCTCAGGTAAGTTAAGGCAATTTGAAGTAGCAATTTGTCTATTTTCAAGGTGGCGACTTATAGATTTTTCTTTTAAAGAAACACTCTCAAATAGCTAAAACTTGTTTCCTCTCCTTATTATCTGTGTCTTTAAATAAAAAAAGTCAGTATCTTGGGACATGATTCTCAGCTGGGAACTATTATCCTATTCAAGATTTTTACTCCTTCCCAGTAAATCTCTGAAGGAATGAACATACTAGAAAGTACGAACTACTGTAATTTTGTTTATTTTAAAAACATGTTTGGGGAGGGATTGCTCCAGTATGAGCTAAGAAGAAAAATAAAATTACAGTTGAAGTATCTCATGATGCAAAACATTTCTGGCAAATTTATTTTGGTTGTAACTCATCTCATAAATTCAGCAAAAATTAATTTTGGTTAAGTTTTACTCTAACAGAGCAAATGCATTATTAGTGTTTCGTTTCACAAGTCACAAAAATTCTTGTTCTTATTGACAACATAGTGGAAATATGCAATTCATTTCCATTGGAACTGGAGCAGAAGGTACTTGCTATATCTGCAGAGAGGTGTGGTATCCGAAAATGACAGACAATAAAGAAAACACAAAGGCAGTGTTTCCATTTTAAAATTTCACTTATGTTGAGGGCCCATGGGATACATTACAGAAGTCTTTGAGAAAGCAGAGCCATTAAAATTAGAAGATGGAAAAGATGAAATCAATGATGATGTAACCTAGACCCTGATGACACAGGAGCCTCCCTTTAAGACCCTGCCTGCGTGTTGTGTCTGTTGTAATGCTTAAGGCTAGGAGAGGTTTCTGAATTGGATTTGTACCTTCACAGATCAACGCTTTTTCCTTATTTTTATTTTACTTCGTATTGTAACTTCCTTGCTGTCCTTAGGAAGAAAAAGAACAGGAGCCCTAATATTCTAGTTTGAATCCATTTTTTTCTTATAATAGTAATACTGAAAGCAAAAGCACACCATTTTCTGTTATAAAACAGTTTGCAGGTAAATTTCACAGCTAAAGTCAAGACTCTCAATAAAATTGTAGATCAAACAATATCCATATGCAGGTCTAAAAATTAGAAATCTCATGATTTCTATATACTATAAACACTCAAGAGGAATTATCTTTTTTTGCACAGTATGTTTTGCTTCTTTAGCATTATTTGAAAAACAAGAGTCTAGTACATTTAATTCTAGTTTGAAACATACAACATGTAAAATCAATTTTGTGAAAAGTAATCTATCTTAGTGCATTGGTTGTCCCAATTGTGATACTACCTAATATATTACATTCAGGAATAATTAATTTAGTAGGCAGGAATGGCATTTATGATTACTATCATTAATCTAGCCTGATTCAATGTGAGTATAAGGCATAATCAAGGTTAGATTTACACTATATTTTTTTTTTAATGTAAACTGGTCTTGAGTGTTTCATGTAGTTCATAAATGCCTTACAACACCTTTAACCATTAATTTTGAATAAAATTCCCATTCTAAATGTGCTAGGTAATGAAAAAAAAATATCACTTTGAGACATGTTAATGATAACAGCTAAATATTTTTTTAACTCTCAGGAGCTAAATTTGGTTTATCACTTACAAAAATAGTTATAACTGGCAGCCTAATGTCAATGCACAGATACTCCAGTGTCAAAGCAGACAAGATTATCAACCTGAGCTGCATGGTAAGCACAACCAACTAAAAAACAAAAGTTCAACCAGAGTACACGGGTCTAAGTGGAGAGTTCTCTCGAGTTTTAGATCACGGTCACTTAAGACTATTCATGTGAAGCTAACTATTAGGCAGTTTTTAAATGAAAAAAAATTTTTTCTTAATTTGAAAAAGAAAAATGTATTACTCAATAAAACATAAAAACTGTTTTTTGCTAAAAGACTTGGGTAGTTGAGCTTCTAAAATACATCTTTGAATTACCAAGAGACCAATATATGAGAAGACTGTTGTTTTGGGTCAGGTGTGGGAGGGAGAATGTCACTCAGAAAATAAACACCCAAATTAAATTATAAGCATGCAAATAATAACCTGAGTAAATATAAGACAGATATAGACATGCTATTTCTCACAGTTAATGCCAAAAAGAAACTTTATTGAATTAGTTAATTTTTTTCAACTGCAACTAATATTCTAAAACAGTGATATTCTTTGGAATCTTAAAACTTTGTCTTGAGTTTGGATGTACCAGTTGTTAATAATATGACTTTGTATAAGTTCTTGCTCATTTGATAGAACATAATAATACCTACCTCAGATGGTTATTAAGAAGACTAAATGTGAAAGCATAGCACAGTACCTGACACATGAATGAAATAAATAAGGGATTAAAAATAATATTGTAATGAGATCATCATTTGTTTTCTTTTCCATTCATCATTCAGCTCTAGTACAGGATGATCTAGCAAACTGTGTACTATTTCCTTGGTGACAATTAAATAGAAGGCTGATGTAGATCTAAAAAAAAATCTTTGTAAAAAGCAAAGATAATTTCTATTTGTTACATTTTTATATACACGTTCTAATCTACTTTAAATTTGTAAAGTCTGCAGGTATTTTTCTTGAATTTTCAACCAGATATCCAGGAAGCCCAGATGGTTTTTTAAGTTTTTAAAGTAAGCAACCATCTAGTCTAAACTAACTTGTCTATGAAGTTGTGGAATGTAGTGAGATTATAATCACTCCTGTCTCACATCTCTTCCCACACATAACCTAAAACTGAACCTCTTTAACCCATAAAAACACTGCTGATAAATCCTGCTAACACAGAAAATGTTCACTCCCTCTCTTCTTTTTGGAATTTCCACTTAATGTCCTGAGGTTTGTACTTCAGATTTGTGAAAAAAGTTATTCAAGAATGAAAAGAGTGACATAGAGCCTTCTTTGCCCTTTTCACATTTCACCGCTTCATTTGGGATATCTGTCAATCACTCCAATTTTCTGAGTGTCTACTTTGGAGGAACTGGCTAAGGAGGGAAAGAGACCCTTTGGGCCCTTGTCAAGAGAGCTGAGAAAGTAAAGCAAATGTGTTAGTCAATTAACCTATTTGTCAACCTCTTCTCTCCTCCCATAATCCTTGCTGAGTGAACATCAGATCACATAACATCTATCCCTGTCCCCCAACTGCCCCCCGAACACACACATATAGCTCACTGTTGATTGGATCAATTGTAGGCACCTGACCCAAGCCGAGCTCATTAAATTCTATCTTCCAAGCCCTTGGAATTGGGACCTAGAAATTCCAGTCAGCAATTTAGGGAGAGCACACACAGCTGACCCTCAGAAGGCCATGTTTGGTTTATAAGTGAGGCACAAATATGTGTGCTCCATAGAGAAAGAAAGTAATGATCCAGGCATATAGAAAGATGAAGAAATGTAAGTCCCTATGGCCTTAAAGAAAGAGAATAGAGATAATGAACAGCCTTGGATGGTGATGGCATTGTTTCCTGTTAGTTTCTCACTAAACCTCTTTGAGTTTTTGAAATAGTTCTTTATCCTTTAAGTAAATTCCCCATTATTACTTAGCTTAGTTTGTGTGGATCTCTGTTCCCTACAGCCAGTGAGTAAAGCAGGAAATGAGCTGCTACCTAGCCTCAATTTGTAAACAAAGTTCTGCAGAGATATATTGTTATAGATTTACTATTATGAACCTAGTAGAATGCTATGTATGATGATTTGGATCTTTTGATCATGCTCTTTAAAATGTATATATTTTATGAAGTCCTGGCTGGTAGCACAGTGGATAAGGCACTGGCCTGTGAACCCAAAGTTTGATGGTTCGATTCCCCAGCCAGGGCAATATAACTGTGTTGCAACCCAGGTCTCCAGCCAGGTCTGTAGCTGAAGGCAGGTGAAAGGCAACCATACATTGATGTTTCTCTCCCTCTCTTCCTCTCTCCCTTCCCCTCTCTCTGAAAAATAATAAATAAAATCTTTTTAAAAAATTAAAATAAAAATAAAATAAAATGTATATATTTTATGTAAATGTAAAGATGCCAAACAAAAAGCATAAATATAATAAATACAGGCATTAATATACACGAGGGTACCCAAAATAAACAAATTATTTATAAAAAGTTTTGTATTCTTACATGTTTAAAGTTCAGTCACCTTCGAAGACATTTTTCCACTGCTTAAAACAGGTTTTGAACTCATAGATTTTTATACCTTTCCGTGCTTCTGCCATTTTTGTTTCATCTCTCCCACATCAGCAAAACATTTCCCTCTGTGGACTGTTTTTGATCCTGGGAAACAAAAATAGTCACCCAGGGCAGGATCTGGTGAACACAGAAAATGGAGCATGAGGGTCCTGTCACTTTTGGTCAAAAACTGCTAAACACTCAGTAAGGAGTGGGCAGTGTGCTTGTAAATCATCCATCATAAAATACACAAATACATTGAGTCTTCAAAAAAATAATCACTGATAGTAAACACAGCTTCTCACAATGCCAGCTGGAACACTGATGCCGACAGGTTTCTACATCACTCACCTAGCAGGGGAAGCCTGTACCTACAAGGGCCTGCCTGCCAGAAGATAATTCTCCCTTCTGAGAGGGTGTATGCCTTAGTATTTGCGTTCCAGGATCAGGATAGAGAAGGGGGCTGGAGTCCCACCAACCAGCATGAAAAATTGGTCTTAATCCTGTTGGCTTCAGCCCCATTTCTCTTCCTATACCTTTGGCTGGCTAGTGTCTCTTGTTCAGAGACTCTTAGATGTATTAATTCATCTAGAAGCTGAAACATTGGTATCACTGCAGGCTGAAAGGAGAAATAGAGAAGGAATTACTTTTCTCCAAAGTGTAGGAAGTAGACAAAATCTGGTATTCTAGCTACTTTAAACCACTCCTTATTTTCATCAGTGAGTTTTACTACCAGCATCCCTTTCCAAGTTTCTGTGGGGCAAATTAGATGAAAAGTTAAAAAGAAAGGAAGAAGAAGAAAGATAAAAAGCATGTTTCTCATGGATAACCTATCCAGACACCCACCCAGGTTCTAGCTTTCTTATGAATGCTACTTTCCATCTGCTTCCTATTGCCCAAAGAATTCTGTTGAAATCTTTCATTATCATTTTCTCATCATTTTTTGTTCTTTTTTATTTATTTACTTACTTTATTGGGGCTTCAGGAGAATAAGGAAATAGAGGCATATTTAATCAGAAGTTTTTCCCTCACTTCATGTACTATGACTCCACACTCCCTTCTAAACGATGCTTCTACTCATTGCTCATGACAAGTCCTGAGTTTATCCCCAGGGTCTAATACCTTAGGGGTTTCAACAAGAAAAATATTACCATGAAGAATTTTCCTGAATTTACATAGAGAAACTTCAATTATAATGTTCCATGGTTGGCCTCACCAAAAAGCATGGTATTAGCCAACATGAAAAATCACACTATAATAGTGGTAGCCACAGTTGGCAGAGTTGTGAATTTTTAGGCAATGAACACACTGGCTCAATGAGTGGAACAATGATTCAGTTAATGTGACCAAGCTGAGTAATGGAGCTCTAGGGACATCTCCAGAGGAGGAAAAGGCCATGTGTTTGCCACTGGTCCCAGGAAATGTACCTCTGCTGTGTAAACTGCAGCTCTAAAAAATACAGTACAGAATTTGGGTTTATCACACTCCCTCTCTACTACTGGGAGTCATCTGAACTTTTACACATTGGCCAAGACTTTTAAATTATTTTATTAGAGTCTGAGGAAAGTCTGGTCGCAAGCTATATGCTAATATAAATATTCATGTTTGGAAGCTAGTTTAGTTCAGTTTACCAAATAAGCCTGTCCCTTTGTTCTTAATTTCACCCTGCTTCTGCTGCCATATGATAGATGCAGGTGTATTTTATTTAACCTAAATATAACAAATACCAAGCATTGTCTCTCTGAATTTAAATATCCTGAATATTAATACCTTGGGATAAATAATATACAGGAAGAGTATTTTGATATACGTAATACAGAGTAAAAAACATACTACCTTGGTATATCCCTGTTAATGGAATGTCCTTACAAAGCCAGATTGGGGCTTCTTTTCTTGGTAAAGAGGCTTAGAATGCCCTCTCTGAATCGGACTTATTTCTATCATTTGAAGAGTACTGCAGCACACTGCAAGTGCTTGAACTTCAAAAAAATTCTTTGGACTGAAAGGAGATATTCTACACTCTAAAAAGCCACTGCTCTATTATGCATAAAAATTAAATTATACAATAATTAAACAAAAAATTTACTTCTTAATTATTGATACTTTCAAAGTTATTTAAAGTATGGCTCTAAGAAAAGTTGTAGTAATACATGAGAATAAGCTGCTTTTTCTCTTGTTCCTACGTGCAAGTTGTTTGTGCGTCTACCCACAGCCAACCCCAAACTTGATTACTAGATTCCACGCCCTCCCTTCAACTCAGGCTGCCGTGCTGGCAATTCCTCCCACCCCTGCCCAATCATTTCCCTTCCTCATGCACCATAAGCATAAAAACATGATGTAGCTTCACCCATCAGACTTTTGTACACTCCTTTTCCCACAGCTCTTCTCAAGGACACAATGACCTTCGTTTTTCTAAATCCATTGGTTCATTTTTAGCCTTCATCTTGTATGACCTATGAGCAGCATTTTAAGCAGTGGCTTCCAAGACACTCACTCCCTGCCCTGATGGCTGCTGCTTCTGAAACTCCTTTATTGGGTCCTTTACCTCTCCTTGACCTAACAACATTAGAATGCCCCAAAGCTGAGCCATTGAACATCTCTAGAATATCATCTAGATATATAGGTTTATTTTTTATTTTTTTTTAAAGATTTTATTTATTATTTTTTAAAGAGAGGGGAAGGGAGAGAGGGAGATAGACTTCCATGTATGGTTGCCTTTCACCTGCCTCCAGCTATAGACCTGGCTGGAGACCTGGCTTGCAACCTGGTTATGTGCCCTGGCTGGGAATTGAACCGGCAACCTTTGGGTTTGCAGGCTGGCACCTTATCCACTATGCCACCAGCCAGGGCTCAGATACATAGGTTTAAATATCATCTATCAGCTGATGACTTCTAAGTTTGTATCTCCCCCAACCCCAATCTCTCCTCTGACTTCAGACTCATACTCTAACTGCCTACTTGACATTCTCAATTGGATGTCTTAAAAAAGCATTTCATACTTGACATGATTAAAATTGAACTCCTAATATTCAAAACTTCAATCCACATCCAAGCCATCATCTCCCATTGTCTCCCCTTCTTCACTAATGGCAACTCCATCCTGAAAGGTGCTTAAACTGAAAAGCCGTGTAGTCACTCTTTCATACCCCACAATCTATCAGCAAATCCTGCTGACTTTACCTTTGAAATACATCCAGAATCTAACCACTTCTCACCACATCTATCTCACCTGGATTATTGCAACTGCCTCTTAACTAGTTCCTGCTTAACCTCCTGTTCCCTTATAGTCAGTGTGGGTCTTCTAAAACATAAGTTAGATCACATTATTTCTCTTCTCGAAAATCCTCCCAAATCCTTCAATTTCATTCTAAACATAAGGTCTTATAGAAATCTACTGCTCTCATAGCTTCCTATTCTTATTGCCTACTTATTCTTCATTCTATCTGATTCAGTGGCCTCCTTGTTCTGGCCTCTTGTTTGTGAAACATGCTAGAAAGGGTCCCACCTCAAAGCTTTTGTACTTGCTTTTCATTCTACCTAAAAAATTACTTTCCTACCCTGGCTGGTAGCACAGTGGATAAGGCGCCAGCCTGCAAGCCCAAAGGCCACTGGTTCATTTCCCAGCCAGGGCACATAACCAGGTTGCAAGCCAGATCTCCAGCCAGGTCCTTAGCTGGAAGCAGGTGAAAGTCAACCATACACTGATGTTTCCTTCCCTCTCTGCATCTCTCCCTTCCCTTTTCTCTAAAAATAATAAATAAAATCTTTTTTTAAAATTACTTCCCTGCACACTCCCAGCTTCCTGCAGTGTCCGTCTTCCCTCACCCTTTACTCCCACCCCCATCATTTCAGGGCTTGTTCTTTTGCCTGGTTCAGGTTTTTGCTCCATTGTCACATTCTTAGTGAGTGCTTCCCTGATGACCCTATTTAGAAGACTGTAACTCATCCTCTATCCTACACTTGGCAATTAGTGTATCCCTTTCTGCTGTGCTTTTTCATAGCACTTCTCACAATCTCCTATGATGCATAGTTTGCTTTTTCAGATTTATAGTCTGTGTCACCTTTTATTAGAATATGAGACCCCAAAAGGGGGTTTATTGCCTGTTTTGTTCACAAATGTATCCCTGCAGCCTAGAAGAAGTTTCTAACATACAGTATATTCTTAGTAAGTATTTTAATAAATTAATATATACTGGTATGTTCTTTATTTTTAACATATTTGTGGCTAGATGTCAATTAACTATAGTTTGATAGAGTATAGCCTATTTATTTTGCATTTTTCTCACTATAACTCATAACCTATTAATAGATTTTCTTTTGGATCAAAGATGCAATAGACTTTTAGAGCTAGGATGGACCTTTTAAGGCAAAGAAAATTTCTTGGCCACTGTGGACTATTTATTGAACTTCTTTGGATCTTAGTTTCTTTGTCTGTAATTGAATAAGTCAAAGTCAAGGTGTAAATCCAGCCCATTTTTAAATCAATATTCAATTTGTATATATCACAATATTAGGAAGGTTCACATACAATTTTTTTCCACTATACTCAAAAGTTACTATTGAAATCATTTTTCAGTAAGGAAAATTTCCTTCTAGTAGTTTGGGAGGCAGAGAAAAGGGGAATAAGAGAGTTCAGGCTGAATGTCTTTATTTTGTTAGTCAATTGGGAGATGAGGTCTTCAACTGAAAATGTGAAGGCTAATAATAGGAAAGGGCGTTTAGAAAGAATGGAAAAGATTGAGAATAATTAGTGTGAAAAGGAAGATTCAGAATTCACTGAGTTACTTTTTTTAAATGTATATGAATCATGCAAATTTTTTCAAGAGAAAATACATGAAAATAGCAACAAGAAAGCACAATAGTTCTTTATCAGAGAAATAAAAATATCTTAAAGACATGGGGCATTTAAGTAACTTTGATAGTACTAAATGAACTTTCTGTTTTTATTAGTATTTATAATGTACTTTAGGTATCAAAAAATAAAGATGCTGAGCCTTTAATTTTATAGTCATGCTTTAACCCTTAGGTCTATGGAAGGAATTGTACTTTCCAGGTCTTGGAAACAATCGTAGTTTCTTGAAATGCAATTAAAAATTCTCTTGTCTGACTACTTCCAGAATCTGAAATTATGAACGTTTAGTTCCATACTGTTTTTATTCTTTCATTTGATCATTATTCAACAAGCAGTTTTTGAGAACCTCCTGATTGTTGCCTACTTCATGGAATTTTAGGGAATAAAAATGTGTAAGTATTGTTTTATATGTTGTGTTAGTAATTTGAGAAGAATTCTTATCTGAAATTGTACTTAAATGTTTTCTGAACAAGCCCCAGAAAGAATCCCTCTTCAGTCTCACTCTAAGTGTTGAATCAGTCTTCAAATATTATCACATCTACCTTTTAATACTTCTATCCTATGTCTTCACTTTTTCATGTTCATTACCACTACCACATTTACACCCTAGTAATTTCCCACCTCAAATACTATAAGGGCCTCCTAACTGGTTTCTCTGTTCAGTCTTACCTGTCTAGTCACCTTCCCATTGCAAGTTGCATTGCCTTTTAAAATCCAAATCTAATGTTATTCCCTGGATTAAAGTCTCCACAAACTCTTTGTTTCCAACAATACTGAACCTCTTGAATTTTCTCTCAAAGGTCATATTATTTCATACATCGTACATGTTTATCCCTTCTTCTTCAATTCTCTTCCCTCCCTCTGCCCAGCATTCTATGTTTAGCTAAGTTCAGCCTGTCTTTCTGTGGTACAGGCATTACCAAGAAACTTTCTTGAGCCATTCTATTCCTGTCTATCTCTGAGTCTGAACACAGGAGCCTTTTCAGTGCTTTAGTATCACTATGTAAACACTTCTAACATTCCATTTATCATGCTGAATTTTCAATAACAATTGACTTGCCTATCTCCCACACTTATTTCTGAGCCACCTGAAGGCCACAAATGTGTCTTTGAACTCTGCATTCCCAACAGCTCTTGCAGTAGCTAATAAATAGATGTTATTTAAATGCAAAACACTTGAGAACTCTCAATTGTATAATGCTTCTCTGAGGGTAGTACTGTAATACGTGAGATGTTATGTCTCTAGTATATCAGTCCTCAAAAATAACTTTAATAAACATTATTTTTATAAACATATAAATATTTATCAAATAGAAATATATTACAATATAAAATAAATATGCAATACGTAATATATGAGCACTATAAAACTTCTGTACGATGATAAAGAAATAGTAAAATATTTTCAGTAAAAACTAATTTTGAAAAATTTTGAGTAAAAAAATATTTAAAACAGTTTCTCAGGGAAGTATTTCTGACTTTTTTTGGTTAAGTTAGATTCATGTAAGTTTAATTTACCTACAGTAAAATTTTCCCTTTTGAAATGTATAGTTCTATGAGTTTTGGCAAATGTATATAGTTGTGTAACTGCCCTCACAGGCACCATAGGACATTTTCATAACTCCACAAAGTTGCTTCCATCCTATTTGCAGTCACTCCTCACCTCCTACCCTTAAGAGCACGGGTAGCAAAAACAAGGCCAGTGAGGAGAAGCCCTCCACCTTATTTCCACTCAGCTCACTTCACTGTTAAGGCATAGTTACATGGACACAGCCCTAAAATGACATTCAGCCCTTTGAAGGTAACTGCGAGGCTGATGTGGCCCCCCGTGAAAATGAGTTTGACACCCATGCCTTAAGCAAGCACTGCTCTGATTGTATCCCTATAATTTTGCCCTTTCCAAGAGATGTAATCATAGACTTTGTAGCTTTTTCTCTGATTTCTCATAATGTTGTGAGTTTCATCTTGATGTTGCATATATTAGTAATTATTTTTTTAATGCTACATGGTATTAAATTACTACATGAGTGTACCACAATTTGTTTATCTTTTCAGCAATTGATGGGTTTTTTACACTTTATAGTTTTCTGGATAAAACTGCTGTGAGTAGTTGTAAATAGGTTTTTGTGTGGATATGTATTTTCATTTTTCTTTGGGAAATGCCTTGGAGTGACATTGGTTGGTCTTTTTTTTTTTGAAAAGACTAGTCTTTTTAAGCAGTTGAAAATAATTGAAACCTCATTTTCTCCATTGAGTTTCCTTGGCATGTATATAAAAAATCAAATATATATATTTCTGGACTGTGTTCTATTTCATTCATTTTTATGTTTATACCTAGACCAATGCCACAGTGATTATTGTAGCTTAACAGCCTTTTTTTTTCTTCTTGAAATCAGGTAGTGTGTGACTTCCAATTTTGTTCTTTTCAAAATGATTTTGGTTATTTTGAATCCTTTATGAATTCATTTTTTGAAATTTTTAAATAAGCTTGTTAATTTCTACATAAAAGCTTTTGGGGGTTTTATTGGAATTTTGTTGACTCTAGAGAAAAATTTGGTGAGAATTGACATCTTAACAATATTAAGCTTCTAATTCATGAATTTGGTATATGTCTCCACTCATTTAGGCATTCTTTTTTGTTTTTTTAAGATTTTATTTATTATTCTTAGAGAGGGAGCAAGGGAGAGAGGGAGAGAGGGAGAGAAACATCAGTGTATGGTTGGTTGCTTTTCACCTGCCTCCAGCCATGGACCTGGCTGGAGACCTGGTTTGCAACCTGGTTATGTTGCCCTGGCTGGGAATCGAACCAGCAACCTTTGGGTTTGCAGGCTGGCACCCATCCACTGAGCCACCAACCAGGGCTAGGTATTCTTTAATTTAATTAACATTTTGTAATTTCAGAATATAAATGTTAAATATTTTTATAATATGTTTTATCTTTTTATTCTATTATAAATTATTTCACTTAAATTTCAAATTGCAGTTGTTTGTTGCTAACATTTAGAAACATAATTGATTCTTGTATAATTGATATTCTGTCCTACAAGTTTATTACATTCACTTATTAGTGAGTGGCTTTTTTCTTTTGTAGTCTTTAGTATTTTCTATATTGGCAATCATGCTATCTACAAATAAAGTTGTATTTATTTCTTTCTGATCTAAATTAGTTATATTTGTTTCCCTTACTTTATTTCACTGGGTAAAATCTCCAGAACAGATTTGGATGGAAGTAATGAGAACATCCTTGCCTTGTTACTGATTGTAGGGAGAAAGCATTCAGTCTTTCACCATTCAAAATTATAGGTGACTGGGTTTTTTTGTAAATTCCTTTTATCGGGTTAAAGGAGTCCCCTTCTAATCTTAGTTTGTTGAGAGATTTCATCATGAATGAATGTTAAATTTTATGAATTATTTTCCTATAATTATTGAGAATACATTGCTTTCTTTTTCAGCCTAGTGATATGATTAATTCTCATATCCTTTATAGGATATAAGAATATTCTATATTTTAAATCTCCTAGAGGAACAATGATACAGATCTTGACCACAAGGGCTCTCTTTTTCATTGAATGTATTTTAGAACTAACAATGTATAAAACATACTGGAAAGTGCCAATATAAGAATAAATGTATAACAAGGATATAATCCTTTATAAACTCATAGGATTATTAATGGAGGTTACCAAGATAATGTAGATAAATCACTTAGCTTAATGCTAAGCACATAATAAAGGTTTATGAGGTATTCAAACATTAAAAGCTGATTCATAAATTAATTTGAGCATGAATCTACATTTATTGTATGCTTACTCTTTCAGCGTCACTGTTAGCAATATGCAAATACCATGAACATGAAAATTAAAGTGATTTGTTTAGCCCTGGCTGGTGGCACAGTGGATAAAGTGCCAGCCTGCGAACCCAAAGGTCGCTGGTTCGATTCCCCAGCCAGGGCACATATCAGGTTGCAAGCCAGGTCTCCAGCCAGGTCCATAGCTGGAGGCAGGTGAAAGGCAACCATACATTGATGTCTCTCTCTCCCTCTCTGCCTCTCTCTCTTCCCCTCTCTCTGAAAATAATAAATAGAATCTTTTAAAAAAATGATTTAATAGGTGACAAAGTTATTTTTGTTTTTTTAATCCTATAAAGAATATTGATATGTATATATTCTGTCAGCATTATAAAAAACAGTTATTTTCATGGCTCAGATTCACGAGATTTCAACTTTGTTTTTCAGAAGGAGGCCTGACTAAAAGTTTCCTCAGTACCAACATGAGTATTATTTTAACTTATTTCACAGATTGGAAATAACTTTTATGAAATTCTTTCCATATAAATAAAAGGGGCAAGCATCTCCATTTTATGAGCTATGCTTGTTCATGAGGAGTAAGGAGGCAGTTGACCCTTTCATGTTCTCACATGTCCCATCATACATGTAGAAGGGCTTCAACTATGTGGGAAATCTTGGAGGTCATTGTCTCATCTTTAACTATCACTGTTCCAAAGGAAACAAAAACACATATATGTACTCTTGGAAAGCAGTTTTATAATTGTTGAATGCACCACACACACAAATAAATGCAGCTTTACTTTCATTTTATTTTTGACTTGGAGAGTCACAAACTAACTGTCTTCACTAGTGTTATACAACCACAGATAACTTTACAGATCAATCACGGACTGAATTTTCATTTGCCTGGCATAAAGTGCTCATTCCTTTTAGTGTGAGAATTCTCAGGAAAGGAGAACCAGACAATTGTAGGTGACACATCAAATAGCTTTTTCCTGTTACAAGTTTTACTTTAAAACTGAGTAATTATGTGACTCTGATGATTTGCTGTCTCTGGAACAATAGTTTTCTGACATTTCAGAACAGCAGTTTATAATAATGCTTACATATGGGTTTGATATTGCATGTTGTTAAAAGATTCAGCAGGTCTAGACTAGAGTTTATTTTTTAAGTGTATGGTAATGATCTGCTATATTCCAAACAGAAGGGCATGTGTGCCTACCTCAAAGCAAGAATAATTGGGTACTGGTAAGTACTCATACGGCCTGTGTTATTTGAGAGGTGGGGTGTGAGTCGGGGGAGAAAAGATTCATGGGGCCTTCATTCACTAGCTTTGGGAATGTATAAAAGAAAGGTGTCTGGATCAGTAAACATCCTGTGTTCCCAGTAGGATTCTGCCTCAACGTAGTCATAAAGGACAGGAGACCAGCTTTAAAGTCAAGAAACCTAGGTTCAAGCCCTACCATACAGCTTACCTTAAATGAAGATACTAATTTTTTGAAGTTTTTTCATCTGTAAAATTCTCTTCTCATCTTAACCAATCTTAACTTGTAACTTTATGGTAAAACTATAAAAAGTGATGTATAAAATACTTTATAAACTACAAATCACTGTTATATTACTTTCTCTTACTCAAATGCAAAACTTAGAAATAATCACTATGGCAGTGTTTAATAACAAAGAAAGTAAAAGGGCTAACTTGTTTTTTTCTTTTTTTTAATTCATTGTCTAAGTGAAAATGTATATCTGGAAACATGTAGTTGATGTTATGAATCTATAGCTTCCTACGTTGTTATTTTTCCTTCCTAGTGGTTGTAAGCATTTATAATCTAGCTTACTGGCACCTGGCCAGTCTCCCCAAGCCTTGTAAATAATTGCAAGTGGCTTGTGATGACTTCAGCTAATTCCTTAAGAAACCTAAGAGGAAAAAAAGGGAATTTGCAAATTGAGAACTTCTCAGTTTAGAAAAGTATCTATTTCCTCATGTATTTTAAAGCATTTTTTCATCCATTTGTAGCCCTCTACACAAATCATATTACAAATGCCTTTTTCTAAGACAGAGAGTAAAAGTAAATAATAATACTTCAATGTAATCAATAGGACAATTGAGATATTCTTTTTATTCTATTTCTCATACTTAATCTTTCTATTTCTATTATGTTTCTGCATACTTACAGCTTATTTCTTTCAGCTTCTTAGTTGAATCCTGCCAGAATATCCTAAGATATATTCAGTAGTCTTAAATACTTGATTTCCTATGGATATTTTAGAGAATGAGCCATTTCACTTGCCTTAAATGTTAGCTCCTAAGTGCCATTATACTCTATGCCTGATTTCACTTATAAATATAAAATTTATAATTTTGTTTTCATCTGATCTCTAAGTAAATGTTTTTGAACTGTTACTATATTTTTCAAAGTAATGCTATCAGAACTTTTTTGTTGACCTCATGAAGCAATGACCCTTTTCATTGAATTAAGAACTCTTTGAATAGGGTTCTTATAAATTTATAAAATATTATCTTAAGAAGATCCTTTACCAATCTTTTAAAATGCAGAACTATTTTTAACGGTGTTTTTACATACTAGGCATACAAAATGCTATATTTTTATTGCATAGTCATGTGGATTTTAAAATTTAATTAGTGAAATTTAATTAAATGAGTGCATGGCTTCCATTAATGTTTTGGATAACTCATTTAATCAGTGAGATATTCTTAGACAAATGTTTTTGTTTTGATTATGCCTTATTAAAATGGTTAATGGTTAACTATAGTACACATGCCAAAAGTTTTATTCACATTAATAACTCTGTCTCAAGTAATTTCATTTGCTTTTGGTAATTGTGAAGACTTTTCATTCTATGCAAGCTTTTAATTTTCATTTCCTATTTTATAAACATCATAATCATTATTGACTTCAGTATTCCTATGGTTTATTTCATTCTTTTATTTTCCACATAGAAATGACAAGATAAAGGATTCTTTACTCTTAACTTTCTTTAAGACATTGGCATAAACATTAAATAATTTAATCAAAGCTCCATGAAATATATCAAAACATCATGATAATACAAGAGGTGTTGCAGGTATTACACAGGCTTATAACTTGGAAGTAAAAATTAATATAGCCAATAAATTGCAAAGTCAGTACTCAAATCCAAATCTTCAGACTTCTAGACCTATGCTTGAATTCCCTCTTTTACCCCTCAAAAAATAATCATTATTCTTTTCTTATCACATATGTAATACATTTTCATTTTTAAACTTTAGAAATTAGAAAGGCAAAAATAATAAATAAAAAGCAATAAATCATAGCCACTGTTAATATCATGATAAATACTTTCTTAATTCACACTGCCCAGTATGATAGTCAGTAGCCATATGTGGTATTTAAGAAGGGAAATAGACTAGACAAAGAACATGTATGAATGACCCATGGACATGGAGAACAGTATGGGAATTGACTGTGGGAGTAGGGGTGGGATGGGCAGAGAAAGAAAAGGGGGGAAAACTGGCACAACTGTAATAGAATACCAAAAAAATGATTTAATAAAAAGTTTAAATCAAATTAAAAATTCAGCTCCTCTGTTACATGAGCCAAACTTTAGTGCTCAACAGTCATAAATGGCTAAAGACCACTATATTGAACAACACAGATGTAGAGTATTTTCTTCATCATGGAAAATTCATTAGCACTCCAATGTAGACTTTCTTCATGGATGAAGAAGGGCATACACACACAGAGCTGTATGTACACATATAAATTCATATTTTAAAAATAAAATGGGGTCATACTATATAAATATTTTAATCTGACTTCATTGCACGCATAAACATTTCCAATATTAGTATATTTAATCTATATAATCATTTTAAAGCATGAATTGTTCATTGTAGCTATGTGCCATAATATAATCAAGCTCTTATTTTTGTACTTCTAGAAGATTACCATTATTTTAGTGCCATACGCAATACTATAGTGAACATCCCTGTACATACAACTCTATACTTTTATCTAATTATTTTCTTAGAATCTCTAGAAAGGGATATGTTTATTTATTTATTAAAGATTTTATTCATAACTTTTGAGAGGGGAAGGGAGAGAGGAAGAAAGGGAGAGAAACATTAATTTATGGTTGCCTTTCACCTGCCTCCAGTTATGGACCTGGCTGGAGACCTGACTATGTCCCCTGACTGGGAATGGAAGGAACAACCCTTGGGTTTGCAAGTGGGTGCTCAATCCACTGAGCCACACCAGGGCTGTAGAAGATAATATTTTTAGATAAAAAAAGTATGCACAATTTTAAGACCAAATTGATCTTCAGAGAAAAATGTAGCAATATACATCCTCACCAGTAGTAAGGAACTCACCTGTTATTCCTTATTCTTACTAAAATAGGTGTTAGTTTATTTACTTTTTCAATCATGAAGACCTCATTTACTTTATTCTTGGTCCATCAGTCTCCTCAGAAGTTTTAAATTTAAGAAGCAGGATATCAGCTAAATAAATTACATGGAGAAAAGTGTATGACTAAATCTGGAAAAAGTTAAAATGAGTTTAAAATTACATATGCATATATAATTTTATAATACATAAATCATATGAAATATATTTCTACTTATATAAACTTACAATTATATAAATATAAAAAGTATATGTAAAAGTATATTAAATTATATAGATATAAATCTCCACACATGTCAACATTTATAATTAGGAATAGCTTTCACTTAATACTTTAATAGGCATGTTATTATTTTCTGCAAAACATTACAATTATGACAAATTTACCACTACACAAACCATTTTGAAACCACAATAATACATTCCAGGGTGTGTAATGCTGGGAAATTGCCATTCTGGGAAGTATGAAGTCACTTGGCCTTTAGGTTGGTACATCAGAATATGCTCAAGGAAAGTAATACCTAATCAAAAGTCATGTATTATAATTGCTATTTAATTAAATTCATTAAATTTTAGTTCTGATAATACCAACTTATTCCATGGAATTTTTAAAAATGCTATGTTCTCTAAATGAAGGTTTTTATCAGTCATTAAAAATTTTTTTCTTGAAGTACCAAAACTTAAAAAATATAAACCGTAAGCTACAAAACAAACCAGAAACAAAGCTTGTCCTTAATTGTGGTAGAATCTGACTAGCTGGTTCATTGCCCTGCTGACTGACTGATGATCTCTGCTCTCTGAGCTCATACGTTTTCAGATTCTGTATTATACTCACCCTATCACATGACCGGGGCAATATAACTTCAATACATTACATTAGCTCAGGTTAGTTTCTCAGATGATCTAATCATCATGAAAATCCCTGAGGGAATGGAATGTAAGGCAGGTAAATGTTGGTGAGAAAACAGAGGCTAAGGGCCATTCCAAGCTCTATAGTAAGAGTGGGATTATTGGGTGGGGGGAGGAGAGGGTAGGACAAAAATAGACAAATAAATGTAGTTATATTAAAATGGATCAGTTTGTGAGATTTAGGTTGAAAATTATTATGGTTTTGCTGACCTTTTGTTTGGGAAGTTTTGGAGAGGTGAGATTTTGGGGAACGTTGATGCATAAAGGAACATATGTTCAGTAGTAAATAAGATATGAAGAAAGAGGACATCCCAAGATTAGGGATTAAATATATTTGAGGTTGCAACAAAATCACTTTGAAGTAAATTAATATTTATATAAACAATGTATGTTAACATGAAGGTGGGTGGAAGATAGAAGATTTTCATAAAGAAAGGTGAAAGATCATAATTATATTAATGAAATCTTTTAGATCACTGATATTTTAACTGCTAGAACCAAAGATGAAATACAACACTTTACCAAAATAGACTTGCTGCCTGGAGATTTAAATTACAGATCTAAATCACTCTCATTGATAATTTGAAACTAGAGAGTCATCCTATAATATAAAAAGCAGGGCAAAAGTAGGTTTACAGTTGTTCATATGAAAAATAATACAATAATTAATAGATAATAATACAAGAATACACTGTGTTTTACATACAACTATTAACCTACTTTTGTCCCACCCTACATATCAATAGCAATTTATTAAACAAATTATAAAGGATCTCAGAAACTGTTGTTTTGACTCAACATCTACATATTTTTTAAAAGCCTCTATACAATAAATGATTAATAACAATCTTGTAGGGTAAAAGGTATCCATTATCTTTTAGGGCACAGGTTTAAAATTTATCATTCCTCTGATTTAGTTTTATTTTATTGTTTTTGCTTGACTTATACTAACCTTTTATCTAAGTATTACCTATAATGCAACCCTGGAATACTAAACAATTTTTCCATATACATTCAATTAGTGTGATTTCTTGAAGTTCCCACTTGTCAGTATGATGTACTTTGAAGTAAAGCAGTCACACAGAGACAGAAGTTATAGCAACATGCAATTGAAAATAATTGGAATATAATTGTGTTCTTATAATAATGATGCCATAAGTATAAGATGAAGACATTAACATTAGATTCAGAATGTAAGACGGGAACATGCCCCCTTCTAATAATAAGTGTCTTAGAGAAATTTTTAGTTTATACAAATTTAATGTTTGAAAATGATATATCAATTCTCTTCTTGATTCTTTCGGAAAATCAAGTTAACAGCATGCCTGATAAAATTTCATTGAGAAAATAAACCTTACCTGTACCTGAAATTTAAAATTCTACAATGCCACAATTTTATTTCAATATATTCCTAAGAAACTATCATTACCCATTACCAATATCTTTTTTCCTTTAAAAGGAATTATAAGTAATTAAGCAAAATTAAACTAATTCTTAAGTAGCTTACCAATTTTGGATTGGCAGTAAATTTCTGTGCCACTGAGTAATTCAAGTAGATACAAAGAACAGAAACCGAATACTTTGTGTGTGTATGTATATGTTTGGGAAGGAAGAGCAGAAGAGAGGTAGACTTGAAGAAAGTCTTCAGAGAGGAGATGAGTGAAGCCTAACTACAATTTTAAACAATAAGTGTAAGGTTGTTATGCAGATTGTAATAAAACCTAATAAATACCGAGCTCTTAATATGTGTCAGATCCTATTCTAAGTGATGTATATACATTACCTATTTTAACTCTCAAAATTCTATGAGGTAGAAAATATCGTTATACAGATAAGACAACTAGAGCATCTGGTTCAAACACTTCCTCTTAGAAGACAAGAGAAAGAAGCTAAATCAATCCCAGAGAGTATGACTCCGCATCTTAGAAGCAGGAGAAATGACCTCAGTCTCTCCTTCCCTTAAATTCACCTTATAGAGAAGGTTGAATTAATTAATGCACCCTACATCTACCTATGTTCACCCCCTCATTACATTTTTTCACAATTCTTTAATTTCTACAGTAATCGACACTCTCCAGTCTATTTTCTCATTAAAAATGACATATATGAATAAACTGAAACCTTTTTGGACCTTAAGAAAAAATATTTCCTCCTCAAAACTCCCCCTTTTTATTTCCTAAAAGCTCTTTTAGATCAAAAGGCTCTGTGCTTCATAACTGCTGTCACTGAAATAGGCAGAATTCTGATTCCTTCTTTTCTTCACGTTCATGCTATAGCCACCTTAGTCCTCCATGAGACCATGTTGACTTTGAGCTGAAGAGGAAATGAGGGAGAGTGAGAGAACAAATGGGTGTTAATAGAATTCAAAATATTTTTAAAAAATCAAGATAGTTTCAGAATGTCACTAGTGCTAAGATGAAAAAAAAAAAAAATGTGGGTAAGAAGGAGAGTAAATGGGAAAAGGAACTTAAGGAAGATGGTCAAGGAACATCTCTAAGAGGGTGGTGGTCTTTGTTCCTTGACCCAGGGTGGAGTATAATTAAGCACAGGGGAGCAGGGGCAGGAACAGCAGAACAGCTCAGGAACAAGTTTAAAGGCCTGAAAAGGGTGAAGACTCTTAGTACCTCCTGAGAAGTGGGAAAAAGAACCCAGAAGAGCTGTGAGCAATAGAGAGAGGATGTGAAGAATTTGAAATCATGGGGCAGGGCCTTTTAAGCAATGGTAAGAAATTTGAGTTGTGTTCTAAATGAAGTGGAAGCCACTGACAAAATTTAACCAGAAAAAAAAAAAAGCAAAATCTCATTCACATTTCAAAAATACAACTCTATGGAGAATATATTCTAAAGTGGGCATGTGCCTTCCAAGTGGAAAAAACGCAGTTGGAGTTTGGGGAAGTGATCTGTGTCTCAGATGTGTAGAGCCCTCTGAGGAGATAAGATTGTCCATGCAGTCAGAGAAAAGAGATCCAGGGCTAATTCCGGATGCTGTCCAAACTCAAGAGCTTAGGTAGAGAAGGAGAGTCTAATGCGGTCCAAGCCAAACTTGACTCCCCTGGGCCAGCCAGCACTTGGCTGTGGTACAGCATGGAGTGTTGATACATATAACTTTTTAGCTGCCATGCTCATCCAATCTATTATTAAATGTGACTTTGCCAATATGAGTTTTTAATTTGAGCTTATGTTTTTGTCTTGTAAAAAAACTGAGCAACTATGGATTGGATTGAATTAATGGCATTAGTAATCAAGTATTGGTCAGTATAAATTAGTGTATATTAGGGAATATCATTATGGAAGAGGTGAGGGTACAGGGTATACTCAGGGCCTTTGAAATGTCCTTACCTTGAAAATGATTATTTTGACATTAAAGACACTTGTTATGTCAGACTGAAATTAATAGTCAGCAATTATTTTTGACATTATAAAATAACAGTTTATATTTTAGGAGAATATATAATCTATCTATAACATAACCACAGTCTCTTTAGAAAGAGACTGTGTACTGGGCCTGGTTGTCCAATTGTCCCAATCCACCCAAACTTGAACTAATAATTTTCCCTTAAACTAAATGTTATTACTTTCAAAGAGTTTATTGTTTTAAAGTTAGACTCAATGTGGGATAAACTGTATCATAGAAAACACAAGGACACAAACACCAAAAGGAGTTTCATTTGATGTATAAATATCAGAATAGAGAAAGCAATATATTTATCCTGTCTCATTTTTTGAATTTTAGTACTAAATTATGCTGTATAAAAGTTCCAAGTTTTCTTCAGGCAAAATTTTTTGTTTTCTTAAGCAGCAGTTTTCACTTAATTCAAAACAACTCTGTGGCAAATGCCCCGATTTTCTATTAACACGTGTAATTTTCCAGAAGAAATGTCAAGTCCTATTGCTTGCCCTTTAATATGGATTGATTAGATGCAATGTCAGAGTTCTATTAAGAACATCTGAAATGAAAAATGCCTAGAAAAGTGGGTGCATCAGTGGTAACATTAATATTTTGTTTCAGGAGAGGGGCTGATTTTTGCTAAAGCTGCACATTTCTCTGGGCTTGAATGGATTGGATAGAGTTTCAGACTGAATGATGAAGTACAAACACTTGCATTCAGATTCTTTGTTATTTTACACATGTATACATGGCTGTCAAGGGAGTTTCTGGTTCCTTGTGATATTCATTAGCTTTGGGGTCTCTTAAATCATCCAGCTGTAACATATAGCAATAGATGTGTACATCCAATTCCAACACCTCCAGGTCATCCTGCGTCTCCCATGGGGCACATTTGTCAAACCTAGTCTGTGAGGTTTTTGGACCCAGAGTCTTGTCTTCTTCAGGGCTGAATTAACAACCATATTTTTTTTACTGTTCCTGATTACACTTTAATTTTATGCTGGAAGATTCTCCTCTGCATGTAAAATTTTCCAAGGCTAGATCATATATGTAAAAACAACCAATAATATTTACCTTTTTAAGTCATAAACTAAGTAAAATAACAACTATTTTTACTATAAATTGACCTAGATTCTCATTACTATCCACCCACTATGGACACAATTCGAAGATTAATGTATAATCACCTACAAGTTAGAATCAACTATTCTTTTATTTGTTCTCTTTTCCATCAGGATCACAGATGGAAAAGTTGGTTTCCCATTTTTTAGATGTGAATTATTAGGGAATTTAGGGAGAAAAAAAAGTCTGCCTGTGTACTGAACTGCCTCTTTTTATTTTTTCCTCTGTGCAATTTCTTAATTTACCTTATCTTCCTACGGTATTTTCTATGATTCTGGCTTGATTACTCATTTAATATCAAGTATTTATTGAGCATCTACTCCATGCCAAACACCGCCACTAGACCCTGGGGATAGTAACAAGAAAGTTTAGTAAGTTAAACCGACTTCCTCTTGTTCTGGAGCTGGCAAATTCGTGGGGCAAACAGCCAGGTGGTCAATTACATTCTAGGATAGTAAGTGCTGCAGAGGTGAAGGTACAGCATCCAGCTAGAACAGACAGGGATTTCTCCCTTAAACAATCTCTTCTTCCTACTTTATTCTTCAGACACTTACAATGGCTCTATTATTGATACACCACTTGCTAAGTGTGCACCCTTTCTTTTCTGTAATAACTTTGCTTGTATGCACAACTGCACTCTCATTATACCCTAGAGTGGCGTATCAATCTTTTTAAGTCCCTTCTTCTGTAAGCATACTTGGCTTTTCTGTGTGCAGATTCATTAATGTGGACCACTCTTTTTTTTTTTTCACCAATTGCCAAAGGAGTGACCTGAGGCTCTGTCATTCTTCAAACATCTTCATAAGGGGCTGATGTTTATAATAGTTTCTCCCAGGATTATGAGAGGCTTTTCTAAAATGCCATGAGACACCAACAGCCTAAACATGAACATAAAAGCCAGTCTTACCAAGGACTCACTCCACATTCTGAACCATTGTGTCTGATGTTCCTTTTATTTACCATCAGTATGTATGTGTTACTCAATAGGCAGAAACATAATATGTACTCATTTATTCTGTTATCACAAAGCACTGAGGAAGAGAAATTCAGCCTTTATAATAATCCTTCAGTGTAACAACTGATACCGGTTCCAGGTTCTGTTTGCTAATGATATCATTAATTTTTTTAACATCTTCCATTTAACAAATCATTTTCTGTATTGAATACTTTTAGGCATTATCATAGCAAGTATGCCATTTAGGTATTAGTAGCCATATATTTTAGAAAAGAAAGTGAGGTTCAGAGAGTTTTATAACTTGTTGTCCAGCGAGTAAGGTGGCAGAGACAACCCAGACTGTGAGTCAAGGTCCCTGGGCTGCTTTGCATTATCCCCACTGCCTGCCGGCATTAAGCAGCCTTAGATCAGTCCAGACCCAGGCCACCTGTGTCAAAGTTTGCAATGTGTTAAGTGCTGCTTTCCTTCAGTGTTTGGGATGTTCAATCAGTATTTTACTTACTTGAAATTAGAATGCTCAAAATGCAACCTGCGCGTAGTTTTATTACAGCAAAGTTATCCCTTAACTTCCATCATGGATTTTAATTAGCCTGTCAGTCCCCTTTCTTCTTGATGATCCCTCTTCATTCCCGCCCCATTGGAACCACTTACCTGACTCGAACAATACTGACTAGTGATGATACCCCACCTTCCACATTAAACTCACTGAATACAGCTGAGTCATACCCAAGCCCATGTTGCGTGTTCAGTGTGGTTCTGATTCTTGACACCTTCCGTGAGACCTGTCCTACAGCTAGCCCTAGCTTCAGCTGCATTTACCTTGGTCGTGCCCACTGTTTCTCCCTGGCCTGCTAACCAGAGAATAACACCACCATTGCCAAGCTTATCTAGATTTCTAAAAAAGGAAATGTGTATCTTACTTCAGACTTTATCTTGTTGCTCAGATTTTTCTTATTTAGTTGTTTGGGGTTTTTTTTTTACTTTCTTGTCCACTTTCAAATGGATCCTCCCTTTGCATTTCTGCCAATATCATGTTTCTGATGCTTTACTTCCATTATATCATGCATATAACATTTCTGGAGTTTCCTATTACCTAAATATTCCTAAATTTGATGTTCTGAGTCCTTTATAATTTGATCAGAACTTAACCTGAGTCAGATGGATGTGTTCCCTATTTTATCCCACCCCAGCCCACTCCTAAACCTTTTCTCATTTCTTTGCACTTAACATGAATACCCTCACGTTTTCTCTCCCCTGCTCATCTAATTTCACCCAGTTTTTTAAAATCCCAGTTTTATTGCCACTCAGAAGTCCCTGCTCTATGATCAGTACACTGTAATCTCTCGACATAGAATTTCTTGTCTGTGCTACTTCTTGAAATATACAGCTTCTTAGAACATGGACCAACTGAGTTTCTAAGCTAAGACTTTTTCAATGGCTTTCCATTGCATTTAGATCAAAATCCAATCTCCATGCCATTGGTTTCACAGTCCCCTGCCCACTTCCTCTTTGTCAAGCCCTAATTAATTGGTTCTTTCATTAAGTGAAGTGGGGAGTCAAACTCCAAGAAAAAGAAGTCAGTCAAAAGGTTTTCACCAACATTCTTTTTATTATTTTTATCCGAGTTAAGATTAAGTAATAATGAAACTTTACTCATACAGTTCCTCAGACCTCAGCTGGTAAGAATTCATTATTTTAGAAATCTGAAAAGTTGCAATTGTTATTCCTATCCTGCCCCTCCCTGTCTTAAGATGGGAAGATAAAATAAAATTCGTTTTTGGTTAAGGTCTGTGAATGTAGTTGGTAACTTCTTCCAAAGGCAAGGTGGAGTACACCCTTACTCATGCTTTTATAACACAGATGAATGTTAGTGTTGATAGCCAATTACAACGGTTCTTATTTGGGACAGTGAGAGGTGGGCTTTTGTTATTGTCTAACTTAATAAAAATACAAATAAGTAAAGATACATGCCTTTTCTTCTTGGACAGAGAATGGGATAAGAGAACTTTATAAAACAGCACTTAATTGTTCCCCTTTATTAAATATTTTATAAACTATCTCTTGGAATGTAATGGTTGGATCTTGTACCACTTCTACCACTACATTGAAAGGACCAAGGTCAGTTTCCTAACCCCATCATTTCAAAAGCAAATAGGTAGAGCCTCCATGTTATGGGATGCTATGCTGGCAGAATATCCCGGGGGTCTTTTGCAGTATCTGTTGTCTCTGGCTTTTTACTGCTCGTGCCCACACTGGCTCCCTTCCTAGTCCTCTAGAGGGCAAAGCTACCTGCACCCCGCCAGGTCTACCAAGAGCATATTTTCTTTCACCTTTTTCATGGCTGATTCTTCTCACCTCTTAGGTGCACCCTGTTCTCAAATAGACCTTCTCTGACTAACCAATTTAAAAAGAGGTTTCTTCTTTAATCTCTCTCAGCACCTTTTTG
The DNA here is from genome assembly GCA_004026585.1 of Noctilio leporinus. NCBI lineage: Eukaryota > Metazoa > Chordata > Mammalia > Chiroptera > Noctilionidae > Noctilio > Noctilio leporinus. The sequence goes on from PVIW01000258.1 coordinate 106,980, forward strand.
TGTTGTGTTGTGTTGTGTTGTTTTTGTTCTTATGTTTACAAAACTTTTTGACAACTTCTAATGATTCCATTTATTCATGCATTTGAAGTTTCTTAAAATTTCTGTCTTACTGGAGTATGAGCTCCACAAAGGCTGACCACGTCTGTTTTACTTGCTATTTGATACTGAGTGCCTAGTGCAGTGCCAGACACAGAGTTCACAATTAATATTTGTTAAGGACTACTTCCCATTTTTTCCATTTTTAAATGCTAGAGTTATTTTTTCTGTACCTATGTCTTGATTCCTCAATTATACTGTAATATCTTTAAGGAACCCTAACCCTCTTGATCAGGGGTTATAGATACTTGAATGATACGATTTATCTCTGTCAGAATTGCAGTCCTTCACACTCTCTTTCAAATCAGTATTTCATTATATGTTGGTTGATATGTTTGGAAGCCCCTTAAAAATTAAATATAATCCTGGCTGGTGGCAAAGTGGATTGGTTCCGGCCTGCGAACCCAGAGGTCACTGGTTTGATTCCCAGCCAGGGCACATAACCAGGCTGCCACCCAGGTCTCCAGCCAGATCCGTGGCTGGAGGCAGGTGAAAGGCAACCATACATTGATGTTTCTCTTCCTTTCTGCCTCTCTCCCTTCCCCTGTCTCTGGAAATAATAAAACCTTTTTTAAAAATTAAATATAATTGGCAAGGGAAGATCTAGCTATTTAAGAGCTTGAAGCTCATACAATTTTGGGGTCAGGAGTGGCTTTCTTAAAAAAAAAAAAATCAGCTACATATTAGGTACCGGTCCTTAGGAGAGACCTGTATGAATGAAGAGAACCTAAACCTTAAACTTCTTCCACAAGAAGTCTGCCTTTGTTAACTGGACTGAAGTCTTGGTTACAACATGTTTCTTCTTGCATGCAGGTCCACCATTTTGCAAGACTTAATATTTGAGCCGCATTCATCTCCTAGGTTATTCTGTCTGGCCACTGATGCAGCCCCACCTGTTCTCCCCGCTCTCATTGCCCCAGTTCACTGCATTCAACTACGTGTCAGCTGGATACAAGTAGGAGAAGCCAACCTTACCACAGCAGCCGTTAATACACTGGTGCCGATCCAGTGATGTCAGTGGTTATGTGGGCGTTACTCGAGCTTCACGTTGGCCTGAAAATCTCATTCTTCCTCCCTATGTAAAATTTTGCCTGAAGTCCTAAGTTTTCTATTTTTCTCTCTCATAACTGTCACTCGGCATTAAGAATTGGCATTTATTTTATTGACAACAGTAACTATTTTTTTCTGTTTATAGCTTCTCCTAGGACTTGAATTTTTAAAGAGGAAGTATTCGACAAATACATAGTAGCCGCTACACTGTTTACATGACTTCTGTGTCCCGCCTCATTTGTTTCAACATTCGAAGGCAGTTTTAGTTTATTGATTGATAAAGCCATCAAGTTAAGGGGTGGGGGGTGGGGAATGGGACTATACTGACTGTGTCGCCAAGAATTAGAGTTTCTCACGTAAAATTTTCTTGCAGCATCGGAAGGGCACCCTTGGCCCTGCTGCCCATATTTCAGGTGAATGACTCACTGACTTTTCTAGTAAGCCAGGGGTCAGGGGTCTGGACACAATCTGCCAGCTATAAGGCAATATTTAGGTTCAAAGATCAGTCTCAGAGATTGGGATTGCTGAAACATGGGTAAAGAAAATAAATGTCTCCAGGGACATTCACTTACAGAGAGCATATTATCCTACATGAATACCTTGCTCGTCTAGAGAAATCTGGAGATGTAACCTGTGAGGCAGCCGTTAAAGCAGCGAGCAATGGACGTGTTGACAACTGAAGGAAGGAGGGAGGGGAGTGATTGGGGTGCTCAATGGGTTGTGACATTTTGTTTTCTGAGGGGTCCCCAGTAAGAAATCACACAGTGGGCTGTTACTGTACCCAACATTTAGTCAGTATCTACTGTATGCCAGGTACTGTGCTACGCAGTAGGAATGTAGCAATGGCTAAGAAAGGAACGTATAGTATAGTAGGAGAGAAACATGCTTAACGTGTGCTGTATTAGTGCCTTATACAAAATTGTGAGCACAGGAAGAAATAAGTGGCTTTTTATTGCGGATCAGGGAAGATATCGCAGAAGTGCCTGACCTAGGGGTGGCAGCCACTGTCACTTCTTACTGCTGATGACTGAGTTGGGTTCTTCTGAAAGCATACCACCAAGGCAATGGTTTGGGTGAGGTCCCAGGAAGCTGTGAGGAAGTGAGTGAGGCGCCATAGGGAGGAAGGTCACTCAAGTGCGTCATTGAGTGGACTACCTCTGTGCGCACCTGGGGCTCCACACCACGGCTCTCCTTCTCAGAGGTAGTGCACACTGTGCCTCAGAAACCTCCCAGTCATTAGCGAAGCCTCTGTCTTCATCAGTGGAGGATTTCTCCTTGCTGAGGAAGTCTGTGGGGGTCCTTCAAAGTAGGCCTACAGGGTATGATTGGGGCGCCTGTAGTTTCTATTAGAGCTATCTGTTTAACAGCTACTCTCATTTTTATTCCTTGTTAATAGAGTTCTGAGTTGGTATTTGAAAGTCTAATAGCTCATGGGCCCCTCTCCAGCCCCAGAAGGTGAATGTTGATTAATATAAACCAGTCGTTATTATCCCATTTTTCTTGTCAGTGATATACTGCCTGATAAGATATAATGGGCTATTTTCTGGGAAGGTTCTGGAAAATGTTTTTCTCAACTTAAAAATAGGACAAAGGCAGGGACGCGTGCCCTTTCTGCTGCTTGATGTGGATTTGGAAGGACGTGCTGCTTAGAGCTGTGGCAGCCATGTTGCTGCCTTGACAAAAAAAGGCAAGATGACAAGATCCAACATATTGGGGCTGGCACATGGGTAAGAAGAAAAAAGTCTCAGGTTTTTGACAACTTCTTTTAGCTGCTGAATTTATAACTTTGGATTCAGCTGCCTCTGGACTTGTTGAAACCCGAAATAATAAGGCTGAGTTTATGTACTGGCTGAGGAGCATGGGCAGAGGAAGGGGTTGAGGCTGACTTGCTGAGCTGGTTGGAATAGGCTGGGAGATGATAACTTATCAACTGTTTACCTGTTCTCTCAACAACTCTAATTAATGTCTTCTATATGAACAGGTGTCCGACTTTAAATATTATTTCCTAGAACCTCCCCTACCCCATTTTTAGTGTTGTAGGTCAATAGAATGGCTTCCTGGATCACAGAGGACCTATGTCTTTCGGTCTTTGCCTTCAGATCTCACTATTGAGTTAGTTTCTCTGGTCAGCCCTGACCCCAATCCTGACTTCTTTTCTTTCCATGCTCACTATCATCATAGAGGTCCCAATGTATTGTAAATGGCTCCAACCCTTGCCCCATGCATTTGAAGCAAGGTAAGAAGTCTTCATGGAGTGAATGTCGCTATATTTTTAAGGACTAGACTTCCTGGGGTCTGAAGGTAGGGTGAACATGTTTAAGGTTACAAAGGGCTGAGATTCTAAACCTACAATCTTTTATTTATTTACTTTTTAAAGATTGTATTTATTATTTCCAGAGAGAGAGGAAGGGAGAGAGGCAGAGAGAGAGAGAAACATCAATGTATGGTTGCCTTTCACCTGCCTGCAGCCATGGACCTGGCTGGAGGCCTGGCTTGCAACCTGGTTATGTGCCCTGACTGGGAATCGAACCAGCAACCTTTGGGTTTGCAGGCCAGCACCTTATCCACTGTGCTACCAGCCAGGGCCTAAACCTACAATCTTTTAGACGACTACTATTTTCTAGAGTAAAGTGAATTTGACTATTTGTGGGAGAAAGCCTATGGAAAGGATGGAGGATTTTCTTGGGGAGGACGCTGAGAGAGGTGAGGACAATAAGACATGGAAAAAGGGGTCCTGAGATTCAGGTACCAGAGCCCTCATAATTTCTCATAGCTGAGAAAGGACCTGGACTTCTGAAACAGGTTAGAACCATAGTGGGAGGCATAGTACTGTCAAGAAGCCGTGTTACTCCCAGAGAACCTGGGAGTTTCCAGTAGGTTAGACTGGAAACTTAAGGCCAGCTCACCTGGAAAGGCTGTCCATCCAGTAGAATGCATTTGCTTATCTTCCTAAAATGTGAGGAATATAATACATATTTTAAAGCAGCTTTCTAGAACAATTTAGTCATTATTCTTATCCTTACTAACACATTTTTCAATATCTTATCATTTTCTTCCTTGGAGTCAAGAGAGAAGGACAGACTTTCCCTACAAAGTATCAAAACAATTCAAAGTTACAACAATTAAGACAGTGTGGTACTGACAGAAAAACAAATAGATCAATGAATGGAAAAGAATTGATAGCCCCGGACTCAATATATTCATTTATGACACTTTATAAACTTGAAGAAAGCGTAGAATTCTTCAATATATTATGCTGGGACAAATGATATCCATATTGAAAAGTAAAATTTAAAAAACACTAACATCCTCCTATCATTTGTCTTGTCAATGCGTTTCCACTCTTCTGCCTTGTAACCAAAACCACAATTTTATTTGGGTAGCAGTATCCCAGCACCAGTGGTTATGTTTGTATGCACAAAGGTAAATTCCAAGATGATTAAATACCTAAATGAGAAGAAAATACATAAGAGTATCTTATGTCTCAGGTTTAGATAAGAATTTCTTAGGTAAGACTCAAAAAACATAAATTTGGAAACAGTATTGATAATTTTTATATTAAAATGGAAATTTACTCTTTATAAAAGACACCAAAAGTGAAAACATGAACCAAAGACATTTGTCGACAAAAGATTTAGTATCCAGAATATATGAAGAATCCCTCCAAAAATCTCAATGAATTTATGAAGAGAGGTTCAATCCCACTAGTAATCAGCAAAATGCAATCCAAACAGTAACAAAAATATAATTTACTACTAGTAAGTTGACAAAAAAAGAAAAGGAAAAAAGTGACAAGTATTAGTATGGGAAAATTATTAGGAACTCTTATATGTTGCTGATAGGAGGGTAAATTCCATGAAATAATGTTGGAGAGAGATTCGGCATTATCCGAGAAACTGAGGATAAGTGTACCTCAAAGCCTGGCAATTCCTTGCTAGGTATATCATAAGAAACTCTGGTGCACATGCACAAGAATATTCAAAGCAACCCTGTCTAATATAGTGAAAATTGCAAGTGACACATATTCAGCAATACAAAATGGATGGGTAAACTGAGGTATAGTTACAAAATCAATCACAAAATAAGTTTAAGCATAATTAACTAGAGTTACGTGTTTCAGCCTGGATAAATCTCAGCAATGTAAACTTGAGTGAATGAGGCAAGATACAAAAGGATACATATACGAAACTTGAAACATTTGCAGAATGATTGTGGGAGAGGGAATGGGATTGTCGGGGCAGGGGAGGGCAATGGCTGGGTGCGGGGGATAAAACAACGGTAATAGAACAACAATAAATGTTAAAATGTGAAAAAATGTAAAAAGATAATTAAAAAAAATTATATAGCTATAGCAGACGTAAGAAAGGATGCATGAAAATGATAAAGGCCAAAGTTAGAAGAGCAGTTATCTGTGTGGTTGGAGAAAGAGCCTTGGGAAGGATAAACAGGGAGCTTAAATTTATATATAATGTTTTACTTCTTTAAACACTCTGAAGCCAAATAGGAAATGTTATTTAAGCAAACGAAGAGGTGATTACGTTGTGTCTAATATTATTCCTTATTTCTTATTGTTCTTTATGTTTGAAATCTGTATTTCAAAGGCATGTTTTATTTATAGTGGTTGTGAATTCCTGTGCCTAGCAGTTCCAGTCAACGAAAGTAAATGTAAGAGGCCTTCCAGAGGGGACCCAGGACCCCTCCAAAGAGGGAACCTCGCCCCAATTCATTGGCAAGAGGGAACTCAGACTTTGTGTGGCCGGATCGGATTTTTCCAGAGAAGTAAATGAATTGGATTTTTTGAAAGTGTGAAATGTCCTGATTTTTAGAAGTTGACCACTAATTCAAACTAAGTAAAAGAAGCAAATGAAAAACTAGATACAAACAAATAAAAATGCCTGTGCGTTGGATTGAGCTGGCAGGTTACTAGTCTGTCACTAGCTGCACGGCGGGGTCTTCTAGCATAATCCCTTTGCGTGCGTGGCAAATGTAGGCAAAATATTGTAAAGTATTTTATTGTGGAGGACATTATTCAAGTGGAGAAGGTGAAAACGTTCCAGGGCTTTGCAGAAAAAGTGTACGAACCAGACTCCCCGGAGCCCTGCAGAGAAGAGCTTTGGCTGGGTTAAGGTTGATTCTTAGCTTTGTGTATACTTTACAGTCTGCAAATCCCTCACAGCGAGGACCTCAAAAGAGAAGCCAGGCTTTTCCATTGACTCCAAAGCTGTGTCAGCAAATGCCAGGCCCAGCAGGCCCTTTCTATTGTATGTTAAGGCTCCAAACAGCTGTAAATAGTTTGTGCCAAGATCTCTACAAGTGTGACAAACTCACAGCATTCTACAAACCCCAGGAGGCCAATTAAAATTAGGAGACCACAGATCAGTCTCCGAACACAGTCACCACACCTCTCAGGGCTGGTGGCCATGATGCTTTCCCTCTATTCTCTCCTCATCAGAAATGATGCCTTGGATTGAAGGTTATTTATCCACAGGTTTTGGTTTCATTTTTAGCAGAGTGTTTTGAACTGGATATCTCCTAAAAAGAAACCATTACCTGATGTCTACTCCATACATTTTCTTATCAACATGTTCTCATGTGAGTGAATTCCATAGCTTCTTATAGGTTACCCAGTTCATAGAAGAGTTGGGTCACTATGTTATTTGGACAGAAACTACAGTTACTAGTATTACTACTTTCTCAAAAGTGCTGAAAAATCCTTATGCTATAGAAATCATTTGTGAAACCTTTTTATGAGAATAAACGTGCATCTTAATTTACAAGCTTTCAGATCTAAAAAAAAAAAAAATCAGTTCCTCATAAAGGAAATTAATTATGTTTCTGTATTAGTGCATCTCAAATATCTTTCAATTCTTTATCACAGTATTGTGTTCTTGGACCAGTTTCATGTAGTAATATATTGTATTATAGTATTCGCTGCATGGGGCTGGGACAGGCAAATGGGGATAAAATGAACTAATGATCATGTGATGTTCTCATGAATATTTGTATCACTGCCAGCTCCTGTGATACCTTAGAAACCATTGGTGTGAAGGGACACTCACAACAAATTAGGAGACTTTTGGTATGCATTATACCAAAGGCAGCAGTAGGTCAATGGAGAATACTAAGGTAGAACTCCTGCAGAGTGGAAAACACTAAAAATTAAAATTAATACGAAACCTAAGGGCAAGGCTAAGAAACAATTTTTATTCTGTGAATAGATATTTTCATATTTGGCTATACTCTCAATGAAAAGTAATCAAATACGTTGATTTTTCTTAAATAAACAACTCAGCCCTCATTTCTGCAAATGAGTATGGTTTTCCACTGTTGTTTTCCATACACTTTTCACATGCATTTTACATACATTTTCATCCATTTAACGTTCACTACTGAGTCATTTTGAAAATCAGCTGTATGCAGGACTTTGAAAATGAGAGTTGTAAGATATCTTATGTAAACAGAAAAAAATGTTTTTCTCTCAATTATATATGTCATTCATAATAGACAGGGATTCTTTCATTTTCAAATTAATTTTGAAAACATAAAACAAAAAAAAAAAAATCTATCTGTGCTTATGTTGAGTGACTGTGGATAAGCAGAATAGTTAAGAATGAAAACATTAGTCTGGGTCATTTAGGAACAATGAACCAACTACCACTAAGAAAAAAGGGACTAACAACATACACTAAATTTCCTTATACAATTGTATAGACCCGTTCTTTATTTTCTTGTTCAGAAGCCAGAAAACAGTAAGCCCTGGCCTCCTTTTACTATTGAACTAATGAGAAACTAACAGCCCAGTAATAATTCAGCTCTGTGTGGTTAGTTAAGCTTTATTACAGGGGATCTTTGGAACAGAACACTAAAACCCTCCTATCATTTGTCTTGTCAATGCATTTCCACTCTTCTGCCTTGTAAACAAAACCACAATTTTATTTGGGTAGCAATCGCCCAGCGCCAGGCCCAGGGGATAAATTCTTTCTAGCCTCTATTAATCACAGGAATTGCGTTCTCTATTAGCCTACAGGTGACTATGCAACCTAGTTAGGGAAAATAAAACATTAAAAAAATCTTCTTTGGAAAAGGAAGTCTATTTTTTGCCTGTCCCCTTCCTTTTTTGCTTTGAATACTCTCATATAATGCTGTAGCATCTTGTAATCATGGATCAGAGTGGGAGGGCACAGAAACCAAAAAGTTTCCAGAAACATTGACTAATATCCTGACACTGTTGAGTCTCCAGGAGGATTGCCTACATCCAGATTTTTTAAATATATTTTATTGATTTTGCTATTACAGTTGTCCCAACTTTTCCCCCTTTGCCCCCTCCACCTGGTATCCCCATTCCCTCCAGCAATGCCCCCTTAGTTCATGTCCATGTGTCATGCATCTAAGTTCTTTGGCTTCTTCATTTCCTCTTATTATTCTTAACATCCCCTTGTCCATTCTGTAACCACCAATGTGTACTTTTGTTTTTTTCATATCCAGACATTTCACCATTTAATTGAGAAAATTTCTGTGTGTTTGGACCATCCTAACATAGCCTAAAACTTATAGCTAAAAATATTTTAACTAATACATTCAACATAAATTATGCTTTAAAAAAATCAGAGACAATAAATAACAAATGTTGATTGGGTCACTGTGCCAAGTTCTAGTTTCACCGTTCAGATTCTCATTTATGCCTCACAATAATCCTATGAGCTTTATGCACTCTTACTATCTTCATTTATCAATAAGAATTGTAAGATACTCAAAGCCTAATAATATGACTGGTAAAATGGAAGAATTAGGTGCTTAATTGCTATACCCCAGCTGCGTTGTCAGTGAAATTGCCATTTTCAATTATTTAGAGATCATCTTAAATTTTCCTTTTATTTGAACTCAAGAAAGTAAGAGGATTATAAATGATACTGTCAAAGAAGAGTGTTTTCAGGTGAGGAACCCTACTGGAAGAATAATGAGTTCTCCCGTGGCTGTGGCCCTGTCCGGTCTGTCTCTTCTGCATTGTCATGCTATACAATTTTATACAACGTTGGCTCCATTGTTGCATAATTTTTGGCACTTTTTTGGGGGGGAGAACAGTGCCTTGTATTCACTAAATAGTACTAAATCTTAATAAAGCACAGGTACAAGGAATCTTTTACAACTTCAAGTAAGCAAGAAATAAAAGCTATTAATGCAACATAAAATAATAATCAGATTATATCAAATACAATTTAGTGGGAAGGCTGACAAAACAAGCCAAACATTAATATTACCACCACCAGTGCTCAATCAATGAATTTTCATTTTGCTTATGACTAAAATTCAGGAAAAAAAGGGAGAGTTGGCTTTTTCCAACACCAGGCATGTAAATACCAACTACAACCAATAGGAGAAAAACTGCCTATTGGAAAACAGAAATTTGGAACCAAAATTGTGCTTCTAATGGGTCATTATAGAGAAACCAAAATTTGAAGACATGACACATATTGGGTACTCATTCATGCATAGACTTTGCACTACCCAATATATTTCTATCATAAACATATAACTTATAAACTGTAGTTGTCTCTTTTCCATAATGATTCATTTCCTAAGTTTCATTTCTTTTGCATTAAATTCTTGCCTTATTTGTATTTAGACTTCATATTTCCATCAATGATAATATGATGATATATTTACAGCCTAGCTTTTATTTCATTTTGGCTTAGATTTACTTTTATATAACTGGGCTTATTAAAATAATCCACTTTCTTTCATTAAAATGTCATGGAAAAAGACAGAACTAGTATGGAAGGGAATGTGTCTCATTATAAAAATATTGTTGAAATAATCATGCTGAAGGATAACCTCTTTAGGAACATTAATTTTGGGTAAAATTTTTTGAGCCTCTGAATTTCCAAATTACGCTGATTAATATCTTTAAATCGCAGCAGCAATAATACTAAGCACATAAGTCAATTTTTAAATTGATATATCAATTCAGAGGGTTATAGACAAACTGTTGTAAATCAAATTTGTCTTTTCCCCTCTGCTATAAGGTTTTAACTTTTTTGTACTATAGTGGAAAGTCTGTATTAACTAGTCCTTTGAGCAATTTCTTTAGCATGTCTGTGTCTACTTTTCTTATTAAAAATAAAGACAGTTTCAACAGCCTCAGAGTTTTCTTATAACTGCTTGAGCTGATGCTTGTGAAGCACTTCTATAAAACTAAACATTCTAAACTTTTTGTATCCATTCCCCCTACATCATCAAAACTTATTCACTGTCTGTCCGGTGTTTCAGGAACTGCTATTGCGAGCTATCATCTGTCATAGTTATTCATGTTTCAAGTTATCTTAGCTGAAGGAAAGAACTGATGATGTTAATACTGAGGAGCCCAAATTTACCAGCCTTCTACGGGAATCAAACAGGTTTGCCCAGCTCCCTACTCTGCAGACACTGGGAAAGTCGGACCCTCCGCGATTTCCTAGGTGTTTTTTAGGGTGAAGGGGGCATGGGAGAGGCTTGCAGGGTCCAGACATCTCTCCCTGCCAGTCCCAGTCTTATTCACTGCCTTGCTTCTGTGACCTTTCTTTGTCTGTATCCTTAACCCCCTGTTCATTTCCCAAAGCTGCACTAACAAGACTGTTGGGTGAGTAGCCAACTTTTTATGTAAAAGAAAAATGTTTGGGGAGGGGGAATATGCCCAACATAGAAAAGGAAAATATAAAAGTAATCCTTAGAAGACTGTTTTAAACTGGGCTGCCTCCCCATCTGGGGATATTTCTGTCTTCTCCCTGCCCACAGCTCCCAAACCTCCAGGCTACACTCTCACACCCCAAAATTGAAAGCTCCTGTTAATATATTATGTTAATACATTATTAACATAATTATATCATTTTATATATACTTTTTCTCCCCTTCAGTTTTCTTCTTTCAGACTATGTCAAAGGACCCTGCCATCACTTAAAAACATTGATATGTTTCTAAGATAGAAATTAAGACATTTTTCTAAATAGAAGAATGGTTAGAGAACTAAGCAGAGCAATGAAATTAAGAGTTTATCTCTAAAATGACTTGCAACACTATGCAAATTGTTTCCATGTGTCATTTCATTTAACCTTCACAACAGTGGAATGGGTACTATTATTATCCTAATTTTACAGATAATGAACCTGAAGCCAAAGCTATATCTACTCACTTGTTTCTGTTCTTTTAATACCTTGTTAAAGAAGGATTTCATATAAACTAGATTTCAGTAATATTATGACTTAAAAGGATGATCTGTTTTGGATCTGATCCTTCCCAATCAAAAACAGATGTAATCACTCTCACTGATGACAAGTAATAGGGAAAAGTTTTGATGTATGTGTGTATGCATGTGTGTGTCTAGTCTTCTACCCTTCACCGATTTCATAGATATACTGTAATTAGCATTGAGGCATATTTATTCACTGATTATATACTTGATCTTATCACTCATTCTGCTGTTTATAGTTATTCATAATAGTTTTTATTGAATTTTGGGTTGCCACAGCTTTGGAGGAAATGGACTTCTCTACTTTTGTATCTGACAGGAATTCATGGGTCCTTGTCAAATATGCACAATTAGTTCACAATAGTGCCAATATTGTTGCTGCATTTTTTTTTCTTTTTGGCATTCTCAAATTATTTGGTTTGTTTGTTTATTATTTTTAAGATATTTGTGAAAATTCAACATGATTTTGTGGCATGATGACAGAAAATACGGAATGTTATGTTCTGATCTTGTTACTCTCCCAAAATTCCTGAGAGATCTTAGGCATTAATAAAAAATTTCTCTCATTTTCTGGAACTTTATTTTAAATGGAGAAAAATGCCTCACTCCATAGTTACAGAATACATTAAGTAAGAAATGATTTTAAAGAGTGTTTAAAGCTACTTTACTGGAATTTTACAATGTGCAAAATTGAGAGACATTTTATATCTAACAATAGTATGTTCTACTTATGAATTACAGCATGTATATGCTCTTAGTTAATCTCAGTAGAAAAGGACTTTAATCTATGGTCCAAGTAATCTTAGTCATAAGAAAATTCTAATCTAAAATGAAAGAATTTTTCTTTTTATCAGTTGTTCATACACATAATTTAAAGAGCTAAATTGTTCTACAAGATCATAGAAACTTTATTATGAAAAATAGTACTTTTAGAGAACATGTTATTTACTTTCATTTTTCGAAGAATGCATGGTGTTGATGCTACGTTTATTTTTTTCAATATTGACATCTACTGACATCTTACTGGGGCTGAGAGTGTGGATCCATTTCTCCTCCCCATCTCATTATACATATGCTTGTCTCCTATTCCTTACCCTTACCCTCCCACTATGATTAAAGCACAATTTTAGTTAGGTCATTGTTCAGTGTTCACATAACTATACCTTGTAAATGCCATTGAAAAGACTACTATTTTTACATGTTTACTACTAATCCCTAAATCTTCCCTGGAGTTAATAATTGCCTCATTTATCCTAATTGTAATTTTTAATATATTTATCATTAATTCAAATTCAAACCTTTCACTTTGTGTCAATTGTCTGAATCTCCACGAGTTTATTTTTTTCGCCTCTACCTGCCAAAATCGTCTTTTTGCTACACTCTTTGAAAAATTTTCTCAACTGTATTGTTCATCTATTAGTTTTAAAATTTACTTTTATATTTTTAATTCCTAAGAACTCTTACTTGTCTCTTATTTGCACCAATGTTCACTCCTTGAGGATATTAATGATTGTCAAGTGTTCTTGCATAGCCTCTATTTCTTCCAAAGTGTTGCTTTTTTCTTCTTTCTTTCCTTCTTTTTGTACCTTGTTAAAGCTTTTCCTCAGATGTCCGGTAATCTTGATTATCTGCTCACATTTAAGGATAGAAGACTGAAACACTGATGTAAGATCTAAGCATGAAGGATAATTATCCTGTGTGGGCTTCACAGCAGGATAACTTGGCAGGGATAGTTTGTTGATGAGCTCCCAGTTTCTTCACTAAAGAATCAACTTTGTTATCCATGACTAAGAACATGGGGGTGATGTTCTATGCTACAATATGGCTAGGATAGAATTTTTTAATTGCATTAGAAATTCTGGAGTCATTTTATTTCTACTTCAATATTTTGCTCCTGGGATAAAATCGACTCAAAAACAAAGAATAGTTGCTGGGCATATTTAAAAAAACACATATGAAGGAAGACCCTTTGCATCTCATTTTTTCCCTTATTCAAATCCTAGTGAATTTAATTTAGCAAATGGAATATCTCAGGTTAATTTTTTCTAGAAATTATTCTTAAAATGTTGGTGCCTGCTTTTCCTTCTCACAGATGTCAAAATAACTTGATATGAAATTATTAAATTCAGAATTATTGCTCAGTAGGTAAGACTTATCCTTCATATTAAATTGGCTAACTAGAATAGATAATATTTATCCTCCTAAATATATAATGTTACTAAATTTTATCCACTATTATTTTTGAGATTCAGAAACTCTTACTTCTATAACATAGTTCCCATTTCTGATAATAAAATTGTTCCTAGACAAATAATGGCATAAATGTGTAACTATTTGGGGATGGAAGGACAGAGTATCAAGATTATGCAGTTATGGCTGCATAATCAACAGAACAGATTGAAAATCACCATCTTGAATGATCTGTTTTTAACTTATTAGAACTTTGCACTCAACTGTAACCTAATAGCCACAGCACACGTAACTGTCTACCAGTACATCTCAGCTATACCATTGCTTGTCATACCTTATCGTTACCATTTCAACACTCATGCAATAGACTGTAAGTTTGCCCTTTCTCAACACTGTTACTTTTTTCATGTTCTTGATCTTCATGAAAAGATCCTATTTATAATTGGTTACAAGATCCCCTAAACCTCAATCTTGATCATATATAGTTTCACCAAATTTAGTCATTTAAATTTTTTCTTGAGTTATTTATAATAGCTACATCAAAGAGAAAGACTAAATCATCACTAGAAATCAAAATAAAATATTGAATATAAATAAATCATCAACTTCATTCTTCCCTAAAAGGGAGAAAATACACTTTCCCAGTGAGTGTAGGTAAGGGTCACTTGTGTTCATCTAGGAACATCTGGCCAAAAATTCAGGGTTTTTTCCATAAAAAACATTTTTTTCCTTTTTAATTTTATTGTTGTTGTATTACATCCATCCCCTTTTTGCTCCCCTCTGTCCCCTTCCCCACCCACCCATTCCCCCCAAAGTCAATCCTACCTGTTGTCCATGTCCATGGTTCCTTTTTACTAGGTTCTTGTCTAAACTGCTCCTCTTCCTTGCCTCAAAAACATTTTTTTTTTAAACTTTCACCAATAACGTCATTGATTTTGATATGTTGAGTATATTGGCTATCTACCACTATTGGCTTCTAGTGCGTAGAGGCCAGGGATACTGCTAAATATCTTCCAATGCATAAGACAACCCCACAGCAAAGAATCATCTGGCCAAAATGTCAGTAGGACCAAGAAACTTTGCAAACTACTTTTGAGATGTTAGTCTGTTATAACACCATCTCCGTACACTGCACACAAAGTTTTTTTTTTTTTTTTTTTGCATTTCAGTTGCATTTTTTGTTTCTTGAGATAATAATGCATAATACTCCAAATATGTTGCATATTTTGTTCCATCTTCAGTATTAAAATAACTGCTCAAAAATTCACTAATTTTGATAAGCTGTTTTTAAATGCATGCTGATATGACAGCTGTCATGACACAAGCTAACAAAATTGTTTTGAGTGAAGTTAAAAACAACTAAGAAACTAATAGAACCATTGTATGCAAGAAAAACAAAAAAGAAAAACTAAACAAACCTTTTGGCCAGCCCAATAAAATTAACAACCCTATCCTTCAAACAATCACAACTTTGACTTCATTTAACCTCTAACATACTTCATTTTCACTTTTTCATCTCTCTGCTTTTACTCTGGGCCCCAGTGTTCAATATTCAGGGAAAAGGGCCGTGATATACATAAGCACACAGAGGGATTACTGTTTTTCTCAAATTGATCAAAGGAGTCAGAATATCTGGAAGTCCATCAGTGTCTTCAGCTTCAAACTTCTGAAAGGTATCAACCTCATCACCAAATAGCATTTCATAGGCACCACCATGTCCCTGAGCCTAGAGCTTATGAAATAGTAGAAAAAGGAGTAGGGGTGGATATATGGCAACCTGTCCAGCAAAACTGCTGCTGTATAAACATGATTTAACACAGGCCCCCAAACGAAAGAAATCCTTGGATTGGTAAGGTACATGTTTTTTCACTTTACACTGATTGTTACAATGGGCTTTTCTGGCTCTGAAAAGAAATAAACTGGTAAAAACTTGTCAAATGCTATCATTTATTGTATATGCCACTTGTAAAATGTGTTTGCGAAGGAGAACTTGCCCTTCCCATATGGTTTAAGTTATTGGTAAAGTAAAACTAAACAAGTGTATTTTGAAAACATGGTGCGAATACCTTCCATTTTGGTTATTTATAGCTGTCTACAGGTATCAGTGTTTTTATTTCAAAATTATTAGAGCAATTATAGGGAAGGAGTTGTATGCTGAGCTTGAAAATATGACCAAGAATGATTCATAGGGTGAAGACTGTGTATACAAAAGTAGCTTCCCTGAACAAAAGGATTTATTCTTAGCATCTTATTTTATCCAAGAATGTGATAAAGTTTTGCCCCAGGAGGAACTCCCCATCTCTTTTATATTGCTTTGATGGTTTCTTTTTATTTTTGCAAATAAAATTAGACAAGAAAATGAAATAAAAATACAAATATCATAAAAGAGGAGACAATATTTCCAAGAGGTGTGGTTGCTTATCTAGGAGGTCCAATAAAAGCAAATAAAATAAAGGGAAACAATTACAATTCAGTAAGCATAGTAGGTAAAAAATAAAACAATCATTAACTTTTTAAAACATTGCTTGAAATTACAAGAAAAAGATCCAACTTACACTAGAAATCAACAATCAAAAGTCTGTGGATGAACACACTTAAAAACAAAGAAAAAACTAAAAATCCTACTGAGATGTCAATATTTAGGAAGATGTAACAGTTATAAACTTATTATTATAATGGTATCAATTATCTCTAATAGAATTTATGAATTCATTCTGATCCCAATTAGAAAACGGATTTTTTTGTGAAATATGAAAAAATAATTAAATTTTTTTTGTGGCAGATGATTGGATACATCAAATTATTGAGAAAAAAATCTGAAGGCAAAGAATAGCAAAGAAACATTTTTATAAGGTTAAATTAATTAAAATACTATATACTGAAACAGGAATAAAATAAAATGAACAGAACAGATTAGAAAATTTAAAAATGAATTCAAGCACATTTGAGAATTTAGTGTCATCTGTGGAAGAAAGACTTGATTAGTCAATAAATAGTGTTGGGATAACTGGCTAGCCATTTGGAAAATAATTAAGCTAGATTCCTGCCTCACTCATTACACTAAAATAAATTCCAGATGGGTCAAAATAAATTTAAACAAAACCCATAAAAGTAGTTTTAAGAAAACTCAGATGACTGTTTTTAATAAAATTCAAATATGAAAGGCCTTTTTAAGAGTGACACAAGGCCCAGAATCCAAAGGGAAAAGACAGATAATTTTGACTACATAGAAATGAAAGTTTTCTCCAAATTTTAAAAAAATCAGTAAAGCCAAAAGGTACAAAAATACTGGAAAAAGGGAACATGACAAATATGACAGACAATGGGCTACTTTCTTTAATACGTATTTTTAAGACTCTTAATTTGAAGATCCATAAAAAACATGAGAACTCAATAGTATAGTGGACAAAGGACTCAAAGTGGCTGGTCTCATGGGTGTGTGTGTGTAGGGGGGGTGCTAATCATACAAACTAGCAATTTTTTCAACTTTTTTCATCTCATAGCAGACAAACTAACTACTAAAATTCTGTGGCACACGAAAAAATAAATTTTTTTGCCAGACCAAAAAGAGAGATAATTTTGATTAATTCACAGCTATTGCTGTGTTGACTGTTGTCATTTTTGTTTTTTAATTTGACAATCTAGGGGTAAAGAGGACAGAAACCTTGACTAAATAGTCAGCTATTGCATGTTTTAAAAATTCTGCATAACACTGGTTGATAATTGCTGATATAAACTTATAAGACACTCAACCTCACTCATAATTTTTTAATGCAAAATAAAATAGAGCAATACAAATTTCTATAAACATAAGTACAAATATTAAAACTTGACATTATTAAAAGTTCTATATGCACATAGGCAGAGATGAAAAATGATATTGTTGATGAAGTTTTGCCAAAAGTAGAATAAATTACTTTTTTGAAAAGTAATTTGGCATTTATGTAAATATAAATATAAACTTCCATCTATCTAGCAATTGCACTCTAGGCATTTAAGCAGCAGATACATCCACATGAATGTTCAAAGATGTATGTGCAAGCTGGGTTTATATTCAACCAGTATGCAAGTTATAGCTATGGTGGTTGTGAAAGCAGAGAGAGAGACCTTTTTGTAAAGGATTGCTGCATTTAGTTCCCTGAAGTCCTCGCCCAAAACCGCAGCTACCTTACTCTCTGCGGGAGTCAGGGGTGGGCCTCTGTGACTCAGCAACACAGATTAAGGCCTGAGCCAACCGGAAGCCATGGAATGCCCCTCCATCACTAAAGTTGGAATCTATTTTTCCAGTGCCCATGACGTAAGAATCATTAAATATTCTCAACATCACCCTTGTGAATAGAATGTTCACTGAGATTTTAAAATATCTAAATACCTACTAATAGGCCAATTACATAATTTTAGTATGATAATATAAAAAATCCAGCCCTGGCTGGTGGCTCAGTGGATAAGGTGCCAGCCTGCAAACCCAAAAGTCGCAGGATCAATTCCCCAGCCAGGGCACATAATGAGGTTGCAAACCAGGTCTCCAGCCAGGTCCATAGCTGGAGGAGGGTGAAAAAGGTAACCATACATTGAAATATATATATATGACTCAATTAAATAGCCACAATATATATATTGTCAAGTTGAAAAGCCACACTGTAGAACATTCCATGTGCTGTGATTCTGTTCATTCATTTTAAAATGTTCTATAATGAGAGGTGTTTTTAATATATGTAAAAAATAGCAGGAAGGATATACAACAAAGAGTAAAGTAGATAGTAGGAATCAGTGGAGGCAACAAGAGACTTCTACTTTTTACTTCTACACTAATACATTTTTTTCTCTTTCTTTGAAATATGATCTTTACTATTTATAAAATAAAAATATTTTTAATTGACATGTAGATGTTACATGGTATGTAATCCCATGGAAGTATTATAATATTTTGATCAAGAGTCTTGAAATTTGGCTCCATGGATCCTCCAGCAGCCTAGCAAAGACTATGAAACATTTCTCATAATGTTTTTAGATGACTGCAGTAAAATATGTAATAATACAGAACAAAACAAATTTGTGATATGGTAATAGAAGTGTTTCGTTTATTGACACCTTTAATAACAACATCCTGCAGCAGATCTAATAACTAATGTACAATAATTTCAAAGAAGTAATAGGCATAATTGATAGTTTAAGATATATGCAACAATTAGAATGTGATATGAAAATATAAGTGACTTCTATTCATGATACAGTTCCAGATACTACAAACAGTATTGTAGTTTACCATTTACATTCATAATTGGAGGAAATGCTAAATTTTAGTTGGCTATTAATAAAAGTAAAGATATAATCTTTCCCATCTAAGAGTACAGATCTTCTGAATTCTATCCATGGACCATTTGGGAGAACATGGCTCCCAGGAAATCTTTCCTGTTGTATCTGTTTGAAAATATTAGTCCCTCATTTGAAGCAAGTTTCATGTCATTCAATGTAGCTATATGGTCCACTTGTTTAAAGAGAGCCACATACAATTATAAGGAGCATAGAGTCCTCAAAAATGGTTCCCAGATCACTGTGTTTTTAAACAAGGCCTTACTATGTAATAGTAATATATGAAGTTTGCTCAACTTTTCAAAGTACAGTGCATCTACAGTATTTTATTTCTCTTCTCTCTGTCTACTTTCCTATTCCCTTTAGCCTCTATCTGGATACAGGCTTTCCATTCCAGATAGGCTAAGAAATGCTAAACTTTCATACTAGCATTTCCCTTCCAGCTAGGGTTTTTCACATTTTTAGATTATCTTTTAGCTGGTTTTAATTCCAGCTCTTGATCTTGGTTTCAATTGTGGTTATAATTAACTCTTTATAAATCAAGATGTTAAACCTTACCCTCTATAGGACATGCAATTTGAGATAGTATTTCAGTAATAGGGGTGGATTTGCATTGATCCATTCACACTACAACAGAATCCCAACTGTGACTAATAATACAAAGGATCTAGGTGACTGGGATTAGTGGTTATATCATCAGCAGTTATAGAATAGATCAGATTTAATGATCATACATAAGAACCATGACTCAGTGCAGGGTTGACATAATGCTTTCTAATCTAAGACTTTAAAAAATATTACTGTCAGGAATTGCTCTTTCCTGAGTTATACCAAATTTTGGTAGTTTTACTTTTATTTGCCAGTTTTGGAACTGATTTCGAATGGTTAGTGTGTGTGCATGAGTATGTACAAGTGTGTTTGAATGTATGCATGTGTGTGATATTATTACAAAGAAGCTATGGCTGTTCAGGGTGGAGATTATATAGACATAATTTTGACTTCAGAAAATATATGTTCTAAAATCAAGGAGATTGGGAAAGAGAAAATAGTCATATGTAGCATAACTGAGTCATATTAATAAATACTGAATGTAGTGTGGATGGGTTCCAAAGATAGTAAATCTCTTAGTTATGATCCAAAATTTCTGGCTGATAAGGTCTCCAATGATCTTATCCATTCAGTACTGGTCATGTAGCTCCTTGTATAAGATCAGTCATTCTAGCCCTAGCTGGTGTGGCTCAGTGGATTGGCACCAACCTGTGAACCCAAGGGTTGCTGGTTCAATTCCCAGTGAGGGCACATAACCAAGTTGCAAGCCAGGTCTTCAGCCAGGTCCCCAGCTGGAGGCAAGTGAAGGGCAACCATACCTTGATGCTTCTCTCCCTTTCTTCCTCCCTCCCTGCCCTTCTCTCTAAAAATAATGAATAAAATCTTTTTTTTAATAAAAAAATTAATCATTGTAATTTACCAATCTTTACTTGACCTGGCTTCTGTCACTTACAGCCATATATATCCTAAATAAGGTATCTCAGAAAATTACTAATTATGAGTTTGTTTTGAGGTTATATTTGAGTATTCTTTATTTTATTCAGTTTGTTGGGGCACATGTGTAGTCAGTAAATAAGGGGCTATATGGTGAGATGTTCCCATATGTTGGAAATAAAGTTGCCTTCTTTGAATGAAAAAAGAATGATAAATAATCATTGAAGGGAAGTGACCCACTCTAAAAAATAATGTATGTGTGTATGACTGAGGACATTTTGTAGCTCCTTCAATAAAAGTTAACCTAAAGATTTAATCCAGTTCATGGGAAGAATGATTTCACAGAGAGAATGACAATTAAGTGCAGAATAATACACTGAATAAAAATTCTAGCCCTGGCTGGTGTGGCTCAGTGGGAAGGCACCAGCCTGTGAACCTACAGGTCTCTGGTTCGATTCTCCAGTCAAGGTACATAACCAGGTTGCAAGCCAGGTCTCCAGCCAAGTTCTTAGCTGGGGACAGATGAAAGGCAACCATACATTGATGCTTCCCTCCCTTTCTTCCTCCTTCTTTGCCCTTCTCTCTGAAAATAATAAATAAAATCTTTAAAAATTTGAAGGGAAAAAAAGAATTCTGACCAATCTTTCCCACTTTCCTGAATGGGATGGGTGAGCCCCAAAATGCTTTTATATGTATTATATGAGAGTGAAAATGAATATAACTGGCCACCACAGAACATTTCCCTTTACTTTGATTCATATTTACAAAGCAACAACCTTCTGATTATGATCATGTCTCTTATGTAGATTTTCCATCAGGGAAAGAATGCAATAGCAGGAAGACAATGGTCCAAAGCACTTAACCATTATATTTATTGAAAATTAGTAAAATGGACTTCTGGGTTGTACATTATTTTCTTATGAGCCTGTTTAACAGGAAATTTGCTGAGCATAATCTTTTCTTTCTGATGTACCTTTATTTTCTGGAAATTATCCTAGAGTAATTTCCTGGAAAGGGTCCATTAGAACTTTCATATCTTGCAAATTTGAAGGTGTCTTTATTATTCACTCATACTTGAGTCAGTTACAGAGTTCTTGATTAAAGTAACTTTTACTCAGGAAAAAAAAAGACAATTAGTTGGCCAAACATACATGTAAAGGCTTAGGAGGTAATACTAGGTCAGGAGCCAGTCATGTGCAAAATAAATATAATTTCTAATGATGAAGTTAGATTGTCTGTAAAATGTAAAACAATTAAACAGGGTGGGGCAAAAGTAGGCTTACACTTATGAATGCTTAAAATACAGAGATTATTCTTGTATGATTATTAATTATTATATTATTTTTCCACATTAAAATTGTAAACCTACTTTTGCCCATTCTGTAGTATAAATAGAATTGAATACATTTATGTTCTAGAATATACTGATAATAACTCTGCAAATAAGTCACTGATACATCATGACATTGTGGATCAGATTTTATTAATTTAATTCCACTTTTTTCTCTCCAAGATTCCAAGTTAAAGAACAAATTCAACCCAAAAGGCTCCAAGGGATCAAAAATTACCACTCTGACAAAAAATACAACAAAAAAACAGGATGCAAGTAACATGTATGAATGATGTCCAAATAAGAACTATTCTCTAATAGAGTTGGAGGAGATGGAGGAGGGTGTTGTTTCTTTTACTTTATTTGATTTTATCAAAGACCTACTAATGTAATTATACATGGAAACTAACCCAGAACAGACAGGCTAAAGAAGTGAGTCTTATTTTTACAATAAATCTTATTGCATATTTTTTTAAAAAATAACTTACTCAGTATTTTGGAGGCCTGTTACATTATCTCTTAGCTTTCAGTGTATGGAGAAGTCCGATTCCATTCTGATTCCTGATCCTTTAGACAAGTCCTGTTTTATATTATGTTTTTCTCAGCGGAAATCTTTTCTAGTCACTGCATATTCATTCGATAGCTTTCATGAGAATTATTTTATTTTTAATACCCATCTTATTGATTAGGAAACTGACACTCAGAAAAATTAATTTCTCAATCACAGAACTAAAAAGTGCCAGGAGCAATATTCAAACACAACCTACTTTAAGAGTTGATAGGCTTTTCATTACACTTAACAGTTAATATCTTAAGGTATCAAGAGACCTGAGATTGTAGTTAGTATAACTACTTGGACCATACCTGTGATTTGCCTTGATTTTAATTTACTTTTATTTCTAATCTAATTTTTTTCTGCGAAGAATTACACTAATTCACAGTGTGAATGTCAAAATACTGCCTTTCTTTCTTAATGAAAATAATTTCAAATTATTACAAATTAAATTATTTTATTAGTTACTTGTAAAGTCTCTGTCACATCCAAACTGTCAAGGACTATGTATGCCAAGATAAGTAATCCAATTTCACATTTCTTACATATTTCACAATATTGGCCAACTCATATTTAATACATCAGTCATTCTGTCTATTCCAGTTTAATTCTCTTTTAAATGCAACGTTCAGATTTCTTCTCACACAAGGCAGCCTTCTAATTTTAATGTGCTCCATGCTGAGTAACATTTTAAAATCAGTTGTCTGTCTTCTAAAGTGCTATGAAATGTGATTTGTGTATTTTTTTTATGAGGTGTGATAAATGTATCTTCCATTTCTTTGGGCTATGTATGTTAAATCTCTATACTTCTTCAAAGGCATCATTCTGAAAAACAACTGGTTCGGAGTTACAACTGTGTTAACAAATAAAGAGATTTTTATTATAGCAAATGTAATATGATCCTTTAAAGATGGCAAAGTATCAAGGCTGAATTTTATTTGCTACAAGTATGCTTCAGTAAGGTGCCAACTAGATTCTACTGGAGGCTGATATTATCACTAAATTACATACACTAAAATTTCATGTACTGTGCAAGACAAATATTCAGATGAAATCCTTTCTTCTACAATTCTTAGCTCAGAAAAGGAAAAACATTGGTTTCTTTGGTGGAAGAGGTATTTTAATAAATCATATCCCAAAGTGTGTTTTATGGGATTGTAATAGATAGCAAAGGAAATTAATGTCAGAAAAGGGTTTATACCCAAACTGGTTAAAAACTGAGATTGTTTTATTCACTGCAGAATTGTTAAGACTAATATTCTACAATATAGATTCATTGTGATCTAATATAACAAGAATGGACCTTTGCATAAAAAGTTCCAAAATTCCTTTGACTGGAGAGCCTACTTTAAAAGAAGTCACCTTTTTATCTAAAGGTCAAGTGATACACTTGGGCAAATACTACTTTAGACTTTTATAGCACATCAATTATCACCTTTTCAAAATGCAGTAACAACGAAACTTGGAAAATAGCCTCTGTTCCTGTTATTAATTGCTATTCATCTTATAAACAAATTGTTGCAATTGGTTTCAAACTTGCATATGTAGATTTGAATAACTGAACCCTAGGAAACACTGGATTTGTGGAGAAAAGATTATAAAGCCAAACTAGCTAGGTTTTATACAAGAGATCCAGGGGGAAAAAATGCTTCTCAACTGACCTGCTATCTAATGAAAATTAATTTTCTCCAAACTTTTTAAAGTTTCCTCTGTGAACCTGTTCTTAAATTACACATTCTTCCTTTCCTCTAAGGAGTTCTTACTATCTCATCACTACTGAACATCCCAAAAGGAGACATGGGTTTCCTGTCAAGATAATTTGAAGCTAATTTAATACTCAAACACTTATTTTTTCTTTTTATTTAATTTACTGGTGTGACACTGGTTAACAAAATTATACAGGTTTCAGGTGCACAATTCTACATCACATCGCCGGTACACTATACTGTTCACTACCTCAAATCAAGTCTCCCATCCATCACCATTTATCCCTATGTGTCTCCTCTACTTCCCCCAGTGCCCCTCTCGACAGCAATCTCCACACTGTTGCACATACTTTTCATTTGTTCAAGAATCCCAGTGCATTTTTTTAAGTTTTTTTTTTTTAATACCCATTCATCTGTGATTAGTTTCCATATGCTGAGAAGAAACTTCTGGCCAGCCATAGGAAGGCCTAACATGAAGTGGGCCCTAATTACCTTATTTATTCATTCAATTAACATTTATTGATTCTATTTTGTGTCCATTACTGTGATATATATTTGGGTGAGTGTGAAAAGAGAATGAAAAGGCAAGCCACAGACTGAAAGAAAATCTCTGCAAAACACGTATCTGATAAAGGACTGGTGTACAAAATATACGGGGTTGGAAAAAGTAGGTTTACAGTTATTTATATGGAAAATAATATAATTATCAGTAAATAAAAATACAAGAATAAACTCAGTGTTTTGCATACTCAAAACTTTAAACCTACTTTTGCCCACCTCTGTATAATGAACTCTCAGAACTCAACAATAAGAAACCAAACAGCCCAGTTGAAAAGTGAACAAAAAAATCTGAATAGGCATCTCACAAAAAAAGATAGACAGATGGCAAATAAGCATATGAGAAGATTTCCAACTTTATATGTCATTAAGGCATGTCAAGTTAAAACAATGAGATACTACTTACAACTATTAGAATGATTCAAATCCAAAATAGTGACAACACTAAATACTGGCAAGGATATGGAGCGGTAGGAATTCTCAGTCCTTTCCGTTAGAAATACAAAATGGTACAGCCACTTTGGAAATATGAGTTTCTTACAAAGCTAAACAGTTTTACTATAGGTTCCAGCAATTGTACTCCTTGATATTTATCCAAAATGAATAGAAAACTTACTTATAATTTCAAAAACTTGGAAGCAGTCAAGATGCCCTTTAATAGATGAATAGTTAAGCAAATCATGGTACATGAAGGATGTATTATTCAACAATAAGCAGAAATGAAATATCAAGTCATAAGAAGAAGTGGAAGGATCTTAAATACATGTTGTTAAGAGAAAGAAGTCGATCTGAATAGATTGCGTACTGTGTGGTCTCAACCAGAAGACATTTTGGAAAAGGCAAAACTATAGTGACTATAAAAAGACCAATGATGGACAGAGAGAAAGGAAGGGATGAATAGGAGCAAAACAGGATTTTTAGGGCAATGAAACTATTATGTATAATACTACAATAGGGGATGCATGGCATTACATATTATTCAGACTCGGCAGAACTATAACACAAAGAACAAATGTTAAAGTTACAGACTTTAGTTAATAATAGCACATCAATACTGGTTAATCAATTTTGGGAAATGAGCCACTCACTGTTACACAAGATGTTAGTAACAGGAGAAACTATCTACAGGGTTGGGGCTGGGGAGAGGAGGTGTATGGGAACTCTACTTTCTGCCTAAATTTTCTGTAAAACAACAACTGTTCTAAAAAACAAATTAACGTTTAAAGGCTGTTCACTTTAGGATTACATTTTGGCAAGGACTAGTATTGCTGGGCCCTTTGTTTTAAAAAAATTAGGCACAATCTGAGTTAAGGGCATAATTCTATGAGAAACAATAATAATTTATGTGACAGTATTGTTATAGTATAATATACTGTTTACTTTCTATACTATTTATTTTCTATATAGAAGACCCTTCATTGATAGACCACAAATATAGTTTTGGTAGAGACCCTCTATTTTAAAACAGACTATACAACTTTTTAAAAATTACCATTTATTTCCAGTTTCTTTTAAATCACTTCAAATCTTAAAATGATTGGAAATGCTTTTGGGTTTTGGTAAGATTAATACACCCTTTGCTTCCCCTTATGAGGCCTTGGATGGGTACTTTAATTCTAAGGGAATGTACCCACCAGTTCTGGGATGTCTGCCCTGGGAGATTAGCTGGTGGTTGACTTCTTACTATACATATTCAATCAGTCTATGATTGGCCAGAAAATTTCACATTATTTTGCACCACTTGAAAGCAAAAGGAGGAAAAAATACCCAGAAGTTCCCAAATTGCTATTTCCAAGTGTCCAAATGCAATTTTAAGTAACAATTGAGTTTGACCAGCTTAGTGCTACACTATTGCTCTAACTTACTCTAAACCTGTCTTTAATCAAGGTAACCACAACATACAGTCCAGGGAGAGGTAGGCATCTGCTAGTATGTCCCTCCTTATCAATCCAAAATGCTACTCAATTTCGTAACTCCCTACAGCACTCTTAATAGCCCAACTTCTGCTTTTGTACCTCTCAACCCGTTGCCAACCTAAATTATTACAGACCTTTATTTTTCAGGAAGATAAATCATGAGAATGGTATTTTTGAGTGAGAACTATTTTTTCAGACTAACGGATCATTTTCAGGTGTGTTTTAAGCAGGTAGTAAAAAGCACAAACCAGAAACTTAGCTAATTGGGTCCTAGTTCCAAGAATTTTAGTCCTGAATTATGTATTTTAATATGAAAATGTTGACAGCGTCTCTTAGTGACACATAGGTATTTTACTCAGACCCATCTTTTGTCATGGGGTTGAAGTTAGGCCTCTAGTGACACTGAGATTTATGATATCAAAAAAATTTTTTTAAAGATTTTATTCATTATTTTTAGAGAGAGGGAGTGAGGGAGACAGAGAGGGAGAGAAACATTAATGTATGGTTGCCTTTCACCTGCCTGCAGCTGGGGACCTGTCTGGAGACCTGGCTTACAACCTGGGTATGTGCCCTGACTGGGAATTGAACCAGCAACAGACACTTGGGTTTGCAGGCCAATGCTCAAACCACTGAGCCACATCAGCCAGGGATCATATTTTTTTTTTAAGCAAGAGCTAAGCAAGTATTTATAATTCTTTTTCCTCTGAGGAGATGGTAGAATTTCCCATCAGCTTACTTAAAAAAAGAAACTACATGGAGAATGAGGAAAAGAAGAGTAACTAGTGGAGATAGATCCCTTTAAAAACAATTATCAATGTTAAAATATATGTGGACTAAATCTCTCTTTTTAACAACTTTTTTAAAACGTAATTCACACAATGAAGAGCTCACTCATTTAAACTGCACAATTCAATCTTTTAGCATATTCACAGCATTGTTCAACCCTCACCACAGTCGGGTTTTGGAATATTTTCATCCTCTCTAAAACAACCCCATATCGTTTAGCAATCTCCATTTTCCACCCCATTCTAAGCAACAATTGATCTACTTTCTGTCTCTAACAAGTTGCCTTTTCTGGACATTTTGTGTGAAAGAAACAATGCAATATGTGACTTTTGGTGATTAGTTTCCTTCATTTATCATGTGTTCAAGGCTCATTCATATTGTAGCATGTATGAGTACTTAATTTCATTTTATTGGTTAATAAAATTGCTCATTATAGAACATCACATTTTAGTTATCATTCATCAGTTGATGGTCATTTGGGTTATTTGAACTTTTTGGTTATTATGAATAATTCTTCTTTGAACACTTGGTATACAAGTTTTTATGGGGACGTATGTATGTTTTATTTTTTCTTGGGTAGATAACTCTATGTCTAATGGTATTCTGTGTTTAACATTTTTAAGGACCTGCCAAATTATTTTCCAAAGAGGCCGCACCATTTTACATTTCCACCAGCAGTGTATGAGGGCTCCAGTTTTTTCACTTGCAATCTTTTGTAAATAAACTTTCTCAAAACCAGGAGTAGGGAAATCAAGGGGAAAGGCAGGAAGGCAGGAAAGAAGGTAGGAAGGCAGAGAGGAAAGCACACAATCATTAAGACAGCTAATGCTTTCTTGTTTATAGGGTTATTCTAATAATGGATTAGATTCTTTGGAGTCAGGTGTTACATAAATAAAAACTAAACTGCATTGACCATTATTTCTTACAATAAGCCATTTTCTCAATGCAAGCATAATTCTATATATGTTGCTTGATCTATGAAGTGGAAATATGCAAGAAACAAAATAGCATACATAGTCTGACATGCTTTCACACAGGCATGCAAAGCAAAGAATTTGGAAGAAAATGCTCCAAGGATTTAATAATTGTCATCTCTAGAAATTAAGATTACACACGGGCTTTTCCTTATCTTTTCACTTATCTATGTCTTTTAAGAAGCAATCGGCCTGAGTAGCCTTTTCATTTTTGAAGAGAAAGTATGGTCTTTCCTTCCAGTAGGCTCCATAACAGTCATTTTCAGCCTGGCTGAACATTAGAATCTCCAAAGGAGATTTAAAATATATGCCAATGTCTTGACCTCTCTTCCTTAGAAACACTTACTCAGCTGATGGCTGGGATGATTTTAATGTGCATGCAGAGTAAGAACTACACCCCATTCCTCAATTCCCTGCTACCTTATTTGTTGTGTTTTGCTAGAGGGAAAAAAATCTTCCCTTAGACTGACAGCCTCCTGATGTGAGATTGGTTAAGGCCATTTTATTTATGGTTTGCAAGGTATTATCTTTACTGGGTTACATCTGGAGAGGCTTCCAAAGTATCAAGAGGCTACTTCAAGAAACATGTGAAGAGGTGTCCCAAACTTTTCCTTGGCAATGTCATGGGAGGATCAGCAACTTCATGTTGAAATGAGACCATCTGGCCCTTAAGGAGTTCTATATAGTATATAGTAAAGTGCAAATTTTAAGGTACTTCTCAAAATAAAGCTGTCTTTGGCTTAATGGATCATAATATTTAGACAATGATTTGTCATGCACTCCTCTCCTGTGTGGTAATGAGAGATGCACAGAAGTGGTCTGGGAATGAGAGAGAGAAGATGGAAGTACATATTGAAGGCCTCTATGAGAATATACATCACTGAATAGTCTATATCTGTTGTCTTTTCCTTTCTGTGTATCATACGTATTTGGAGAGAAACCAAATCCATTATAATTTTTTTAAATTCGTTATGTTCAGAGAGAAGGGCAGGGAGGAAGGAAGAAAGGGAGAGAATTGTCAACGTATGGTTACCTTTCACCTGCTTCCAGCTAAGGACCTGGCTGGAGACCTGGCTTGCAACCTGGTTATGTGCCCTGGCTGGGGAATGGAACCAGCGACCTTTGGGTTCACAGGCTGGTGCCAACCCTCTGAGCCATACCAGCCAAAACCCCATTATAATTCTTGATTCTGATATCTATTTAAAGCAATATACTTCTTGAATGAAGAACAAAGGAGTCAGCTTCAAAGCTGAATTTGTATCTGATACCCTCAAAATTAGGGATAGTTGATTTTCCTGTCAAAGAATCTGCTCTTGAAGACTTTTTACTTGAAACATCGGAAGCACATATTTCCTGATAAATCTTACTCTTGGCTTTCTGTCTGGTCTCTATTTGGTAGGTAAGAATTAGGGTTAAGAGAATAGGTGTCTTTCTCTATGACAAGAGGGGAAAGTACCTATGAATTTAAGCAGCTCTTTTGACAAAGGTCATTTATTATTTTCATCTTTTTATCCACAAATTAATTTTAATAAATTTCAACTATGTACAAGGTGCATGGTAGATGTGTGAGAAAAACCAATGGTGAATACCATTAAAACCTTTAAATTCTCATGACCCAGAAGAAAATATACAAGTCCTCAAAAATTATTAAAGCATATAGAATGTGAAAAATTCCAAGAAAAATGATATATAGTTATATAAGATTTCAAATAATGGATGAAAAACTTTTGGCTATGGAAGATGTTTAATGGTTTCTCAGC
This sequence comes from Noctilio leporinus, assembly GCA_004026585.1. NCBI lineage: Eukaryota > Metazoa > Chordata > Mammalia > Chiroptera > Noctilionidae > Noctilio > Noctilio leporinus. Next base: position 136,916 of record PVIW01000258.1, read on the forward strand.
ACAACCTCAAAGCTGAATTTATCCCCACCATTTATTTTTTTTTAAGATTTTAAAAATTTATTACTTTTAGAGGGAAGGGAAGAGAAGGAAGAGAGGAAGAGAGGGAAAGAAACATCAATGTATGGTTGCCTTTCACCTGCCTCCAGCTACAGAGCTGGCTGGAGTCCTGTCTTGCAATCTGGTTATGTGCCCTGGCTGGGGAATCGAACCAGTGACCTTCAGGTATCCCCACCATTTAAAAAGTGGTAGCAGCTTTCAAAAGAATCTGCAATCCCTTCAAGTTCAATTGCAAGACTTTTACATATTCTTTGCTCTTGCTGCACTGTATATCATTATTATTTCTACATGATAAATGTTAGAATTGTTTGTGTTGCTTTGGTCATCTGGCTTTTGCTAAAAAGAGCCAAATTCCCTGTAAATTTTAGAATGTTAATTTACAATCACATTGGACATTAATATCAAAGAAGACGCAAGATTGTTCTCTTGGTTAATTTTTAGAGTTTAAACATATAAATACCTATCATTCATTGAGCTCTCTGCTTGTTCTTGTGAACTTACCTCCAAGAACATTACCGTGTTTAATATTAAAAAACATCTTGCCCTGGCTGGTGGCACAGTGGATAAGGCACCAGCCTGCAAACCCAAAGGTCGCAGGTTTGATTCCCCAGCCAGGGCACATAACCTGGTTGCAAGACAGGTCTCCAGCCAGGTCTGTCTGTGGCTGGAAGCAGGTGAAAGGCAACTATACATTGATGCTTCTCTCACTTTCTGCCTCTCTGCCTTCCCCTTTTTCTGAAAGTAATGAATAAAATCTTTTTTAAAAAAACTCTTATGTGTAATACCTCTGGCTTCCTCTTCATAATTCCTGAAAATGCATATAGTGCCTCATTTTTATTGATGTGCTTTCATAAGCTATAAAAACCAATGAAGGCCCTTGCTGGTGACACAGTGCATAGCACCAGCCTGTGAACCCAAAGGTCACTGGCTTGATTCCCCAGTCAGGGCATATAACCAGGTTGCAAGCCAGGTCTCCAGACAAGTCCTTAGCTGGAGACAGGTGAAAGGCAACCATATATTGAGGTTCCTCTTTTTTTCTTCCTCCCTCCCTACCCTTCTCTCTGAAAATAATAAGTACATTCTTTAAAAGTAAAATAAAATAAAATCTACCCAGAAAAACAAATGAAAAAAATTCATACAAGTGGTCATTTCATCTATTTTATTGGCTGAGTTTATTCCCATCTTTACCTCACTCTTTTACAATTATCTGCTGACAAGTTTGTGAATTATATCTCTAGTCTTCTATTAGTAACTCTTAAATAGCAATATAGCCTAGTAAGGTTTCATGTGAATCAATAATCCTACCTTTCTCTTGAAATAAGACAAGTACCTTAAAATGTTTGTTACATTCCATTATGTATGTTATTTTTCAGTTTATTTCAATGTCTATCACCCACCCCCACACATACTTTTATCAACATGCTTTTGATTTTTTTGTTTGTTCATTATTGCTTCTTTTATCACATTATTTCCCTCTGTATTCAATTTCTGTCTTGCTATGGTATATTTTCTGTAATATTTCAGGAAGAAGCTATTAAATATTCCCTGTTTAAGTATTTGTACATCTTACTTTTTAATTTTAAATTTTATGTTTGATGTTCTAAAGTTTCACCATGATGTGTCTAAGTGTGGATTCTTTGTTACCCCACTTTTCTCCTTTATTATGAAGATTCATAGTTTCTTTCATTTTCAGGTATTCCCTCTTGCCTAATTTCTCATTCTGAAGAGAATATTTATTAAATTTATTATACATATGTCACAGTGTCTCATTCCATCCTTCATGTGTCTCTTTTATTTGTAATGAAATTGATTTATTTACAAATAAGTTTACAATTAATAAATTCAGAAATAACAGTATGTTAGGTACCATATTACTTAACTGCATATATTTTAGTTTAATTTTTCAGATCTATTTCCAAGTGTACTAATTTAGCTCTTTATGTGTTTTATACTAGATAGTTCACATATTAAGCTTTTTCTTTCAATTACGTTTTTTTTTTTTTAAGATTTTATTATTTTTAGAAAGAGGGGAAGAGAGAGAGGCAGAGAGGGAGAGAGACATCAATGTATAGTTGCTTTTCAAGTGCCTCCAGCCACAGACCTGACTAGAGACCTGGCTTGAAACCTTGCTATGTGCCCTGGCTGGGGAATCGAACCTGCGACCTTTGGGTTCGCAGGCCGGCGCCTTATCCACTGTGCTACCAGCCAGAGCTCAATTATGTTTTTTACTTCTAAGATTTCCATTTTATCTTTTTCAAAACTGCCTCTTCTTTTTTAAGAGATGGTATTATAATGATTTTTATTTTTCCTTATTTATACCTTTGAACATTTAAAGCAAATTGTTGTAACATTGTTCTATTTTCTATTGATTTTAACATGTGAAGTCTTCTGGTTGGTGAAACTCCTAACACTCAGGAGTTTCCCTGAGTGTTTCAAATTTTGGACTTTGACTCTATCTTCAGGTTGAATTGTTTTCAAAGAATGTGTCATGATTCAGAGTTAAGTCATTATTGTGGGCTGTTTTTGTTTGCTTGTTTGTTTTTCATCTTCCTCTGCCAGTCCCATGGATCTCTCAACCAGTTTTTACAATAACTTTTGACTTAAGATTCTTTTACCAAGCTTAATATATGAACTCAACCCTGTATCCCCCACACAGTATCAGTTTAGATTTCTCCAAGATGATTAATTTTCAACCATGACCTAAGACAGGCAGCCCATTTTTCTTATTGAATTCCCAGTCCAGTAGAAAGAACTTTTCTAGTTCCTTCCAGGTTCTCAGTTTCACAGGGAAATGCACCTATAGCTTCCCATGACCCCAGGCCTGCAAATGTTTTTCCCCCCAACTCTTTTCTCAGATTAAAACCTCAGTAACTTAGAATATCCAGGTCCAGCTGCCTCATGGCCCATTTGGCTTGAGCTCCCAATCATTGCTATGGCTTCAGACTGAGTCTGTTCATTTCTGGCACCATGCGGTTCTCTTTTGTTTTCAAGCTTAGATATAGATATGCATACTTTTTGGTTGTTACATTCTAGTCAACAATACTATACAGTTACAGCAAGGGGGCAGAGGACTCATCAGCCATATGCATATAGATATGCATATAGATATAGATATAGATATGCATGCTTTTTGGTTGTTACATTCTAGTCAACAATACTATACAGTTACAGCAAGGGGGCAGAGGACTCATCAGCCATGATGATGAGACCTCAGCTTCATCTATATGATACCACATAGCTAATTTAATTTCCTTGGCATCTTAAGGTTGCATACTTCTTTTCACACTAGGTAAACCAACAGATCACATAGGCTGTCTGAAACACAGCTTTGAATACTGTTGCTCTGTCTTTACATGTCCTAGTTGTCAGAGATGGCAAACTCTGGGAGGACACGCACTATACTACATGCAGACATACATTAGCATCCCTGGAAAATGGATATCAGTTCAAAAATAGTGTGCAGGGTATTACTGAGACTCCTGTTTGCAAGGAAAACATCTTTTTTTTTTTTTTTCTTGTCAGCAGCTATTGTTTTAACAGGCCACTCAATTTCATACCTTCAGACCCGTTTTGGCAGTGGTCATTGTTGTCTTTGTATTATTTCTCTGCTTCTCTAGAATAAAAAAGAAGTTTTGCTCCACTTTTGCTAGCTGTGACCAAATCTCCAGAAACTGGAGAGTCCTTGGGCACTAGCCGCAGCCATCAGTTGCAGTTGCTTGACTTCATATATGGTCAAATGTCACTCTCAAGCCTGAACGATAATAATGAGAATTTTTGTGTGGGGAGGGAGGGGTAAAATTATGAACTATAAAACCAGAGTGACAGGAAGGTGCTAGGAGAAATGTTCAAAACATTGATGTGATTTATGAACATGTGGCAAACAGATGTGGTAGAGCCACGGGGACCCCGATCCCCTTTTATAAATTTGGATCACATTTGTGTCTCTCCCTCATCCCCCCTCCCCCAGGTTCATAATATGCTTTATTAAAATGCTCTGCAGGTCTTGTGGATGATTAATAATTGCTGATGACAGAAATTTGGTTTTGGTAAGCTGCACAGTGAAAGATAAATACAACAGGGCTATATTAACCTCTGTATATTAAGCTTATTAGATCGAGGCTTCTCTGTAAGATGGTCTGTGTTGAGATTATGTGTGATTTATGGAAATGTCACCAATGACCCTGGTCCTGGAAAAACTCTTAAAATCTCTTTTGGTGTAATCATCACTTGAGTTTCAGTTGTCACTAGGGAAAACAGTTTTTGAAAAAATAACATAATCAAGACTAGTTAGAATATGTGTCAAGTAAAATAAATGTTGGGTAGCTATCCAGGAATAAAAATGCAAAGCAAGCCCTGAGATGGGTATTGGAAATAGAAATTTATTTGTAACCAATTTTAAATGTGGGTGGGTAAGAGAAGAAAATAGATTGGAAACATTGGAATGTTGTCTTCCCAACTATGACATGTCTGGAACCTTTAGATAATCCTTTGGTAAGAGAGCGAATGCTTTGCAATTAGTGTCTGTAATATAGTTTGAAAAAGAATTTTTAATAAAACAAAAATGTAATTAGCATTTCATCTATATGGCAAGAAATTCATAGTACAAATCCATCCTTCTCAGGTCCCCAATTTCACTTGTGTAGAAGTAACTACTATTAATTTGAAATTATTAAGTTAAGGTCCTAATATAAGAAGCTAATCTAACTAGAAATATTGAAATTTACCACAAATTGCATTTAGTAACTTGTACTGTTCACAGTGAGGTCAGTCATTTGTAAAGCTGGTAATTATAGAAAGATCACACAATTACCACTTCATTCAAGTGATATATTGATGAAATTTTAAAAGGAAAAATGAAAAAAATATTAAAAAAGAGACTATTATAATGCTGTAGGACTGATGATATGTGATTTGGTGAATTTATGCTTTGGCTGGAACTTTGATAGGCAGAACAAAACGATCACACACTCAAAACTCTTGATTGCAATTTCCAAAACCCCTCCAATTCTTTCACCCAGGAGTGTGGCTGGCAGCTATCTGGAGGTCACAGAGAATGACTGCTAGATCGGGGCTTCCTACTAAGTGTTACAGGAGTCAGTATGGGACAAGTCCATGCTTAAGGAGTGTACTTAAAGGAGAAAAAGAATGGGGAACCCCCATGCTTTACTTCACATTCTCATTTTTCATTCGATTAGGGTAAATTATAAAAACAGTAACAAAACTAAAAACACACATGGTAACAATATCCTAATGTGCTTGAGAAATAATGCAGAAGATGGACTTAACCACCTCAAAAAATTTGGAAAACTATTCACAGGTCTACATGGAAGTCTGGTATTTTGATTATCTGGACACTTTCCTTCAGCTCTGTTCACATCATCAGCTTCCCTTTCACCTCGATCAGTAGTAACTAGTAACTTAGTTTTATACCTGAGGATGCATGAGAGCTTCCCTCAAAAAATAAGTACTGTTGCACTTTTTGTGTCTTTAGAGTATTTTGTCCTCAGCCTGAAACTGGGTTAAGACATTTGGACTCAAATAACTGGAAAGTCTCTTGATTCTTTTCTAAATTGAAGTGCCTTGGTGGTTGACAATTGAAGAATGATTTACAATTCCTGGAGTACTTTGTGGGTTTGGTTTATAAAACCACTTCTTAATATCCAAGCTACTTGGAAGTTGGAACTTGAATAATAGCTAGTCATTTCTAAAATGTGGAATTTGTCCAACTTTGAGTAAATGCCCAAGCTGATATGTTTCAAAAATGTAAAGACCCCATTCAGTAGAAGCAGTAGTCTTTTTTTTTTTTCTTTTTCAAGTTGTAAAATAATTTGATATTAGAAAACTAAAAACTAAAGAAATCAGATTTTCTTGGGCAAATGACATTGTCCCCACTTGCTGCACTGGGGCCCTGCAATGACACCATAAAGTTCCATGTTTTACCAGCTCAAATCTTGAGAATGGGGCAGGTGGCCACATCATCTTGTATATTTTTTATGATAAAAGATAATGTTACATTAATCCAGGCTTTTGGAAATAAATTCAAATCTTCTGGTATTTCACCAGTATAATAGTTTTGAATTACCTAGTTTAGCAATGGAACTAGCTAAACTTTTGGCTACTGTTAGTGAACATGAATAAAATAATGCTTGCATCTTTTTATCTTTCTTGAAACTAATCAAGAAGCATTGAAGATGTGTGTAAGATGAAACAGCATTTAAATTAATGAGAAGAGGCAATCAGATGACTAAAAACTAATCTGTGTTTGCATCTCATCTGATCTGTTCTTACCACATACAACATTGCTAAATAAAACCTCCAATTGTTCCTTTGTTGATTCTGCAAACAATTACTTAGCACCATGTATTAAGCATCTTGGTAACAACTAAGTATGTAAAAATTTAAAAACAAACAAACAAAATGAAATAACTACAACAACAAAAACACTGTCCCCGACTTTTTTTAGTAATTTATATTGGGAGAAACAGAAGTATAGCTGCATGGCCCTCCATGTTAAAACATGTAGCTTTCATCCTTTGATTTTTGTTGCTGAGTAATGTTTTATTGCTTAAACATACAAAGGTTTATTTAGCCATCTCACATAAATAGACATTTAGATTCTTTCCACCTCTTGCTCTTATAAACAGTGCTGTTACAAAAATTAATGTACATGTTACTTTTTATATGTGTTAGTTTTTAAAAATATGAACATCAGAGTGTGCAGTTTCAACTTCTTTAAATTTTTTAAATGATTTTGTTTATTTCTCTTTAGAGAAAGAGGAAGGGATGGAGAAAGAGGGAGAGATAAACATTGATGTTTGATAGAATCAGCAACTGGTTGTCTCTTACATGTGCCCAACCAGGGACCAGGCACACAACACAGCCATTGGTCTTGACCTGATTTGAACCTGTGACTTTTCAGTCACAGGACAATGCCCAATCAATTAAGTCACACCAGTCAGGGCTCAACTATATTAAACATTGATCCATTATACTCTTAGTAGAAAATTAGAAAATTAAATTAAATTAAAACATAAAGTTTTAATTGGGTTAAATTTAATTGGGTAAAGTTAAAATTGGGTAATATGATTCCTCCAACTTTGTTCTTCTTTCTCAGGATCACTGTCACTATGCAGGGGCTTTTGTGATTCCATATACAGTTTTGAAATATTTGTCCTAGTTCTGTGAAATACATCACTGGAGTCTAGATAGGAATTGCATTGAATCTATGGATTTGTTTGGAAAGCATGGACATTTCAGAGTAAAAGTCAAAGGCCCTCTTCTCTCCTACAAGGCTCTGCATTATTTGTTCCTGTACTGGTCTCCAAACTCCCCTACAACTGCTTCTACTTTCACTCACATCTTCAAGGCAAGCAATTGTGTCTGTTTCATTCACTACTGTCTCCTCAGCACTTAGAACAAGTGCCTAGCACATACTAGGTACTCTAAAGGTACGTTCAGTATATCAAGTAGTAGCATTTTAACAGTTATCTAAGAAGAATATAAGCAAAGTCATCCAAAATATGGTCTTCTTCTAAATGTGCTGGGTTTGTTGGGACATACGAGTCTTTTTTGTTATTAACTGGGACTATGTGGAGCCAGACAGGTGTGCTCATTTAAATGTCAACAAGACTTGCAAACATGTTTCTCTCAAAATATTTAAGTGATGGAAGTGAACGATTTCTTTTTTGTAATGCAAGTTAGGCTACATAAAGGTTATTTCATGTATGTTGATATTCAAGCATGGGTTAACATAACCCAATCTCATTCAATGAAACAAAATAGATAAAACTCTATGAAATTTGTTGTTAAGGCTGTTGTTGAATTATTTATTTGCTTATTTTTGCATTGCATAATACCCCTGTTAAGAGACTAAGAGAAGAAAATTCTTCACAGCCCTAAACAAAGTAATAGGGCCTCTTTTATCATTATTCTAGGAATATTGCAAGTCATGTTACTGATTCTGTTCTTTTCTTTGTCAAATGCACACCTCTTGTTTTTGTCAAGCACTTACTTTTGTGAGTGTGGCAGGGTCATGTGTTCTTCTTCCATTATTGAACATAACTACATAAATAACTAAATGCATAAGAAGTAGACCATACATGACTCAATGATCCAATTCTGTATAGATGGTACCTAAAAAAAGAAAAAGTAAACAAAAAAAGATAACCTATCCTGTAAAAAATTAGAAGCCCACTTAAACTAGGGAAGAAATTGTTTGTTCCCAAACTAGCTGTATTACTCTAACAAGAAACCCTAAATAGCAAGCCATTTGTCCTTGAATAACAAGCCATTTGTCCTAACATATAAGAACATTTCCCTTCACACCTGGTTGTCAATATGGGTTGACGAGGCTACTACACGTATGGCTCAGTGAGCCAATTCTGTGCACCTGAGGCCTAAAAGAAAAAACAAAGTAACCCCCAAAAGATGCACCTTTCCTGCAGGAAATGTGCACAACTTCTAAAATACATTCTGAGTAATTACCTCATTTCTTGCTTCACCTCATTTATATCAGCATCCTATTTTCTTAAAACCAATTTGATGCCCTCCCCCATTTAATCTTAACTTTATTTTACTATGTTACCCCAGAGGTTCTCCACAAGGAGGAAGAAACATTCGTATTTCCAGGTTTCAGTGGAGGGAGCGAAGCCTTGACCAAAGAATAGGTGAATCAGTATAATTTCTAATATAGGATAGAGATCACTAGGTGTGGAATCAAATTATATATTTTAAATAATATTTTTATATTTTCTGGGACACAGTAAGACATTAACTACCAATGAATTGCAACTCTCAAGGATTTACATTGCCCAGATGTCATCCACTCAGCTAGTTAGCACTTTTTGGAACTAATAAAATCTTCCCTTTCTAATTTCAGTGTTTCTTAAAATGCTGCTAGTATGAAATGGATTCATGGTGCTTATCGGTCAGATTAAATTGATGTGAAAAGAGTGATAGTAGTGAAATAAGGATCACAGAAGGGAGAAGAGCCTCATAAAAAGAAAAATGAAAAACTAGATTGTTACTTAGGTCATCTTAATGAAATGAGTATTGAAAATGGGGAAAAGGCAGATATAAGAAGAACAGAGGAAAAGGAGTGAGAGAACAAGAGCCCCAAAGATGATAGAATAATTACATTCTTATCTTCTTCTAGAATCTAAAAGCAGATCTTGCAGAGGTGGGAAGCACCTGTTCTCCCATGTCCCATGTCACCATGCACTTGCCTGTCCCTTCCCATTGGGGGACAAAGCTCTCAAGGTCAGCACAATAAAATCGCATAAGAATGCCAATCACTGCTTTTTCCTGTAATTTTTTCTGCTTCTTTTTTTTTTTTTCTAATTTTACTCAAAAAAGATAAATCTTTTTCTGTGTCATGTCACTAGGCTGTAGAATGTGGTTTGCCTAGGGAGAATTTTCTCAATGAATCAATATTTTAATAATATTCACCTTCCATTTCACCATGGTTTTTCTTAGGAACAAGGAATTGCCTACATAGGTTAACTCTCCATAACATGAGAGCTAAAACTCATTTTAGGAGAATGTTAAGGGTGAATATGTTTATCAGAAGAATTAGTGGCTGGAGCCCTGGCTAGTAGCACAGTGGATATAGCACCCGCCTGTGAACCCAAAGGTCACTGGTTCAATTTCCCAGCCAGGGCACATAACCAGGTTGCAAGCCAGGTCTCCAGCCAGGTCTGTGGCTGGAGGTAGGTGAAAGGCAACCATACATTGATGTTTCTCTCCCTCTCTTCCTCCCTCTCTGGATATAATAAATAAAGTCTTTCAAAAAAGTTATCGTCTGCCCATAGAAGAAGACTTAAACTGATCAAGCATAGAGACTATAATAATAACAAAAACAAAAATATAGCATTCAGGTGTTGTGCCCAGCATTTTACACATATTGATTAGTTCCTTACAACAACCCTATAAGAAAGGTACCATTACTTTCCCCCAATTTAACAATGAGAAAATCATGACCTGCCCAAGATTCCACAACCTATATCACTAGAATACCTTCAGAACTCTCACCCAGTCAATCTGGCTTTAAAGGGCTTTTAACTACACACACTCAAATAAACATTTGTTAGATGAATAAAAAGTTAAATTAAAAATGAAAAGATGTTTAAATGTAGTTTTTATATACGTTTCTTGATATATATTTTGTTTCACGATACGTATGTTGTTGAACTAGCAGCATTTGCACATGTGAATTTCACTAATGACTTGAGATCCAAAAAAGCAAAAAAACCTCTATATCTTTGTGAGTGCATATATGTGTGAGTATGTGGTTGGTTAATATTGAAAGGCTTACATACTAGTTTTTGAGATAATTTGTTGTTTTTTCCCAAATCAATACATGGCTTTTATTGCATCTTTAAAATATCACAATAACTGAGGCGTCATCCAGCATCTTTCTGTTTCTGTAGCTGGACAAGTTAGATCTAATTCATCAACCTGCTGAACTGTTCCTTTTCAGAAACCTAGATGCCATCCAAAATTTTTCTGATATCCTCGTTTTCAACTATTGTGGCTTGCTGAATTAAAGCAGCTGAACTTGATTCAAGTTCAACGTCTTCCTTCAAGAATTAACTCATTTTCCTGGGCTTGAGATACTAAAGAAGCAATGCCTGACCTCACCTGAACCCTGTGAATGTAGTTTTTCCCCAAGACATTTCTGATTTCAACATAAGAACCATTCTCCTAAATAAAGACATTGATAGGAAAGTGGGTGTTCACAGGCCTCGTCTTGTAACAGAAGCCCAGTGTAATACCTTTGATCACGGTCTGTTCAGGCAAGACTGCAGATAGTGAGAACTACAGACAGTTACTTTCCATTTCCCCACCATTTGTCCACCCAAAGCTTGCTTTCTTTCTCTCCCCCCACCCCTCCAAGGAGGATGAGTTCTACATTGATGTGCTTGAAGTCCCTGCACAGGGTGCCTCTGGGGTCCTATGTAACAACTGTGTGTCCCTTCAGGGTGATGATGACATCTTGTGGAACATTGGCAAACTGATTGCTGAGAATGGTCTTCATCTATCCTCACAGTATATGTGGCACAGAGAGCTGAGATAATTTGTTTTTAATAAAATTAACAATATATTTCTAGAACTCATCTAGTAACTTGCAACTAAAATTGGGCCAGCAATTGTATGACAACTTAGAAGAAAAATTGGTGCTAACAATTTAAGAATCTCCAGAAAGTAAACATAGGACATAGATTGAAAACAATTCTTTTATTTGGGTAAATGATTGATCATTTTTGGAAATGAAACTTTTTTTTTTCTTCTTAACTCAGTAATTAGTTTTTACTTTTCTTTCTTAGGTCTCCCCAGAGAAAGAGGGATGATATACGTATGATCCTGAAAAGTATTAAGTGAAAGATTATATGGAATGCTGGTGAATTTGTGCCTCATTAGAAGATTTTGTGTGTAAGGCTGCTGTACCAAAATTTACAGAACCATTTACAGAAGGAATTGGAGAGTACATGGCATTGAGCTCACAAAGTTCTTTGGCCTCTATAAGGCAGCATCATCAAAGTTACAGGTAAGTTTTTGAACCATAAGAGTGATGAATGAATTCAATATTTTGAAAAGCTGAGAAAACTATACTCCTTTGTTTCTAGTTAATAGTACTTTCCAAAATGGAGAAATTGACTTTTGAAAAACCTATGAGGTATATGTTTACTTACAATTGGAATTGCACCCTTGTACAGTAGTACAAATTAGGTATGATCGTATTCTATTAAGTTTCAATTTAATCACCATTAATTGTAAGCTTGCTAGGGTAAACATCCAGGAGTATTTAATCCATGCCTTGCTGCTAAATATGATCTGTTTAGTTTTTTGCTGGTGCAGTTATTTTCATAGTGTATAGGAACATGATCTATCCCCAATGGTTCAATCTTGTTAGATTTGACCCTTGCTTCAACCTTTCTAAATTATGACATCAGATAGATCATTTTCGTTTCAGCTTTGCATCATCCATAAATTTGATGAATTTACCTTCTCCAAATTATAGAGACATATATAAAGAGGGAAGAACCTTATAGTTCTCTGGAAATAACAAGCTGAAACTACAACCTGTTAAGAAATTGATAAGCTAAACACCTAATTTTTGGATTGACCTAATCATCTAAAATATGGTGAGCATTTTGAATGCCAGCTAGGAGAATAATAAATTTTACAAAGGACTAGGACAATTAAAGACATTGAGATATACTATACTTAAATGAGGTATGAGCCTACTATTTTGAAAGAAAATAAAACTTACCTCAAAGTTGGACATCTATACATTTTTAAAAAGTTATTGGCCCTGGCTGGTGGCCCAGTGGATAGGTGCCAGCCTGTGAACCCAAAGGTCACTGGTTCAACTCCCCGGTCAGGGCACATAACTAGATCTCCAGCCAGTTCTCAAGCCAGGTCTCCAGTCAGGTCCCTAGGTGGAGGCAGGTGAAAGGCAACCATACATTGATGCTCCTCTCCCTTTTAGCCTCCCTCCCTTCCCCTCTCTCTAAAAATAATAAAATCTTTAAAAATAAATAAATAAATAATAATAAAATTATTACATCTTTTCCAGGGCATATGTATAAAAGAACAGGTACTCAATAATCCTTAACTGGCTGAGTAAAAAATAATAAAATAAAAGTTGCCCTCCTTGAAATCAGCTTATTGATAAACTAAAATAAGTATTCTTTAAAATGTCCCTAGGTGATTACTTTCTTGGATAATGTTTTACTTATTAAATACTCATCATTACACTCTTATTCACACAATTTTTTAGTGGCTTTCTGCCTCCTACCCAATTCCTTTGTTTGGGTTCTGAGCCCTACAATTTCACTTCAACCTGCCTACCCAGTCCCCATGCCCACTAACTTGCATCTTCCTTTATAAGTAAGACAGTTTCCTCGCTGTCCCCAAAACACACCACGTGTCTATTTCCATTGCTTGGTTCAAGTGCTCCAACTTAATGCTCTCTACTTTTCAATGAATGCATCCAAATCTTGCCTATTCTTCAAGGTCCGGCACAAATGCCACCATCTCCCTAGCAAGTTTTCTTCTATGGCTCTCGTATTCATCTCTTTCTTAACTTCCTCATCCCTCTATTTCCTCATTTTTTAAATGGGGTAATAATAACAGCTCCCTCGCTAGGAAGCTGTTATTAATAAAAGAGGAAATTACTTAAAGTTTAAGGGGAGCACTTGGTGTAGCAAAATGTTTAATGGATATTTTAAAATTATTTATTAACTTCATCACATTAATTTTTCCTTGCCTTATTTTAGAGAGAAGAGCAGGGAGGGAGGAAGATAGGGAGAGAAACACCAATGCATGGTTGCCTTTCACCTGACCACCTAATGAGGGAAAAGGAACAAACTACATTCCCATATCTTTGGCATATGCCATCTTCACTTCTTTCTCATCATGATGTTATATATACTTTCTTGCTACTATTGTTTCATGTATTTCAATCCTTCTCCAACTCTGCCTGCTTCCTCCCCATGCTTGAATGGCTGGTAAGGTAGCTGAGGACAGGGGTCATGAAGGGCTACTCCATCCAACTTTGCAGGCTGGCTACGGCTGCCTCCAGTGGGCGTGGTCCTCACTGCGCCTGGGGCTGAGCAACATGGCAGCCCTGGGGTTCTTTGTTAGAGTTCTTTTCTATGTTAATAGCTATTATATCTAAGGTAGTCAACCACTAAGTATAGGTCGTTTAATTGATTATTGATTGTTCCAAGAAACAAGCTCATGTTTTATATTCCTACAATCAATGGACATTTAAATTTTTCCATGAGTTTTGATCTCTAGTTTTAGGATACTTCTTTTCTAACAATCAATAATCCATTTTAAATCATCAAAATAAATGTTATCCCAGTATTAAAACATTTAAACAAATCTGTTTACTGAGGACCTACATACCTATGTCAATGTAAGCTTCCTGTTGTTAATTCATAAATGTATCTGTCTTGTTAATAAATCCATTATGTTATATAAGGGTCAGATATAAAGAGTGCAACTTACAGATTTTTATTTTTTCTTGTAACACCTCACAAAATATTCTTTGGGTATTTTATAAATGTAACTGAGGAAAAACCTTCTTTTAATATATATTTCATTTTGAAAGAAACAATCTCACCAGCGTGTCTTAGACTAACACCGAAATGGATAATTCTGGAAATAACAGCTACACTATAAGATATACTACTGCTTGGTAATTTCTTTCTTTTCCCTGATTTCATGATATACAGTATTTTCCCCAAAACTGACTAAAAGGAGGTTTCTCTTGGAGTTTCAAAAAGGAAGCAGAATATTATAATCACATAAAACTTAGAAAATATTTTAAATAAATGATGTCAGAGCTCACAGATTTCACATTATAGAGATGCTTTCTATAAATTATTATAGCATTTGCTTATAATGACTCTACATTTGGAATCAATTGAAATGCACAACTGCTTTTAGGTTGATTTTTGAACTCCGATTTGTGGCAGAGATAAGAGTAAATGATGGAATAATTAATTTGGGTACAATTTCTTGGCAAGTTAACAAATATAGTAAGGTAAATAGTTGGCTATTTCAGGCAAACTTATATGCATTAAGCACTTTTAATTCTTTGTTCAAATCTGAGGGCCTATCATAGGTACCTGAGGAATATTTCCAGTTTCTTAGTCTTCTTTGAAACTGGTGTCCCATGTCAAGGCCTCTTTGATTGTCCACCATGCTATAAAACATGGCTCTAGTGTATGTCCCCTAAGCTTGACTCTTTTCAGGGCTGTGATCTGATCTCAATTGTCCTTCCTACAAATGGATTTTAAGTTTCCTATTCTAATCAAGAGATCAAGTCACCTTCCTAGGGCTGCTCCACCCTAGATTGACTGCTGAATGTGGACACAAACGGTACACATGTAATTTTGTTTGTGTGTTTGTCATTGTTGTCATGAATAGTAAAGAAAAGCCTGTAAGTTACATCCTGCTTATATGTACTTCCTATAAAGTACTTTCTTACTTTCCTTTTTTTAAAAAATATTTTATTTATTTATTTTTGGAGAAAGGGGAAAGAAGGGAGAGAAATGTCAATATGTGGTTACCTCTGACTCGCCTCTAACAGAGGACCTGGCCCACAACCCAGGCATGTGTCCTGACTGGGGATCAAACCAGCAACCCTTTGGTTCACAGGCTGGCACTCAATCCACTAAGCCACACCAGCCAGGGCCTGCCCTTTCTTTAAATGTCACAATCTATGAACAGAAAGTACTTGCCCAATTAAAAAGTAGATAAGGAATATACATAGGAAACAAAGGTGACAAAGCGGCCACGTGGTTATTTAAGGTTGCACTTAATGCTCTCTGGCTCAGTAGCTAAGTTGGTTAGAGCATTGTCGTGATACCCTAGGTTGCATGTTTGATCCCCGGTCAGTGCACGTGCAAGAATCAACCAAAGAATGCATAAATAGCAGAATAACAAATGGATGTGTCTCTGTGTGTGTCTCTCTCTCTTGTTCCCTTCCTCTTTCCCTAAAATCCTTTTTTTAAATGTTGCACTTATGAAAGGGTGAAGTCAAAATTTACATGCAAGACTTCATACCCCTTTTCCGAAGAGCATTTCTCAAAGTCTTTTACTTAGAGCAGAATCTCTTGAGGCACTTGTTTAAAATGCACACATTCCCTGCCTCATGGAAACCTAGGGATGGGTCCCAGAAACACTGCCCTAATGTGTCCAGAAAGTTCAAGAAATAATAGACTTTAAATCATCAAGAAATACCAGAATAAAGGATTTGCACACCCAAATGACTTTTCCACTTGAAGTGTAGTATTACGGAAAGTACCAGGCACCTGAAAATAAGGTTTTGTAGTGACAAATGTCTTTTCAGGGATGATTACGACTTTATGCAAAGTCAATCCCAATAAATATTTTCTACAAAACTCAAGTCTCAGTTTAGGCTGGAAGTAAATCATTTTCCCTGGCACCACAATTCCAAAAAGAAAGCCAGTGAGGACAATGTGAATATTGCTTTCCTGGAACTAGCTATCTCAAGAATAGTTGCACTGGCAAAACTTTTCTCTCATGACCTGTTTTTAAATAAAGGATAAAAATTAGAGTCATCCATATATGTAGAAAATTATAAAAACTGGAAATGAGAAAATAAACCAATCTAATACAGCCAAAAGGAAAAATGGATTCTATGAATTAAATGAACAGGCTTTTTTATTTGATGAACAAAGTGAAGGTATATCACATTAACATTCAATGAGACACCAAAAGAAAAGAATGTTAATTTACAAAGATCTTATTAACCTGCAAGTTAGCACTAATTTAGATTATTGTTAAGAATTTTACCTTAAACCTGGTTTTTAAACTAGGCATGCTATTTTTTAAGAAGCATACTATTTCAAGAATCTGTTAAGTTCCGTGAATAAACTCACCATTAAGGAAAGACTTCTTCTGCAAAGGTATTTAATTTAAAAACAAAAACAAACAAAAAACAAAAAATAGGAATCAAGTCTGAAATAACTGGTAGCAAAGAATGCCAAGTAATAGCTGACCAGAAGAGTAGCTCCTATTGACAGGAAATGAAGGGAGGAAAGAAGATGGTCCATTGATGATAGAAAATAAAGAAAAGGGCTGGCTTCAAATGTTCCTAAGTTAAGGAGGAGGGAACAGTTTGATTGCTGGACTGATTCAGCCCATCTGAAAAAAGTCATGAATCATACATAATTATATCAGGTCTTATGTGAGTCAAGCACACAAACCTAAGAGGTAATAGTTTCCTGATTAATGCTAACTTGGAGACAGAGAATGAATGATTTCATTTAGAGACTTCTCTAATTCTCTGATTCTGGATACATGGGAATTAGTGAAAATATAATCATTTTCATTTTTTCACTTTCAACATATAATCCTTTTAAAATGCGTATCAGGATCATGTTACCCTAAGCTGAAAGTTAGGACTACGAGGAGGGATCCTTTCTTGGCTTGCCTTGGAGGTTCTCTGGCTGGGCTTGTCCGCTCAGAATGGAAATGGCAGGCAACAAGCTACCAAGGGTGGAAAGCAATAGTCAATCTTGATGAAAGGTTTTATTCATGAAAGAGGTGATAACAAGGATAGAAATACTCCAGGAGCCGGATGCCTGCCTGGTCATACCAATTCTGCTACATAGGCACAGAGACAACAAATGAGGCAAAGATGAAAACAGAAGTCAAGCTTAGTAGCCTCTGCTCAGTTCACCTGATCATCTTGAATACTGGTTATTAGCCTAGCTCCTCTGTATTTCTCTTTGGGGTAGCTTCCCATGTTTCTGTTGATCAGATCCTGCTTATCAGATATACTCTGGGGAAATAGGGAAAAGACAACTCCTGTGGCTTGTATTTTAAAATATAAAAACATTCTAAAGTAAGATTCTATTTAAAGAACCAGTGTATAACTCTTCTGTCACCGGGAGAAAGCAGTGAGACTTGACATCACCATAAGAACCGATCTGCCCTTTTGTTACCTCATTTCATCTTCAACACCACCGGTAATGCTCCTTTTAACACAAATTTCTCTGGATAAGATACTAGAGAAGTGGGACATCATGGGACCTTCACAGGATCCGGTGATGTGGGGATGATGATCTCTGGCCCTGCTCAAAGAAGTCAAAACTTAACAGAGAAGTACAGCGTCCCAAGCAGGAAACCACACTTGTCAGAGGACCAGACACTAATGATTAATCCAGATTTGCTCTTGGCACCACCAGGTTCCTCTTCTGGTCTTGTTTTGTGTGAAGGACAGCCCAGAAGCGCCTGATCTTTTCTATGGAAAATCCACGGATGGCATTTTCTTCAACTTTAATTGGCAACCAATTAACCTTCTTTCATTCAATCAGTTGTTCATCAATAAGAAGTTTCCTGCTGAACTAATGTGCCCATGTTAATATTTTAAGGTTTGACCGAGTTCTTGTTCACTAGGTTTACCATCTTAAAACTTATATTTAAAAATTGTTATGAATTCAAACAAAACTGACCAAAAGTCTGCAATTGATTAAACTCATATTTTGGAATGGCCCACACATTGATATGATTTTTAATTTACTGATTCACCTGATTTTCAAAAATTAAGTTATCTACTATATATTATTGGCATATTTTCCAGCATACTCAGCAATAGTTGAAGCATTTATTTTAAAGGCTATCCATTCTGATAACAATTTAGTACAGTTGCCTGATGCCATGTCAATTCTTAAATTGGAACCAGTCACAATAAATTATGTTAAATATCAGTTATGACTGATTAATTGAATATTTGCTTATATTTAGTATAAAAATAAAATATGCTTATGAAAGATAAAGAAAAATTAGAAATGTTAGTGCATATATGTATGAAAGTCAATATCATTTTTCAAAATGAAACAAATATAGAAAAAGTACTTATTTTTATGCTTTAAGCACAGCCTTTAGAATTAAATCGATCGTTCCCGGAAGCTCTTAACAGAAACGCAAGCGCCAGGGAGATGAGCGGGTAGCCCGAGGCGGGCGCGTTGGGCAGCTGTGCGGCACAGGAGCAGCCTCTGTCACTGAGGTCAGGCTGCCATCCGCTGGGGAGGTCGGACACCCTAGGTTTACAAATGCCCGCGATGAGAGCTGTGCTTCAGACAGGAAGAGCCAGGAGCAAACACTCGGGGGGCTGGACCACCTTGTGCTCTCACCGGAGAAATGACCTATGGGTGACAACACCACCGCGTCCCTGACGACCGCCCGAGGCCCTCACCACCGACTGCTGGGCCTGGATGGAGCACCTGTACCAGGAGGTGAAATGCTCTAGGAAGTCGTCGAGAAGGTTCCAGAACATCGAGCACACCCAGCTACCATTAAGGGCTGCTTGCAGCTGAAGCCGGGTAACTATTTCCTTGCTCGGAGCACACCTTTCATGGAGAAGAGTGAGGGAAGACTCGCTTGCAAGCTGGAGAAATGCCCAGGGGCACTAACCTGCCTGGCTTCCCACTGACCAGCCGCCTTACAGCTTTGCAGGAGTCATTTCCCAGGGCTCCTTCCAAGGGCAGTGCCGCCTGGAGAGCCGGAGCCCACGTGCCTGGCAGCTTTATTTCAAGAAATCTTTTCCATTGCTTTCCCTTTCCATTTGAATAATTATCATTGTTATTTATTATTATCGCTATTGCCAAAGCGCCAAGGAAAATACATACCACCTGCATAAATGTCTGTCTCCAGGATGATTTTATGTGTTCAGGGGTGATGTAGTTAGGTAGCCCGCAGTCTCTGCTTCCTGGGCCTCAGCTCCTGGGGTCCTGGACCTGCCTGCCTCCTGAGTCCATACTGGAGGATGAACCCGCCCACTCTGGGTGCACTGAAGGCTGGCATCCCATCAAATAAAGAGGAAAAAAGAAAGATTAGAACTGATCTCACAAGCTGAGATGAGTAATAGTTGTGTGCTCTAAGACCCTTTTAAATCCTCAACATTTCTTAACTGGAAAATAGGAGAAAACAATAGTACCATCTTCTGTTTGTTGGGGATTAGATAACATTTTTAAAGCACTTAGCATAGTGCTCAATACATAATAATAACAACAATTGGTAGTTATGGCACATTATTGTTAATAATTTACATTTTTATTTTTCAAAGTAGATAATCTCAAATGTTGTGACATTGGAAGTTATAAAAAGCCAAAATTTTTACCAGATATTTTCTTGTACATTTAAAATTTTTTTATTGAGTCATTTTTATTATTCTATTATAGTTGTCTCAATTTTTACCCCTTTGCCCTCCTCCACCCGGCACCCACACACACAAACACATACACACACAGTCAATTCCCACACTGTTGTCCATGTCTGTGGATCATTCATACATGTTCTTTGTCTAGTTCCTTCCCCTTATTTTCACCATTATCCCCCACACCTCTGGTGACTGTCAGTCTGTACCATCATGTTTCCATGCCTATGGTTCTATTTTGTTCCTTAGTTTATTTGGTTCATTAGATTCCTTTTATAGGTGAGATCATACATATTTGTCTTTCACCAATTGGCTTATTTCACTAGCCAAGTGCTGGAAACAGCCTAAGCTCCCATCAGTAAACGAGTAGACCCAAAAACTATGGTACATCTACACAGCAGAAAGAAAGAACTTCTACTTTCTTTGACAGTATGGATAGAAGAATATTATGCTAAGTAAAAAGCCAAATTTTTAATTAAGAGGAAAATCTCTTCCTTGTGTTAGTGTGAGTTGAAGAATATTGTAACCTGAAAACCAAGAGACAATCAAAACAAGTTTGCAGAAAACTAATTAAACTACTTAAGATAATAGAATCAAACTTCAAGCTTATCTTTCCTTCAAGCAAGTTCCTCCACAGTCCTACCCCATACCTGCTCTGTTCATGGTTTCCCCCATTTCAGTTAACAGTAGTTCATTATTCAGGGTATTCAAACTGAAAACATCAGTTATCCTTGACTCCTATTTTTTTCTTTCAAATGCTGTATCCAGTTCATCTACAAATCCTAATGGCTCTTCCTTAAAAATAGTTGATGATCACCATATCCTCTGCTATTCCATTTGGTTTAATCTGAAGCATAACACAAAATAAAAATTTCATTTTGATTGTATTTCTATAAATATAAGTATTAAAATATCCATTACTACTTTTCCTAGTTTCTTCTCCTGAAGATTATGTGAGCATAATCTTCAAAAAATTCTCTACAAGTATATTAAAATAAAAACCTCAAAATAATACTCAGTATTTGGTGGCATAGCCTCTGCTCTTCTTGATAAGTAATGCAGTTAAAGTTTACCACAAAACTTTTACTTGAAAGGTAGTAATTGCAAACCTCTAACTTATCTCTTAATGATCAGAATTTAATTACCAGTACAAGCTGTATTACACTAAACTGACAATATTTTTTTCTGTCATTAACTGTGGGATGACTGTGCTCTTTCTTAGCATCATTTCCATATCTTTTTTGTTTCATCACTTGCTTTTCTTCTGTTGGGGAATTACTGGGACCATGAAAATGAAGAGCCAAAGAGAAAGAAGAAGACATGTGTCACTTGGCCTTTCACACTGATCTTCACTAACCCATGTTTTCATGAGCACCAGATTGACCAAGTTTTCAAAGAGGAATAGCAAGTGTCTGATGATGCAGGAAGTTTGGATTTAATTTTCACTTTAGGACACATGGATACTATTCCCTAAAAAAAGAAAAGGAAAAAAAAGTTGGCATACTGAAGATGTTCAAGTGTTCTTTCTCCAGAAGCTACCAATAGCCCCAACTGGTTGTCAGAGTAAAGATGTATTTCTAAAAGGTTGAGGTAGGAACTTTATAAGCACAAAAATGTCTACATAGAAATTCTTTATTGATAAGTCAGAGCAGTGCATTGAAAACATGCTGAATTTAAGGCACTGTATAGGAATGACCAGGAGGAGTAATAATCTTGCACTGAGCATTTTTAAAATTGTTTCTTAACCATCTTTGAGTACTGATCATGCATTAGATATTTCAATGTACTGGATTGTTTTTCCAGAATTCCTATATTTATTTGACATTTGTTCTTCTTTATTTCTTGTATATATATTTTATTTTAATAAAGAAAAGTATTTCTGGGTAACTCTTCCCCTACTATTATCACTGACATTTTTTTTTTTTTCACTAGAATTGGAATAATGATGTACCAGCAGATGTTTCCAATTTGGAATGTCTATATTCTTTCAGGGAAGGAAAAAGTTGAAACTTAAGTAGCTGCTTTTTATCACTACATAAAGCGGTTGGAGGAAAAACATTACCCCTTACTAAGTACCTCTTCTTCACCTTTCCTTCTTTATTCTAAATTTTTCTCAGTTCAGCCTTTGAGGTGGTATCAACTGACTAAGGATTCAGATTATGGCTGTTGCCTAATCCTTCTTCCTAAAGCCGAAGTAGAGCAAACCACACTCTTTAGCTGAAATAAGAAATCCAAAATGTAAGCATACTGTTTTGTGTTGGACATCTGCTAATGCTGGCAGCCTTTTTTTACCTCCTTTTGGTTCTGTCACCCAGAGTATGTTTCATGTAACCACCCATCACCCTTGTTAGCAGCTCATGGGCTTCAGGAAACTAGCTCTCTGACTGGCACGTGTGAATAGGGTCTAAATGAGTTAGTATTGGTTCTAATTTAGTGTGACTAGAATGTGGCCCAAGACTTAAAATAAAAGGTTAAGGAATGAGACAGATGCAATATATTCATGAGGAAACATGTAGCCTTGAGAGCTGCTGGCAGCAGTTTTGGAACAACCAAGGAGAATCTTCTGAGATTTAGGAGGTTATGAATTACACAGCATTGTGATCATGGAAACCTGGCTAATACACCAAAGAAAGTCACAGATCAGGCTTTATGTATTTGAGGTACATCCCCTGACTTACTTCCACATTAGAATATTACCAGCAAAAAGTAAGATAAGCTCTTTCAAGGCAGGATAATGACATATTTTAATGCTAGAAGGAACAAGATCTCTTTCTGCTAAGGTTGCTAAGCTTGGAAAATTGAAACCTGGTACCAGCAGCCATCCTCCTTGCCACAATGAGCAGCTTGTTGCAGAATGACGCTAAGCAGAGCCAAAGGCAGACAGAGTTAGAAAGAAAAAGAAAGAGTGAAAACCAAAAAGGCAAAAGCAAAAGAGAGCATGAGTACAAGAGCGAGCAAATAAAATACAAATGAATTAGAAGAATTAGTTTCATATGGATAAAAATTTAACTTTTGTAGACTCACATTTTAGGTGACATTGATCCTGTGGCTGGTATTTTTCAATATAAAGTGAAGATAGAGAAATTCTGTGTTTATTTATTCAGCAATTAATCAGTGCCAGACACTGTTAGATGCTCTAATTAAAAGTTTATAAGTCAATGTAGACCATGCAGCATTGTTAAAGTAAAATAAAAATCTAACAGGTAAAAAAATAAAATAGAATGTTATGTATAGGAGCTGATATATATAGGGAGATAATAAGCACTTTGGGAATGCAAAGGAAATTATTTTATAAGGAAATGGAGGGGAGGTATACAGGAAAAGAATCCATGTAAGATATAGCTAAAGCCAAAGGATAATTCCAGTAAATAAATTATGAGTGAGGACAAGAGGAAAGTTTGCATTGGTGCCAGAAATTATAAATTCATGTAAATTCGACAAATTTATTAACCTCAATTACCAACATTCTGTGTACTTAAACACGAAATGAAAATCTGCATTCAAAATATCAAACCCATTACTACACCTCACTGGTTTTCTTTAATCCTTTCTTTTGAGTTAAAGCTTTAAATTATGTATACATTTCGGAGAGAGGATGTGAGCAAGGCTGGCTTGACATGTGGGTCAGGGAGAGCGGACATGTTCCAAAAGAAGGATCAGCCAGAAGCAATTACACTGCCAACTATATGGAATGGCTCACATGGCAACTGAATGATTCCCACTCCTCTTTCCTATTTTCAGATATTTCTACAATTTGCCTAAAATGTTTTATCTCCTCTTATCACCTTGCATGAAGTCAATCTACTTAGAGATTCATGTGAGCAAGCAATTGCATTTTTCAAAGTGAAAAAGAAGATACAAGGTGGGGGAGGATATACTGGGGTGTGGGTGACAGTCATTCACACTTTAGTATTAAACAGTTTATTTCCCTCTTAGCCATGTCTACCAGTGGGAGAAACAAATCCAAGTGCTGACAGCAGTGTTGTAGAACTATGAGTTTTCTTAGTCAAAAAGATCTGGTTTAAATCTTGCCTCCTACCATTTTACTGCTTAAGAAAATGATTTAATGTGTGAGATGTCTCAGCATCTTCATCTCTCAGATGAGAGAAATATGTTTACCTACTGTTGTTATATAATGTACACACATTGGCCAGCACTGTGTCCAAAGGCTAACGGAGCAACCAACCAATAAACGGTAGCTATTGAGGAAAAGAGATAATTGTAGCAAGCGTAATGAAATCCTGGGTGAACAGAAGACACCAAAGGCATACTTTGCCTTTTCAGTCCTTTTGCCTATGGCAAGATCAGAGATGCAGTAAAAAAAAATTGAGGTGCAAATGTGTCATCATGGGTCCAATATTTTTAGTGATAAAAAGATCATGTGTCCTGCATTAACATTGTATGAACATTTGATCCCTCCTGATGAATCTTTCTAGATTTTTGTTTTTACAGACTATAAGTTGTTTTTTTAGGACTGGTCCTCAGAGATCACCTCATAGAGGTGGTTAAGGGAAGTTACAATTGTGTCTTACACACAGGGGAACATTTAGAGATTCAGTATCCTGGCTTACCCTGCAAACACAGGAGATCCTATTTTGAAAGCTGTTTATGGCTGACACTTAAAAGATTCCTCCTGTTCAAATACATGTGCGTTGAATACAAACTGAGCCAGAAGTGTGTGTGTGTTTTTTTAATGCTTGTCATCAGCATGTTAACATTCCCCAGCTGTCCATTTGAGACGGGACAGTGGGGCCTCTCCAGATTGTGCTAAGCACTCCCACTGGGCTATGCACTGTGCTAGGAGACAAAATTGGGATGTTGTTTAGATTTCCTCACACTGGGAAGACCAAACTCAAAGCCACACCCTTGAAAAGTGGCAGAGTAAAATTGTATTTTAATTTCTTTTTTGAAAAATCTGAAGCCCTGGCAAGTGACACAGTGGATAAGATGCCAGCCTGCTAACCCAAAAAGTCGCTGGTTCTATTCCCAGCCAGGGCACATAACCAGGTTGGCAAACTAGGTCTCCAGCCAGGTCCGTGGCTGGAGGCAGGTGAAAGGCAACCATACATTGATGTCTTTTTTCCTCTCTGCCTCTCTCCCTTCCCCTCTCTCTAAAAATAATAAATAAAATCTTATTTAAAAAAGAAAGAAAAATCTGGCTAATGCAATTTATTAACAGAAACAACTATATCTTCTGATCAGATAAATGAGGTCTGTTCCAAAAGTATCGACCTTGCACACTGTTTTAAATCTATTGACAATGACTCGATACTTTCAGGACAGACCTCTTTCAGGACAGACCTTGTATAAACTATAAACCCCAAGGCAATTTTTCTCTTGCTGATGGTTGTCTCTACAGTAAAACAATTGCCACATTAATAGCACTCAATTCAACTGTGAACCCTGAGGGTTTCTCCCACAAGGCATGCCGGAGGATTGTAAGTGCCAGGCCACAGTGCCCTTTTTCTGAAACTATTCTGCCTTTCACCCGGGCTGCAGTGTCAATGCCCATGCTCTCTGAAAGGCACAGCTTTTGTTTTGTTTTGTTTTGTTTTCTTCTTTTTGAGTTTTCCGTGTACCGCAGTATCCTATCATGAGATTGTTTATGGGGCATATAACTCCACAGCTTTAAAGTCAATATTTATCTTCTGAATATAAAGTGGTTAAGTGCTGTGTTGCGCATTTGATAGGACTAGTTTCTGCACCACAACCACACTGAAATATTTTGGTTCCTCAAGCTTTCCCTTGCCCTCAGGCTTTGCTCATGCTGAGCTGCTGAGAACTGGCTGCCTGTCCTCTGTTATGCAACTCCTTTCACAGGTCTGACTTTTGCTCATCATCTTGGTGTCAAGTCAGTTATTCTTTCCCTAAGGCTTTGATTCTGAGGTAATGTAGTTTTCTGTCCATTCCTTGTATCACTTTTCAGTTGCCTTTTTATGTAGCTGAATTCTTTACTGGACTGAGTTTTCTGAGATCATGGACACTTTTCTTTACAGGGTATCTGTGGCAGCTAGAAGGAACACAGTTGTTTTTCAGTTATTTTTGTTGTATATATATATGTGTGTGTGTGTGTGTGTGTGTGTGTGTGTGTGTGTGTGTGTGTATAGTGCTCATAGCTATTCTTTTCTTTACTGTCCTATGGTTAGCATTTGCTCCTCTCACCCATTAATTTTGGTTAACTTTCATGGCCATGTGGTTTGTTTTAACCAGTAGGGTGTGAGTAGTAGGGTGTGAGTAGATCTGTCATACAACACATCTGGGCAGAAGTTTTAAATGCACTTGCATAGTTCACTACTCTTCTTCCTGCCTTCCACAGTCAGAAAAATATGTTTCAAATAGTGCCTACTCCTCAGACTTGATTCAAAGAAAGAAGATACATGATGAAGCTGAACCCAAAAGAGCCCAACAAAGCCCTATAACATGAGTGACAAATGACTATTTGTGTTGTAAATTGCAGAGATTTGAAGATTGTTTGTCATCACAATGAAAGTTGATTATGAAAGGGGGTATTAACAGAAAACAAAGATAACAAAGAAACCAACAATGGTTTGTTTGTTATTTTTTAAGTTGTAGTGCCAGAATTGCCACCAGCCTAAATTTAAAAGAGGTTGTGATTGTGTGAACAATAAAACTACCTTCAAGCCCTCAACCTTCTATGGGCAGGCAGAGAAAGCTATTCGGCAACCAAAGAGGGCAACTTCTCCCAAAGATGATATTGTAAAAGGAAGGACCACCCTGAATGTAAAGCCAAGAGTTATGAAGCTACCTCCAAAAAACAAAATGAAAAATTGATTAGGCAAATTTCCCTACACTTGGGTTAGTAGACCTGATTACTTTTGCTCCATAGGATTTCAGAATTGCTGTGGACCAGTAATTGCTGGGTTCTCCCTTTCATCCCATTTCTAAATTGGTGCTTATTGTGGGTTCCATACTTTGACATAGGTATGTGGGTGCAGATAACTAGTCTTTTAGTTCTTAAGATTTTGGCTTAAGAGGAGCTACATGTGGGATGGATATATACTTTAAGCTCCTAAATTTCAAGGCTTTTGAGGCCTTGGAGTGTCTTTAGGATGGATGGTTACATTTTGTTTACAGAAGAGAAATAAGCATCTTTGAACAAGGGCAGGATGTGATAAACTGCATTATTTCACAAATATTCTTTCCAGTCACATGTTTGCCATGCTTCTCTGGGATCACAGTCTTCTTTCCTGTCCACTGATTTTGGCCTAGGTCATATTACTTTCTTTGGCTTATGGAGTATCTCAGTAGAAGTTCTAAGTGTGCTTGCATATTTTGCATGTTTTGGCACCCACTCTCTTAATTTTTCCTCTAAAATGAGAACAGCATGTCCAAGATACTGGCTTACTCCTTTACCCTGGACTATGGAATAAAAAAATACTTATGTAGCCAAAGTCTAGCTCAACTAAGTTCAGCTAAACCCAGCAGAGCCACCACCCTCATGAACTTGAGCAAGTATTACATGTTGTTAAAACCCATACAGATAGTTGGATGGTTTATTACTATAACAAAAGATGGCTAACACAAATTTGAATAAATTTGTTGTCGAAAATTAAGAAGGGAGAATTATATTGTTTATAAAATGCTTAGTTTATATAGGAACACCATTTAAGGGTTAGAATATACACAACTAAATCAACTCTTAATCATAATTATTTATAGGTAGAACTAATAGAGATACTAGTTGAGATGCTTGGCTATGTGGCTTCTTAGGCCATAGTTTTAAGTTAAAATTACAGAAGAAATGACTCTGGACTTGAGTAATAAGAATCTGTACCTGAAATGTAACTCAATCATATATTTTTATTCTTTGAATTTTCCTCATTATATAGTTAAAATTACTTTTTTGGTGGAAATAAAAGACAAAAGTTTACCTTAGAAATATGTTTTGATCCATGCGTCACTGAGAGAAGAACTGGATTGATAAATGTTGCGAGGGAAACCCTCAAGAAATGATGAATTCAAAAGATAACTAGAAGCTCCACATACACAAGGAAAAAGCTAAATAGCCTTACTTAAGAAGGTCTGTTATCTGACTATCGGGCTGACTAACCCGATCTTTCTAAATATTTTTGCAGTTGTTAGAGTTAGCATCATCAGTGGTATTTTTTAACTCTAAAAAGACATGGTCATAAGAACTGGTTCCATCTCAAGGATTGCTAGTATTAGGAACTTATAAATATTTTATCATATTCATAAAAATAATAAAGCTATATACATATATCGCCACACTGTCTTTCTTAAAGGAGAATTAATGTACTAGTCATTTCATCAGTCCATTCACTGAGTATTTATTGAGTACCTACACATGCCAGTTTTTTGACTGACTGATAAGGAGCATAAAAGAACTGTCTACTCTAGAAGTTTGTAATTTAATAGGTGTGTCAAGATTAATACTTTGATAAAACGAAGTAATATATTCATGATGGTAAATGACTTTTGTGTTTAAAAAAAAGAATGGTTCTAGAAATTAATTATTTGGATGCTTAGAGACTGGAATAAAATAAAGGAGGGCTACATGAAGATCTTTACAGTTTTCACACAGCATTTTAGGAGGAGATTGATCTTATGGAAGGGTACGATTTCTTTTTCTTTTTTTTAATTTTATTGTTGTTGTATTACATCCATCCCCTTTTTGCTCCCCTCTGTCCCCCTCCCCACCCACCCATTCCCCCCAAAATCAATCCCACCTGTTGTCCATGTCCATGGTTCCTTTATACTAGGTTCTCATCTAAGCTGCTCCCCTTCTTTGCCTCTGCCTCCCAATTTCTTTAGGTAAGTTCTGAGATCAAGAATGAAGAGGTAGACATAGGAAGCTGTAAAGAAAATACAGTAGTATCTTAAGGAGACTACGTTAATGAGAGGCTTAGGGCTAAAGGAATATTTTAAGTGCCATGTTTACACTTATAAAACTGCTTCACAGACAATAATGTTGCAAATGTCTAGTACAAGAGAAATGAGCAGTAACTCTGTCTGTCAAGATCACAGGGCTTTTGCTTCTGTTGCACCTTTGCTACTTCAGTGGGTGTTCCAGATAAGAGAGAAGCATTGCTAGGACATAAGACCTTACCCTGACTTGAAGAGTGTACGTCCTGGTTGAGAAGTGCCAGTCTGTGAGATCTCCATTGTATTACTGAAAACAACAAATCACCATTCATGAACTTACATTGTCCATATCTTCCCTGAGCTGTTGCTTCATGGAATTTTTTTTTCCCCCAGTGGGTAATGAGCATGTAGGTATTATTTGCTTCTGAAAAGCTTAGTCGAAAGATTACCTGTGCCAATTGAATTCAACCTTTTTGGGTTGAAATACATTTTCAATCACAATCCAATACACACATTCATAACTTTGTATATATGTTAAACATACAAAATGTTACAGAACAACATACTTTATGTTTATCTGATTGACAATAGACTGTGTTACCTTTATGTAGCTGTGGTGTCAAGGGCTAGAAATTTCCTTTAGTGCCCCTGCTTTTGTCTTTCCTTTAGTCTTCGGGTTTTCATAAAGACTTGTTAAATAGGATCTGAAGCTTGTAGCTGTTTTAGCTGTAACCTCCTGCCTGCCATTGGTGTGGCGGTAAGGTGTGGGGAAGAGAGGATATTCTGTAGTCCTAAAATCAGGTCTCCGTCTCTTGGTGAACCTGAGTTGGGTAGTTACCCTTCCCCAGGTCAGTCAGGCTTTAGGAAATCCCAGTTGGGTTCTGGTAAAATAGTTTCCATTGATGAACTTGTTAAGTTCTGGGTGTATTTCCCAATGGTTACTTTCCCCTTCCTCCTGGTGAAAGCACTAGAGCATTTGTCTCCCATCTTCACAGTGATAGGGCTCCTGGAGGTAAAATTAACCAACCATTGAGATGCCCCATAAAAGTGGGCCTTTTTGGAGTGTTTAACTCTTAAGCCACTTAGCAGCTCATCAATTAGAATTTCAAGTAACCCTACCAATACTGGCTTCTGCTGCTGGCTTCCTCTCCTGGTCAACTATGATTCTCTGTTTCTTCCTGTCTCTCTCTCTAGTTTTGGGGAAAACAATTCATCTTTTGACCTAGTTCTCTGATGAGTCCAAGGGTTGATGAATTTCAGGTTTAGTTTTTTTGTTTTGTTTTGTGTTTTTCTTGTCAGGATGGGAGTGACAACTTCCAAGCTCTTTCAATACTTTATTATGTGCAATGAACACTATATTTTCTGTTTAATTTTATCTCATTTAAAAATTGCTGATTACAACCTACCAAACTGGGTCACTCTACAGTTATATAAATACTAAAAGAAAATACAACTGACTTCTATGACTTGAAAGTGGGGAAGCTATACCAGGTTTGCCCCAAAAGTATCAAGCCAATGTCAATATAATGAAAACAGCTTGCACAGCTGATACTTTTGGGACAGACCTTGTATGTCCAGAAGCAAGAAAAGTGACAAATTTGATTAGATAAAAATTAAAATTAAAAATGTAATAATAATACAGCTAAACAAAATAACTGGGAAAAGGTACACGTCACAATTAGAGGACTAAAATAAGAATTTTATTTAAACGCCAAAATCATTGATTTCATGGCCCGTGAAATTAAAAAACTACCTGAAGTAATGCAAAGCAGATAGATGGTCAATTAGTGGTTTAGAGCTGGAAGTAACATCTACATTTTTAGAACAGTGACGTCTATCTAGCAGAATAAATAGTAAAATTAGCAGAGTAGCAAGGAACTACATGGGGGAAGGTTGATAGAGACATTAACTTCAAATGTCTTGATAATAGCTCAGAGTTTGTTCAAGAGGCAACAGAAAATTGGCTGAAGACTCTGTGCAGGGCAGTGACATGATTACATCAGTGTTTTAACAAAAGTCACTGTTTTAGAATGGATTGGTATAGGAAAAACTTGACGTAGCAGGGCCAGTTAGGATGATTTCCAGATATGAGGTTATGAGAACTTCCACTAGGGAGATAACAGTACAGACAAATTCAAGAAGCAATCTAATGAATAATTATAAGAGATGACTGAACTGATAAATAAAGAAGAAAATCCATGAGGAGGAAGGAATTCTGCCTCAGATTACTTTCTGACTACAACATGGCCTCTTCAGGGAATTTCCAGTTTGCCAGCTTTCCCTATGGATTTCAAACAACCTCTGTTTATAAATAAACATATTCTATTGGTTCTGTTTCTCAGGAGAATCCTAATATTCTAATACTGAGTTTCCAACCCATGTGCACAGCTGGGGAGAGAGGCCAACTGTGAGCGGAGGAGGTAGCACCTTTTATACCAGGCTTCTACAACAATGGTTTTCACCTGGCCTGCCATGGCACACTGGTGTTTTGCAAGAATGTTCAACACCTGACTATTTAGGCAGACGCAATGACCTCTTTCCCCTCAGATTATCAAATTAAAAAATGACAACATCCAACATAATAGTCCAGTTTGAATGCCCTGTCTTGAACCATAGATATATGTCATAAATAAAGCTGCATCTTATTGGTCATGTCACAATATAAGGTTTCATTTGATTGGTTAACTCGATAACAGAAATCCTTATATATTATTACAGGCACCTGATTTTTTTAAAAGTCACTGGAGCAAAAAGGGTAGGTAATTACTATCATTTTTTTGTAAATCAATCAAAATTAAATTAATTTTTGTCATATTGGCAAAAAATATATTTCTTGGTGTGCCAGAGAATTTTGGTCTTTAGCTTACGTGTGCCATGAGATGAAAAAGGTTGAAAATTCCTGCTCTAGACCATTGTAACTCATGTGTGCTGCACATTGGACTCCCCAACCCCACCTCCATAGCGCAGGCTCCCCCACTCCCCTCACTGTGCCACACAGCATGTTCTCCAGGCGATCGGGCAATTTATCTGGCTCATTTTTTATGCCACTGATATTTAATAATGCCTGGCACATATTAGGTAACTGGGAAATATTAGTTCAGAATTTATAAGGTGGTTTTGAAAATTTTACATAATGTCTAATATGTAACTGGTACAAAGCAGACACTTTGTAAAGAGAAGCTAGAAATATTTTAATCTAAATTTTATCTATTTTGATAGCCAAGATACCACAGTTAGGAACACAGTAAAACATTATACATAAGTCTCTGGCTATAGCAAATGGAAAAGTTCAGTGAGGTTGAGTCTAAGTACAGAAAATTACTTGAAAGTCTTGTTTACAAAAGCCTTATCTACTCTACTATAAACTACAAGACAGCTTCAGTCTTCATCTCCTGAGAGGAGTGAAGGTATTTCTTTCTCTGAAGGAGGTAAAACTGAAGGTCTCTGGAGTAGGAGATACCAGAAACATTGGTATTTCTCATATCACACTAAAAATGTGAAGATTAAATCAATGGTGACATGCTAAATGCTGAGATAACCTGTCTTTTTCATTCCACCTTTACAACTCTAAAGGGTTTTTAACTTTTAGGTCAGAGGTTTAAAGCTTTCTTTGGACAATGTGACTACCTAAAGAGGAAAGGCCAAAGGTTATGAACATCAGAAATTCTATGAAAGAGACGCCTACCGGTAGTGAGACCCACAACTGGGAAGCACCATACACACACACACTCAAACTTGATCTGGTTTTCAGTACCTCCCTCTTTAAATAAAGAGCAATTAAGGGTTACCAGATAAACAAATAAAAATCAACATAGAAGAAATGGAGACTATTCAGAGATAAGTTCAGTGAAAGAAATCCTCATAAGATACTAATACTATAACCAAGAAACAAGTTCAGTATGCTATTTAAAAAGGGAAGGGAACACATTTATGATATTTATTAAAGAGCTCTTGCAACTTTAAAAGGTAGTTGTAGGAATCAAATACTCAATAGAAAGTCTGAAAAATAAAACTGCAGCAGGCTTTCAGAGAGTAGAGCAAAAAGACAAATAGGAAACAGGAAATAGAGAACCAACCTAGGAAGTCCAATACCTAGATAAAAGACTTCCAGAGTAAGAAAATGGAAAATACAGTAGAGGAAGTAAACAAAGGATAATCCAAAAAAATTTCCCAGAACTAAAAGGTTATGAGTTTGCAGAAGGAGGGTCTTGCTGAAGGTGTATATCTTGCCAAATTAAAATAAAAAATAGATCTGCACCAATGTCTATTATCATGCATTTTTTGAACACTGAAAGCAAAGAGAAACTTCCACCCAGATATCCAGGATGGCTTGGACTTCTCAATGCAGCTCTGGAATCTAGGAAACATTGAAGCAATGGCTTTAAAATACTGAGATTTCTAACCTAGAATTCTATAGCCTAACAAACTACTAATCAACTGAGAGGGAAATGGATATTTCAGACATAAGAAGTCATGAAAATTGAGATGCTAGAACTGGTAGAAGATGCATTTCATTAATGGTGAAGGGATTAGACAAAGAGCATATATGCATCACCCTTGGACATGAACAACAGTGTGGGGATTGACTGTGGGGAAGGGGGGCTCATAGGAAGCTCCAGAAGGTAAAAAATTGAGACAACTGTAACAGCGTAATCAATTTTAAAAGTTTAAAAATCAACAAAAGCATAAATCAAGAAAGAAAAGACCCTGGCTGGTGTGGTTTAGTGGATTGAGCACCAGCCTGCACGCTCAAGTGTCGCTGGTTCGATTCCCAGTCGAATGCAAACATTGAATGCTGATCCCACTAAACATGGTTATAACTGTTGGGAGGAAGAGAGTACAAGTAAACAGGTGGGGAGATAGAGATGGAGGCGATAAGGTGAAAGGTTTCAAACAAAAACAAATGCTAACTCCTCATCTGGAGAGAGTTGACATAACATCTAAAATTTTAAAATTAAGATGTTGCAATAAAACCATGTTATTTAGAAAATTTTAGGTAAATTTCATATAGGAAAAAGAAAATGCTTCTGGGAATTAGGAAACGGAGGATGCCTCAAGGAGAGGCCAAATGTTGCTTTGTAGAACTAATATTTAACTCTTTAAGTTAACTCTATGTATATGCATATCTTGAGTTAAATTTTTTAAATATAAAGAAATTAAAGAGTGGAAAAAGAAATATCTAGGCAGCTAGCTTAAAATTCCTCATAGTAATAATTTTGCTATCATTCTCTTCCTTGATAAAGAGTAAGAGAAAGGCAGTTAGCTTTTCCAAAGAGGTGACCATTTGGAACAATGATGTAAGTGGCTCTTATTCTTTAGGTAAAGAATAAGAATATAGATGCTCTGAAATTGTCTGCATCTGTGTGTGGAGAGGGAGGCCAATAGCCCTAGAAACATGATCTGTCTAACTAAAACTGTATTGTTACTAACAAGAGTTTCTGATGAAGTAGATTAAAAGGATAGGCACCAAGTGAGGTAATATTTAATCATTTGCAGAGTTCGTAGAAGCATGGTTTAATATTAATTTTTGAGCTTACACTCCCACATATTTTTTTTTTTGATATTTAGATTGAATTAAATTGAATTCAGTGAAATGTCAAACAACATATGTGAGTCCTATAATTTTGTTTGGTCATAAATAGAGAGTTACTATTTAGAAGCTTAACTTCAGGTTTACACATTTTGTAATGTTTTTATGGTTTTTTAAAAAATCAAGCAATTTGTAAAAATTGTTTTACAGATGTTTATAATAGTATTTCCAACTAAAAATAGCAGTTGGCTTTTATGACAATTTTTCCAAAACTTTAATGATTAAATAATTCCTATTAAAATGAAACATTTTCTGCTCATTATTGTGAAGTAAGGATACTTCCTTTTAAGAAGCTATCAAACACCATTCACCCTTTTTTTTTTTTTTTAAGATTTTATTTCATTATTTTAGAAAGAGGGGAAGGGAGAGAGGCAGAGAGGGAGAGAGACATCAATGTACGGTTGTGTTCCACCTGCCTTCAGCCACAGACCTGACTGGAGACCTGGCTTGCAACCTGGTTTTGTGCCCTGGCTGGGGAATCGAACCTGCGACCTTTAGGTTCGCAGGCCAGTGCCTTATGCACTGTGCTACCAGCCAGGGCTCACCCTTATTATTTAAAAAGGATGATAATTTTGCCAACTCTAGCCTAAATGGATCCAGAGTTAAAATACAATTGATGTTTTTTATATTCTAGCAACTTTCCTCTCATACCTGTTACTTTATTTGATGATATGATATATTGATTAATATGATAAAAATCATATAAATAATTTTTTTAGTTTAGATGTTTTTTGAAACTCAGAACCTAAGATAATTTATGTGTGTATGTATGTATGTGTGGGATGTAATTAGAATTGCTGTGGACATTACTTAATCCATTCTTAGCTTTTGTTCCAACAGAAAATTGAAGAACAGAATGGTTTAGTGGTTCCCTAATTCCAATAGGACACAGCTGATTGGCAGAAAAGCAGTGATAAAATATTAGTTTCCTGATCTTTAGTCCAATACGATTGCCATAACACCAGCTATAAAAGAAATCCAATTTTTGGTAATTATGAATATAAATGAGAAAATTTTAAAGCATGGTATAATAATGATGACAATAACAGGAAGAAAACTTCCAGATTATTCCATTAGAGTTGGGGGAAAAGAGATTTGTTGAGGAAAATGGGAAAAAATTAGTAAGACATTGTACAGGTTGGGAATATATCCTCATCAAATTTCTTATACATCTGTTTAACCTTATAAAAATAGTGCCCACCATGCTTCAGCCTGTGCGGCATAGGAAGATAGAACTCAGAAGAAAGCCACAGTTTGATTGGCCTAAGAGTTTAGAGAACTGAGTTTAGGACTACCTGAGCAGCTAAAAGCCTAGGGGGAAATCCCCAAAAGAAAGAGACTACTGAGTAAGAACCCCTAAAACCTGCATATCGACTCCCTCAAAACATTGGTTGACTGCCTCAACTGGTGGATATAACACATAAAGAAATGAAGGAGAGAATTTTGGTTTTCACTTTACATGCATTCTATAATATTTAATTTTCTCCATCCATGTGTATTTATTTTGTTCTGTTTAGACAAATAGATAAGATAAATTGATAGATAATAGGAAAGATGGGAGGATGGGAAACATACACACCTAGAAGTTATCACCACATAGTGAGATTTTAGATGATTTCTTTCTTCATCACACTAGTCTGTATAACTGACAATATTTTTATAACTATAAAAGGAAAATAAAACCATTTTCTCTTTGAAAGACAGGAATCTGAAAATTAAAATAAGCAACTTTGTTGTGGTACTTTTATTGCCTACTAGAAAATAACTTTTTGTAGTATTAGAGCTATCTGGTGGGAAAACACTTTTCAGAATGTCAAAGTACTGTTAATTTCTTGGTTTACATCACTGTATTACACTAAATACAAACCACTGTTGTTTTAGTTGATGAAGTCTGGAGGGTCCTTAACCTCAAAGGTAGGTCCTACCTCAAAAGTAGGACCGAAGAACCAAGATGCCTGCTAGTCAAGCTGAAGATTCTCACAGTAACAATCTTGACAAATGACATTGAGTTCTTTGCAATTACTGTGAGGGTAAAGAAATCCTAAAAAAAAAAACAAACCCTGTGGCAGTATCTTCACAATTTGTACTGACATAAACCCTTGTGGGATTCTTCTCTAAGGTTAAGTCTACACCCATAATTATGTCATCATGTATGCAGAAGTGTCATTTTTGCTCAGTTCTTGTAACTTGTTTACAAGACTGGAAGAACAATGGCTAATGGTGATGTCCAGGGCCATCTTCCACTTAAATACAAAAACCTGTTGTCATGCTTTCTCTAGAGCTGTGATGTTGGTTCATCTACATCCTAAATTAGGTGTATACAGTAGAGAAAAAAATGACACACCCACACGAATGTATTTTATAGCAAACAGAGTATTGTTACAGAAAGTAGTTATCACGTTATCTTGGCCATTGTACATGAAGCACATCTGGGAATTATTCTCAGGAAAACTTTGGGCAGAAGCTCTTACTAGTGGTTTGGACTTTGTTAGACTACTGCCAAGACTAGGGAAAAAATAATAAAGCACATATTAAACTCCAGTATATGATCAACCGAAGTTAATTCCCTGATATATGATGGTAAAACTTTGATCAAGAATCTTTATTGATTTTGTAAGATTATATTAATAGGTTATAGTAGACTTCCTCACAAATGACAACAAAATGTTCCCAATTTCTATTTCTGTATTCATAACTCTGGCTCAGATATTTGCAATATAACTTCTGCTATTTGTGTGCAATTTTTTGGTTAAATTTAGACTTCTTTAAGAACTTTGCTTCAATAATAAGCAAAGTAGTTAAAAGCAGAGGTTTTGAAGTGAGACATACCTAGGTTTGAATCCTTTAAACTGGATTTGCTGGATGACCTTCATTAATATACTCAATGTGAAACTTTTTCTCATATTTTGAAATGAGAGTTGTTTTAAAATTAAATACAATAATTTTTATAAATCATCTAGTATAGTGGTTCCCAAGTTGTCTGCACATTGGATTCTCCTCAGATGCTTCAAAAGACTTACTCGCTCCTATGTTCTATTCAAAGAGACTGTAATTTAATTGGTCTGGGGTGTGATCTGATCTATGAAAATTTTTAATTAATTTTTAAATTTAAAAATTTTTAAATTTAAAATTTTGGTGATGCTAACATGAAAACAAGTTGGAGGAACCACTGACTTAAAGTTTATAAAACTTATAATGTTTTATAAACATTATCTTCCCCTGGCTGGTGGCACAGTGGATAAGGCATTGGCCTTCAAACCCAAAGGTCACTGGTTCGATTCCCAGACAGGGCACATAACCAGGTTGCAAGTCAGGT
Source organism: Noctilio leporinus (assembly GCA_004026585.1). Classification (NCBI taxonomy): domain Eukaryota; kingdom Metazoa; phylum Chordata; class Mammalia; order Chiroptera; family Noctilionidae; genus Noctilio; species Noctilio leporinus. Next base: position 174,422 of record PVIW01000258.1, read on the forward strand.
CTCCAGCCAGGTCCATAGCTGCAGGCAGTTGAAAGGCAACCATACATTGATGTTTCTCTCCCTCTCTGCCTCTCTTCCCTCCCCTCTCTCTAAGAATAATAAATAAAATCTTTTAAAAAAAACATCATCTAACAATATTTATAATAATCCTAAGAAGTAGATACCATATTATCTCTAATTTTCACATACTAAACTGAAATATAGAGATATTTGATAATGTAATGAATGCTAGATAACCAGTACAAAGCAGAACTTAAAACCAGTTTGGCCAGCCTGTGAACCCAAAGATCACTGGTTTGATTCCCAGCCAGAGCCAAGTTATAAGCCAGGTCTCCAGCCAGCTGTGTAGCTGGAATCAGGTGAAAGGCAACCATACATTGATGATTCTCTCCTTCTCTGCCTCTCTTCCTTCCCCTCTCTCTAAGAATAATAAATAAAATCTTAAAAAAAAAAAAAAAAAACAGTTTGGAACTTCTGGCCAAGATGAAGGCATAGCCAAACATGCCTTGTCTCCTTATACAATTATAGCAAACTGTACAACTAGACTGCAAAAACAAATATCACCCAGGATTGTCCAAAAATCAGGCTGTATGGAAATCCAACAACCAATGTTTTAAAGATGCCACATTCATCCAAATGGATAGGAGGGTTGGAGACTCAAATGCCCAAGAGGAAACATGGAGAGGTGTGGAGATGGAGAGATGCAGAGACTTCAAATAGGTAGACCCACATCCATATGTGGCGGTTAAAAGTTGAAAGGATACCTAAGGAGCAAGGGATCCTAGCCCCAGTCCTGACCACCCAGCCCAGGGTACCAGCACCAGAAAGATAAGTCCCCCAAAATTCTGGCTGTAAATATAAGTGGAGGGTTGGAACAGAGGAAGGAACTGTGGGATTCTCACAAAACTCCTCGTAAAGGGCTTTCAATGGAGTTTGGACTCACACAGACCCACACCCTCTCGTATTCAGCACCAGGGTAACACCTGGAAAGGCACCAGTGGCATACAAAGAAGAAAGTGAAGTGCCTGGCAACAAGGCGAGTGCCATGAGACAGCTTCCTCTTGGGAAAAACTCCAGGGGCCAGGCACTAGCATTGTCCCCTCTCTGAGCCTTCCTCTACACATAGCAACAGAATGATGACATGGGTTGCCCTACCCTGCTGATTACCTAATCCTCACACCATATAACTTACAGGTGCTCTTTTCTACAATAGGTCATGCTACTGAGACAGGGAGTCAAAGCATCTCTACCTAATACACAGAAACAAACACAGGGAGACTGCCAAATTGAGGAGGCAATGAATATGGTCCAAATGAAAGAACAAAAAAAACTCCTGAAAAAGAACTAAATGGAACAGAGACATGCTACCTATAGAAGCACAGCTAGAAACACTGGTTATCAGGATGCTCCAGGAACTCATTCAGTTCTTCAATAGCATAAAAAAGACCCACACAGAAATGAAGGTTACATTAAATAAAATAAAAATCTGCAGGGATTCAACAGTAGAGGGGATGAAGCTGAGAATCAAATCAGTGACTTGGAACACAGGGAAAAAGAAAGCATTCAATCAGAACAGCAGGAAGAAAAAAAGAATTCAAAAAAATTAGGATAGGCTAAGGAACTCTAGTACACATATAAATGTACCGACATCTGAATTATAGGGGTGCCAGAAGAAGAAGAGCAAGAAACTAAAACTTACTGAAAAAAGTAATGAAAGAAAACTTCCCTAAGTTGGTGAAGGAAATAGACATACAAGTCCAAGAAGCACAGTGAGTCCCAAACAAGATGGACCTAAGGAGGACCACACCAAGACACATCATAATTAAAATGCCAAAGGTTAGCCCTGGCTGGCATGGCTCAGTGGATTAAGCACCAGGCTGTGAACCAAAGGGTCGCTGGTTCAATTCCCATTCAGGGAACATGCCTGGGTTGCAGGTCTCTAGGCAGATCCCCAGCTGGAGGCACATGAAAGGCAACCATACACTGATATTTCTCTCCCTCTCCTCCACCCTCCTTTCCCCTCTCTCTAAAAATAATAAAATCTCTTTTAAAAATGCCAAAGGTTAAATAAAGATAGAAAGAGACTCTTAAAAGCAGCAAGTGACAATCAGATAGTTACCTACAAAGTATTTCCCATAAGACTATCAACTGGTTTCTCCAAAGAAATTTTGCAGGCCAGAAAGGATTGGCAAGAAGTTTCAAATTGATGAAAAGCAGGGACCTACAGCTTAGATTATTCAACCCGGTAAAGCTATCATTTAGAATGGAAAAGCAGATAAAGTGGTTCCCAGACAAAGTAAAACTAAAGGAGTTCATCATCACCATTATTGTATGAAATGCTAAAGGGAATTATATAAGAAAATGAAGATCAAATGATGATCACTAAAATAGCAATAAATTCACAACTATCAGTAATTGAATCCAAATAACAAACTAAGCAAACAAGCAGAACAGGAATAGAATCATAGATACTGAGATCATTTGGAGGATTATCAGTTGGGAGGGGGAAGAGGGACAAAGGGGGGAAATACACAGGAATTAAGCACAAATTGGTGGGTACAAAATAAACAGAGGGATGTTAAGAACAGTATAGGTAATGGAGTAGCTGAAGAACTTACATGTGTGACCCACAGACATTTACTAAGGGTGAGGGAGATGGCTGGAGGGAATTGGGAAAGGGGAAAAGATGGAGGAGGGCAAAGGGGAAAAATTGGGACAACTGTAATAGCATAATCAATAAAATATTTTTTTAAGTGGATTAAAAAAAAATAACCAGTTTGCCTGAATACAAAGACCTTGCCCTCAGTTGTTCTACTATCTAGGCCCAAGAAAGTTTCCCTTCCATAAATTTCCCAACCTAATTGAGGTATAGCATATTGACAATATCAGTTTTGGAAAAAAGGAAAGAAAAAACAAAAACCCTCAAGAGCTGTATAGTAAATGTTCAATAAACTTTAGAAACAACTGCCCTGGCTGGTGGCACAGTGGATAGGCTCTGGCCTGCACACCCAAAGGTCACTAGTTCGACTTAACCCAGGTCACATAACCAGGTTGCAAGCCAGGTCTCCAGCCAATGTCCATAGCTGAAGACAGGTGAAAGGCAACCATACATCGATGTCTCTCTACCTCTCTTCCTCCCTCCCTGCACTTCTTCCTAAAAATAATAAATAAAATCTTTAAAAAATTTTTTTAGAAACACCTCACCATATCTCACATAGTCTGAAGCAAAAGGTCAGACTGAAAAGATGGTAAAAACCACTGAGAATTGTTGCAAGAAATTGAATAAAATTAGATATGTTTTCTCATCAATAAATATTATAGGCAATAGTTCTTAGTCTGGCTGAATTTTTCATAGAAATTTGCATGACAACTCAGTCCAACTTCTAACTACAGCAAGAACTCAAAAGACAAGGAAGTCTTCTGGAACCTACACTTAGCACTTAGTTTTCGCTTATCTGTACCACTAAAGTCTCTGCCAAGCACTGGATTAACGTGGATTTCAGGCATAATAATTGAAATTTGTTCTATATTCAACAAAGTCCAAGATGCAGGTGGACTGATAAAGCATCACTATATTAACTGTGAGCATATCCCTTAAAGAACCTTCTTGAACTGGATTTTTTACCTCATCTTCTCAGGACAAACTAGAAAACAAGAAACATTATTTTAAAATGGCTACTCTCTGTCATAACTCCTGAGTTGTCTGGCTAACAACTGAATTAGAAGAACAGTCAGAGAACAAATACTGTCTAATTTCAAAACTTTTCCTAAAACTATAGTAATAATGATACTACAATATTATCATATAGATAAATTGATCAACTAAGTAGACAATAGAGAACCAAGAAATAGACCTATACATGTTTAAACAAGTTATTTTTGACAAATGTGTAAGGGCAATTTAATGAAGAAAAATAATATCGTTTCAATAAACAGTGCTGTAATATTTGAATAACCATATGCAAAAACCTCACTTCAACCCATACCTCTCACCAAATACACAAAACTAACTCAAAATAGATAATAGATTCAATGTAAAATCTAAAGCTAGAGAACTTTTAAATAACAACATAGAAGAAAATCTCTGAGAACTTGGGTTTAGATAAATAATCCTTATATACAACACCAAAGACACAATCCATAGGCCAAAAACATTAAGTAGGACATCATCAAAGTATAAGAATTCTGCTCTTCAGAAGATACCACCAAAAAGATGAAAAGACAATACACACATGAGGAGAAAATATTTGCAAACCATACATCTGATATAGAACATTTATTTAGAATATTTAATGAACACTCAAAAGTCAATAATAAAAAGTTTTTTAAAAGGAAGGCAAAAGACTTTTCACAAAAGAGCTACATGGATCACAAGTTAGCATATGAAAAGATACTCATCATCATTAGTCATTAGGTAAATGCGAATTACAACCACAATGAGATACCACTACACTCCCAACAGAATAACTAAAATTAAAATAACTGACCATACCAAGTATTGGAAACAATGTGGAACAAGAGGAATTTTCATTCACCGCTGGTGGAAACTTAAATGGTTCAGCCGCTCTGGGAAAAAGTTGGACATCTTCTTAGAGAGCTAAATACACACCTACTGTATGATCCAGTCATTCCACTCTGGAGTATTTAAAATGAAAACATATGTGCATACAAAGGTTTGCATACAAATATTCATAGCATTTTTATTTGTAATAGCCCCACACTGGAAACAACCCTAATGCCCTCTTCCGGGGGAATGGATAAACAAATTGTGGTATATCCATACTTAAGGAATATATTAGCAAACTATTACACATACAGCAATATGGATGAATCTCAAAACAATTATGTTGAATAAAACAAGCCAAACAAAATAAAAAGGACATATGCTATATTGTTCCATTTAATGTTCTAGAAAATGCAAGCAAAAATCGGTGACTAAAAGGTCAGTGGTTGTTTAGGCTGAGTTCGGTGAGGTAGGAGTATATAAAAGGCACAAGAAAACTTTTGGGGATGATAAATATGTTTATGATCTTGCCTGTGATGATGGTTTCACAGAGATATGCATATGTCAAAACGTATTTTTTTAAAGATTTTATTATTTTTAGAGAGAGGGGAAGGGAGAGAGGCAGAGAGGGAAAGAAACATTAATGTATGGTTGCCTTTCACCTGCCTCCAGCTACAGAGCTGGCTGGAGACCTGGCTTGCAACCTGGTTATGTGCCCTGGCTGGGAATCGAACCAACAACCTTTGGGTTTGCAGGCCGGCGCCTTCTCCACTGTGCCACCAGCCAGGACCCAAAACATGTATTTTTAATACACTTTAAATATGTACTATTTGTTTTATGTCAATTATATCTCAAGGTAGCTGTTGAAATTTTTTTTCATTTAAAGCTTTTCTTGTTTGAAGATTTCGTTAGCTAAATAGCAAAGCATTGCACATGGTAGTGATATTTTTATTTTATATTTGTTTCATTTGGTTATGTGCTGCCGTGCTTTCTAAAAAGGGTGGCTTTCATGTTTCAGTGAAAAGAAGATGACATTGTTAAAAGCCTGTTTTATTGCTTAAAGGCAGCACAAGTATTTTAATCAATTGTCTTGGAAAAAATCAAAACCTCTTTACCTCAAAAAGAAATCAGGAGTATCATAGATTAGAGAAGGCTGCATAAAGTTTTACATTGCCAATAGTTTTGAAATTCAAAAATTGGCAAGTGTCCTCAGTAGTTTGCTGATTTATCCCATGATCCCGACCCATTTGTTAAAACAGGCACTTAGGAGAGACTGCTGCTGGTGAGAATATACATTCTCATGGCTTAAAATATATCCTCCACCTTTAAGTACATTAAGTATCTAAGCGTCAATTTGCTGAAGCTTTTGTTTGCCTTTTTCTCCTCCAAAGGTAAACAGCACAGCAGATTCTTTCAGGACAGTTGGATTTCAACAAGTTGATTTGGGGATTCATTCGTGAACTGTGCTTACAGTTACTTATTGCTTTATAAAGGTTATAGGTAGGTAAATATGACTAAAAATCAATAAAACAGAACATTTTACGTAACACCCCACTGCTTTAACATAGTCACATTCCTAGCACTTAACAGTATTTTTAAAAAATGAATATCTTAGAATTGTTAGAAATGAAATATTCATGGTACATCCAGCTAGGTAGGAATAGATGGTTTTTAAATGTGTACAGAGAAGTTTCCATAACTTGCTTTTGTAATTTATTTTATGGTAACTTGGCCTTGAAGTAAGGGATAAAAGTAGAATAAATTATTGCTTATTCCAAATTTTGATGAATGAGATATTAATGATTAACATAATACTTGGATTAATAAGTTTTGCTGTATATAGTATATCTGGATTTCTAATTTTTCAAAGTATTATGACAGACACTAAAATGAGAACCTTTAGGTACAGAGGGGTGGGGGGAGGGGGAGAAAGAGGCAAAGAAAGGGAGCAGTTTAGTGAAGGAACTAATGTAAATGACCCATGGACATGGACATGTGGGGATTGACAGTGGGAGAGGGGAGCAGTGGGGAAAATGGGGTGAATGTAATACAACAATAAATAAATTTTAAAAAATTAAAATAACCACAAGAAAAAAGGATTTTCTTTATCAGCACACTAGCATACTTACATTTTGCCTGTAAATATTTTACAATCTTGAAACGTATAAGCAAGATTATCATGAATATGACATTAAAACATTTGCATAAGATTATTTTCACACATTATATTTACAAGTAATCAAATATGGGGTGTTATAATGAATATTTGTAAAAGTTTCTTTCTTTTTTTTTCCTTTTAAAGTATGGTTTCTTCTATGTTCTAGAAGAGACTAACATTATACTAGTGAGATGGTAAAAATGCAAATCATTTGAATTAGATAAAAACGTTTTCAAACATAATCTAATGAACACTTAGAGTTTTAAATATATAAAGATTTCTGGAAATGTTTCAAAAATGCTTTATGATAACAAAGTTGTAAAAGTGAAAAAAATCACCATCATCTGTGAGATAATAGAAAACATACTGTTCTCGTCCCTCAGTTTCTGGCACAGAGCTTCTGAAATCTTTGTCGTTTCTTAAATGATGACATTAAGAGCATCTCTTAAAAAAAAAAAAAAAAAAAGAGCATCTCTTGTTCTAACATTTGCCTGCTACAGGGAAGGGTCGAAGGCAAGTAAAAGCCCTTGTAAATTTCTAAGTGATCAGAGTTCTGGGGGCATCCCTTTGTTCAATTGAGATGACTCTGGGTATGCTCCTGGATGGCCCCTGGTGGGGCTGGTCAGCAAAAGACCAGGCCATGATTAGAAGCTCAGAATTTTTAGTCCCATTCTCCATCATACAGACAGGAGAAGAGAACTGGAAATAGGGTTAATAATTGATCGTACCTGTATTTGGAAGCTGCCATAAAACCCCAACAGTATGGCTTGCAGGCTGGTGAACACATTGACTCTGGCAGGGTGACGTACCCCAGCTCTACAGAGACAGGAGCTCCTGTGATTGGGACCCTCCCAAATCTCACCCTGTGTATCTCTTCATCTGGCTGTTCATCTGTATCCTTTATCATATTCTTTAATAAACTGGTAAATGTGTTTCTGAGTTCTGTGAGCCACTTTAGCAAATTAATTGAACCTGAGGAGGGAGTCATAGGAACTTCGAATTGATGGCCAAATCAGACAAAAGTTGTGGGACCTGTTACTTGTGATTGGCATCTAAAGTGGGGTGAGAACTATTTGAGCCTTTAACCTGTGGGGTCTGACACTATCTCCAGGTAGATCATGTTGGAATTGAGTCAAATGATAGGGCATTCAGCTGGTGTTACAGAGAATTGCTTGGTGTGGGGAAGACCCTCCGTACATTTGGTGACCAGCGTGTTGAAAGTGGCGTGCTCTGTGTGAGCGTAAAGGAGACACACAAGGAAGAAACACAGTATGGAAGAACTGGTTTGCCCTACATAGAAAGAAAAACAGCTGAGTTTTCCCAATATATCATCATATTTTTCTGCAGCTTCATCCCACTGGAACTATCTGATTCATACTCTTACCTCACATGACTTGTCTGAACAACCTAAGGGGACTAATGATTTCTTTTCTCTGACCTATTTCTGACCTCCCAACCCTAGTGCATCTTTCAAACTATGCCCAGAGTGATCTTTTTAATAAAACCAGCTCACCCCATTCTCTGTTTGAAATACAATCGTTGCTTCTGATTGCCTAATACGTATATAGTCTAAACTTTGCTGGCCATTGAAAGCTATCTAAAATCTATGCCCAACCTACCTGCCATTTCTAAATAAACATCCCACACTCTATATAGCCACACTTCCATCCTTTCAGAACACACCACTTACTCTTATTATGGATTCTTCCATCTATAATGCCCATCTTGGTCTTTGCCTGTTTCATGATCTCACTGCCCCTCTGAAGCTGTCCTCAATATCCTGAAACAGTTCATCACTCCCTTTAGCTCTCACGGGATTTTTATACAGAATAATAGTTGCTATTTATTGAGCGCTTACTAGGTACCAGGCACTGTGCCTAACTAAGCATTTTACAGACGTGATCTCATTTAATCTTCCCAGCAGCTCTATGAGGTAATGTGGCACTTTTCACAAGTGTCTTCTCATTCATTGTGTTTGTGCCTATATCCTCAGTAGAAGAAACAGTATCATTATTTTTATCTGAACCACCTCCTCCTATAATGTCCGGTCAAGTCAGGTGCTCAATAAATGTTTGCTGAGTCAGTGAATGATGGAATGAATAAAGCGAAATAAGTAAATATAATAGGGTGCTGTAAAAATATATCTTTTTGGAGAGGACTGGTTTTACCATACTGCATGCGGCCAAAACACTGGTAATATGCTTCCTACTTCACATTTCTGTCTCCTTGCCCCAGGCATGCTGCCTGAAATCCCCATGGTTCTCAAGGATGTTCTGTCTTTACATTTTATTCTTACTGCCATCAACCTAGATTAGACCCTGTCTTGCCTCTTATCTGATCTGCTCATCTATTCAAATATTTTCCTCTTTAATTAATACTAAACACTTTGAAAGAAATCAATTTTCCTAAAACACTAATCTAATAATATACTTCCCTTGCTCAAAAGCCTTACATATTTAGAAAAGAATCCTTTCTTCTTAGCTCAACTTTCAACAATCTCCAGTCTGGTCTCAACTTTATCTCATACTACATTTAAAAAATTTTAATGGTATTTTCCCCATTATCTTATACCCCCTACCCCCTGCAATCACCACACTGTTGTCCATATCCATGAGTCCTTTTTCCTTTTTGCTCAGTCCCTTCACCCCATAACCTACGCCTCCTCCCTTAGCTGTCATCCTGCTTGCTGTCTGTGTCATACTACATTATAAACCCTATGGTCCAATCAGTCTGAAATAGTTGCCATGCTCACTTCCATGCCTTTGTTCACTCTAATCCCTCTGCCTGTCTAGTTTGCCTTTTCCCCTACATTGTCTGTAAAACTTCTATCCCTGTTATGATGTTTTCTTAGAACACACCAGTCAGAAATTACTTCTTATTTTTTGTATATTTTCATTCCACCGATAGAAGGATTGTAAGATACTTTTGAATGTTAGACTTATCTCCCATATTCAAAATTTAGCTCTTTGAGCTAAAATTTGACCTTTCCAGTTAACCTCCCAACTTGTGAATGATTCCCTTTTAAAGAAGTGTCCCCTTCCCCCTACAGGGGTGAATCATCTGCAGCTGTACTTCTGCCTTGTTAGCCTGCTTCTTGGCACAAAAGTGAGAAGATCAGAGATGTGCTCCTGACCATGCTGGACCAATAGCTTCTCTCTCCAGAGACTATGTACTTAAACAACAACAACAACAAAATGTCTTAGCCTGCATCTGTCTCCTATACAGAGGAGCTGGGATATAGAGAACTCCGAAGCAGCCATGGACCACCAGTTGTGATGTGCCTGTGAGGCCATGTCCCTCCAGAGGGACCTTTTTTGGTCACATAAGGGCAGCCCCTTAGGTGGATACAGCTTCAGGTGCACAAATATATGTTTATAGTGATCTTGGGTAGCCATTGTGTTTTCCTTCATAGCTGGGGATGTAGAGATAACTGGGCTGCAGAAAGAGCAAAATGAACCACACATCTGGGAGAGGGAAAAGAATGAATAAAAATCTGCAGAGAAGCAATGGAGATGGAGCACCACTGCCTGGTTTCTGTCAGCTCTCCTGATACTGGGTTTCAGCCCAATTAAAGACAGCATTGCCTATGGTTTTTTTGAGAAAAACCAGTATTCTTTCAATAAGCTCCAGATACAGGCAGTCGAAGGTTGGCACATCTTGTCAAGGAAGCCATTGGGAATATACATGTTTTTCATTCTCTTCTGTTGTCCTTACTGGTCACTTCATGGTCACAAGATGGCTGCTGCACCTCTAGGTATTGCGTTTTTTTTGCAGGCAAGAAGGAATAGGATAAAAAGACCCAAAGGAACATTTCAATCCAATCTATCATTTTAAAACTTTCCTGGAATCTCAGTCAGTAAAGCTAATTGGTTAGAACGGGACATATGGTTGCCCCTGGACCAATACTCGAGAGTGATTAGGGATACATTCTGGATAGGGGTTGAGTCAGCCAGGAATATTGTACCATACAGTTTGATTCTAATTAGGGTTGAAAGGAATATTGCAGATTACTTGGCACCCCATCCTGAGATCTGACAGATGAAAAAACATGGGCCAGAAAAGTCTGAGACCCACAGCCAGGTAACGGCAGAACAGAGACTAGACTAAGATCCAGCTATCACCATTCCTAGGCCATTGAACATTCCATACATCTGCACATAGACTGTTTGAAGGTCTTACTTTATTTAGAAGCTATGAGTCATTTATAAAGACAGAATTTAGAACATGGAACTTTGTTTCAGCTTTCTCCCCCAAAAACCTTCCCCTTCCTATAAACCTTCAGAGCAAGAAATAGGAAAACAGACCTTCCAGTCCTTGTTTGACTAAAAGATGGCAAAATAAACTGTTCAAAATTTCCATGGGACATGCCCTCCATAAGTTGTTCTCTTGCTCTGTGTAATGTGGAAGGTATTTTTTTAAGTCTCTAAATTAAAAACTATATATTTACACAATGAAAATCCAAAATTGCTCAAGTGCATTTCCAATTATTGGTTTTTTCCCTTATTATATACATTGCTATTGATTATTTTTGCTAGGGAGTTTTAAAAAATTATTGATGTTTCCAAATTACCTTAATTCTGACCCTTAATGTCCCCCAAAATAAAGCTTGCTAAGTATATGCCACCAAAAGAATTATTATTCCACAGTTGTTCATTTTCTCCAAATAGCCAGTTAGCTTCCTAATTATGGTAGTCACATTTTAGGAAAAATTGCTGAATAAGTGGCAGCTGTTATTGTTATTTTGATGGAAATTCAACAACAAGATAGTAGATATAAACTTTGAAACAGTAAATCATGTAAAAACAAATAAATTTATTTTTATCATGTTCAAAAACATTTGGGCTGGATTTCTGGGACATTATAGTTTGTAATAACTTCATCACTATCTCATGCATCTATGCTTAGCATATACGTATTTAAGCCACTCATCTATCTGCTATGAAGTGCAGTTATTTTATACCATTTTAAAGGTTTATTCAGCAATAATCTTGCTACCACCAGGAGCTGTAGGAGAGAATAATTTTTTATGACAATTCTACTTCATCAGCAATCATTTTTAAATAGAGGGAGGTATGGTAAAAAGATATGTTAGCGTACATAACCCTACATAGGTTTTCTAAGTCAATTTTCATCTTTTTGGAGTGTGTAGTTTATCAGTTATATTTAATTGTCATGGAAACAGATGCATTAACCACAGACACATCCTGCAGCTGGGTAGACAAGCTGTCTCCTCTGAGACTTAAATTTGCAAATGAAGCAGTATGTGAGTAAGAGGTGAGCGTTCTCTTCCAGGAGACAAGAGTAGCTGCGCTTCTAGGATAAGTGTCTCACGCGATAGCTATGGAAGGGCTTCCAATCGCAGCTCTTTCTCTGGGTCTCTTCATGGAACAATTGAGACATCGTTACACAAGACATGAAGATACCTCCGCTTCTGCTTTTAGAATGTGGGACTTAGGTTAAGTAAAACACAATGGAAAACCGTACACTAAGTACCTAGTTCTCATCCATTTTTTAAAAAGATTTTATTAATTATTTTCAGAGAGAGGGGAAGGGAGAGAATGAGAGAGACATCAATGTATGGTTGCCTCTCACCTGCCTCCAGCTACAGACCTGGCTGGAGACCTGGCTTGCAACCTGGTTCCTGGTTATGTGCCCTGGCTGGGAATCAAACCAGTGGCCTTGGATTAGCAAGCCAGCACCTAATCCACTGTGCCACCAGCCAGGGCTAAACAAATCATTTTAATTTTCATGTTCATGGCATTTTACTCATACACATTTACCATATCTCCAGTTGGCAGGGTTTTTTAGAACAATAACAATTATGCTGCTATTTTTATTTTTAAAAATAAAACAATTATATCATTTATACCTAAAAATGAGCAATTAATTACTTAATATCAGGTATATTCTAGTTTGAGTTAATAATATGAAAAGAAAATAATATGTTAAGAGTTGTTATACATTTTAAAAAGGCTTATAGATAAATCAGTCCCATGAAAAATGATAACTCATTTACTTTTACCATGTAGAGAAAAACACTTTTTAAAAATTGTTTTTTTATTCTATGTGAAAATTTTCTCATCCTCTTCGTAGAGGAGGCATCAACTTCCAATTCCTATCATTTCACATTAGTGAATACCCACCAAACAGTTCATTGTAATTAACTGAAATAACACTGGGGACTCTGATGCGGTCTTCCTGACTTCTTCTACAACTGGCTCAGAGGAAAGTACTAAGAGGTTATCATCCCCAGGTGCCCATCATTGCTAGAAAGTAGTATGTTTATGAAATCTGTCTGTTTCATTACAAGCCATTGTTAAGCTTTTTCTCTACGAAAACTCTTAGCATGACTTACGTTCCATCTGTTGAGTGTCCATCTGATTTTGCTTTTCTACTTAACTTCTAGGAGAGTATTTCTGATATTCTTCTTGTCTCCTTGTTCTTGACTTATCTTCTTCTCTATCTCTGTGAATATCTTTTCTTCTTTTTCTTTTTTTAAATTTCTCTTCAGTTTCATTTTTCATTTCCTCTCTAATCTCTGCCCCTCCTTCATTGTCATTAAGTTTATCAACTACAAGTCAATATGCCCTATTCTTAAATTTAAAAAATAAATGACAGAAATATTTTGGCTTCTCTTGAGAAAATAAATGGTTTTGCACTTAATTTTGTTCCTTCAAAGTAGTAACTCCATTAGTAGTAGTTAGTAGTAACTCCATTAGCGTGCTTATTTAAAATACATGTTTGACAATTCTAATAGGGAAGTTATATATTGCATGCCCACTAAAGATGATTTCCAAAGAATTTGAAACAGTTTTGTAACTAGTAATTTTACTTGTTTTCATTAGCATATAAGCTAACAGGATAAAGTAAATCAAATGATGCTCCGAAACTTAGAAAGGGTCATGAAGTTTAAGGAATTTCAAAATCATGTAGCAGGTAAGTGCAAGCACCACCCCCCGCCCCCCGCCCTTGGTAGTGCTCAGTGTTTTACTCAATAAATGTATAATTATTCCAATTTATTTCTGCAATCAAATACAGATTTTGTGGTCTTTGTTAATGTCTCAAACCTAGACACATCTTAGAGAATTTGATGGCCTTAGAGTCCTTTCTTTTAGTGGTTGGGAAACTGAGGCCAAGAGAGGCTAAATGATTTCCAAGGGTTGCCCCAAGGTTAGAAATAGAGTCAGAATGAGAACCTCAATTTATTGACTATCAGTCCAGTATTTTCTCTACAATTTTTAAAAATAAGGAATGGTTATATGTTACATGGTGTAAAAGGACTCACTCACATTAGTATAACATAATTTGAATTGCTTTGTTTTCTTTTGTTTTTCAAGGATGCCTGACCCTCCCACACCCTTTGACGCAGTGAGTCTAGAATGTCAGGATGCACAGGCGGACTCTTGGCTACAGCAGGAGGTGAGGTGGAAGAAAGTTGAATCTGCTTTCATTACCAATATGCTGGAACGCAGCCAGCTAATGGTAACTCACTAAGAATAAGTCAGAATACTTTCTCCAGGGAATTTCAGAATGAGAAACTCAGCAGTCAAGTTTGCATCTGAGGAAGGGAAAGGATATCCATGTTGTTCTTTCACCTTCACCAATCCAATGTATTTGTTGGCTTAATACAGTACCTGTCATTTTTTATTCTGTTTCATTAGTAGGTTCCCACAAAGCACACCGCTTGTTTTGATTATATGATAAAATGTAAACAGGTGCACAGGCCATATTTTCCTTCCGAATAAAGTGTCTTGATAATAATGATGAGGAAGAGGCAATAACACATAAGCCTAAAGACTCCTTTAAGCGATTTTGTCCCAATGCCTCTCCAAAAGCAACTTTAGGAGCTGTGTCTCTTTGGTTTGTCAACTTCCAAATGGATGAGCTATATTTTAAGGCATGATTAGCCTTAAAATGAATAAATTTAAAACTAGCTACTTTTATGTATTTTTAAATTATTAGCTTAATTTATATTCATGTTTAAAATAAATCCCCTTTATAACACAATTTCATTGAAAAGATACTTAATCAACAACTCATTACAGTTTTTCTTTCAATAGATTAGAATTAGCACTGGGGCTGAAAACCACTGTCCTTCATTCTGTGTTTCCAATGAGAAAAATAAATAAATAAATATTGGAAATGTCACTTTGGTGAGGTTATTAGCAACCTTAAATTAGAGGGAGGCTCCTCTGCAGAGGAAAAAGGGATAATAAAACATGTCCACTTGAAATGGCTTCATAGTTTAAGCAAACAGCATGGCCAAAATAAGTCCCACCCAGCAGGAAATGGTAAGAACAACCTTAAAATATTTCAGAGAAAAAGGCTGTTTCACTGAAAAGTAAGGGGAAAAAAAGTCAGATCACCATATTGATTGAATTTTAACTAAAGCTAGCAAAACCTTGGGCTGGAAAAACACAATGCTGGGGACACTAAAGTCCCTCAACAACATTGGAAATCCAGCCCCAAGAAAAAATAATGGAGGCTAAATGCACAAAAATAAGGTATGGACACTGGTCTTAAGTGGTAATTCAGTCTTTTTAAAATCACATTAAGTTTTAAGTATAAAATTGAACAATGTCACAGTGTAGCTAAAATTTGATTTATTCCAATATTATTAAAATGCACTTACTGAGAACAGACACTTCCAGATCTCTGTATTTCACATCTAACTCATGCTGTGAATTATTAAAATGATCTCTACAGAAATATCCTGAAAAACATTCTTGTGGTAGCTTTTCCTTAACTATAGCCTCAAATAACAACCAAGAAATATTAATAGTCATAGGAGATGATATAATGAAAAGAACTGGGGACTTCAAAGTGGCTTCAAATGTTTACATCCTACTCAGTGACTTTGGGTGGATTATTTAACTTCTCTGAGCCTGTTTTCCTGATGCATAAAGTGGGGCCAATGACATTTACCTTATTGAAGCTCCTTTACCCCTTAAGAAGATTACATACATCTTGCTTTAGTGCATGGTAGATGTTCGATTAATGTTTGTTTCTTCCATTTAATGGCAAGGATAGAGCCTGGATTAAAATCTGGATATCTTAAAATGCAGGCTGGTGCTGTTTTCCTTTAGGTTACATAAATCATTGCAGAAAGCTGGCAGGCCACATTGAGAAAAAGGTTGGGGAGTAAAAATCGTTTAAGAAAAAAAAAAAGCCTTAATTTTTTTTAGACTGTTCACATGAACAGTATGATAAGCAAGAAGAGGACCATGTATGAACTAGGTGTGGAAATTATGCTTCAGGTTCCTGTATTTCCAACAGTTAGTGTATCACAGTACTCTTTGTGGAACCACAAGTATTCATAGAGTGTTAGACACTCTGTTATGTTCTGCACTGTACTTTAAAAATGCTTTCTTATAAATTTCAAATTTTCTTAAAGAAGCCTGGGGTTTCTGGTTTGTTTGTTTTTGTGTTTTTTCTGATTCTCATAGGGTATACTGTTGAGACAGTTATTTTACAAAATATATGGATAATAATTAAGGGACTGGTGAACATCTGTATAGAACACTGCCACCTTTTGGTTAGATTTTAATGAGAAAAACATGTTCTAAGTGAGCTGTCTGAAAATTCCATTTTTAAAAACTCAGAATGGTCTAGGCAAGAGCTATCTCAAATATATTTACTTTTATTAAACAACTCCATTAGTGGTTGAATATCTGGTCAAGTCAAAAGGATTTTCCCTCATGTTTTCTACTTACCCAGTTTCCGGAGAGTGCTTTGAAAGTGCCACTGTTTTGACAGCAACTGGGTAAGTTTAAATTCTCAGTCTTTGTCCTGAGATATGAAAGGGCATAGTCACTGAAGACAGTGCCTCCCACTTAAAGGGTCATGTGCTTTGAAGGCAAACTAAAGCTTCACCATAGTTACTGCATGCCCTCACTCATCCATTCCTGTAAGAGATTTGTAGTAAATGTTCTTTCTAGACCCATCTCTGAGAGCTTGGCCTTACATTTATCATCTCCTTTTCACAGGTCAGGAATTTTTAACTGCAAGAAGTTAAAGACATGAAAAGTCACAACTTGATGACGACAGAGGTGAACTAGAAATCCTGTCTGCTAACTCCACAAACATTCTCTTTAGAAATGCACTGTATTCCTAAAAATAGATATAAATATTGTACTCCAGGGACAACTCATTATCTAGGATAGGGAACAATCATTGTGATGCCCATCCAAGTGGAGGATGACTCTGTCTCCCATTCTCACTTCTACACACCCTCAGAAATTCCACATACTGCCGCAACTGCCAGCCTCCCATGTCTTCACCCTGCCACCTCTCTCTTGCATTCATATTCCAAAGTCACTTTGCTAACTTCAGGCCAGATGTCCCCTCCTGGACAACTCACCTTCGCAAAGTCCACAGGACCAAACTGAATATTTTTTTGAAGTAATTTTTCCTTCCAAACTCTCCCCAAATCACTCTTGATTTTTCCCTTCCTGCTGTTCCCCAATCCTGTCTGTTACATAATCCTATTAGTTGGCTAACGGATTCGGTCCTATAGTTCCTGGGCACACAGTGTGGCCCCAACCCAAACCTAGGGGCTAAGAATATCAAGGTAAGTCATTGCCCTCTAGGCTTACAGTACATGGATTTTCAATTCTTTGTAACCTTTTAGATTTTTATTTAATGTCTTTGACATCCAATATTTTCTTTCCATTCCTACTGCCAGTATTTTAATCCTGTTTACAGTCTTGTCAGAATCAGACCCTTGCAAGTGTTTCCTAGCTGGTGGCTTGTCCGCCTGTATTCTCCCTGCTTTTCCCCATCCCAAGTCCCCATCCCTCATGCTCTATCTAACCATTCTATCAACGCCCAACAGAAGCACTTTCCTGAACCATGCTTTGCCATGTTGCTCCTTTGCTCCTATCCCTTTAATGGCTGCTACTGATGCAAAAATTACATTCAAGCCTATTAGCCTGTTTTTCAAGGATCTCTACAATCTGCTTCTCTTGTTCGGCCTCATTTCCTACCACAGAAGTGCTTCTGAGTGCAGCATCCTCAGATTCCTTCAATGAGATTCAGACAGGCATCTTCATAGAAATACAGATTTCTTATCCACCAATGAATCATTTTCATGCACTGCATCTGAAAAATTGAGAAGCAGTCCCTGACATCCAGAAGTTGGTCTGGGACTCACAGCTAGAACATGCAGCATCCGACAAGGACACTCAGTGACTGTGATGACATATCTGTCATCAAATATCAGCTCACACATCAAAGAGAACATTGTCCAAACTCCAAAAATGGCCAAATATTCCTTATCCTGTATGACATGACTGATTAATGCTTTTTTACTAATTATAATGACAGGATTGCTTGGTTTTTTGTTTTTTCTTTTTTTTTTTTTTTTTTTTTTTTTCATCTTCTAGTAAGAATTATGAAGATACCTAATCATAGAATTACCTGTGGGGAATGTTCAATATCAGACTCTTCAAAGCAAGAGATAGGAAAGAGAATGAGTCCAGAAATGTCAGATCTCTCTGCCAAGGCCAGACCTAGGAAGAGGCTCCCAGGAAGGCTCCAGGGACCAAACAGGAGAGGTGAAATCTGGCATTGTTTAGTATGGGGAAGGAAGGTAACAAATAAGTGAAGAAATAAATGGAAAATAATGAATGCTTATACTCCTAGCAGAATTTTTATCATTAGACATGCTTCAGTAGCCCTACATATTGATTTCATTTCTTACCTATTGTTTTTTCTATCTTTTTGAAGAAAGCACATATATGAAAACTGGTCTTTTAAAAAATACTTTCAGGCCCTGGCTGGTGGCTCTGAGAATTGGCACTGGCCTGTGAACCTAAGGGTCACTAGTTCGGTTCCCAGCCAGGGCACATGGCCAGGTTGCAAGCCAGGTCTCCAGCCAGGTCCATAGCTGGGGGCAGGTGAAAGGCAACCATGCATTGGTGCTTCTCTCCCTTTCTTCCTCCCTCCCTGCCCTTCTCTCTGAAAGTAATGAATTAAAACAATCTTTACCCCAGCCAGGGCACATTAACAGGTTGCAAGCCAGGTCTCCAGCCAGGTCTGTAGCTGGAGGCAAACCATACATTGGTGTCTCTCTCCTTCTCTGCCTCTCTCCCTTCTCCTCTTGCTAAAAATAATAAATTAAAAGAATAATAATAAAATAAAAAACAAAACAATCTTTAAAAAAATAAAAAATAAAAATAAAATAGTACTTTTAAGATACTTTCATTCTTCTGTTTTTTAAACGCTTGTGTGCTTTGTCTGTGTCCTTTTATGTAAGCATATCCTCCTGTTCTGAAAAGACTTCTACGTAGAAGGATCTAATGAAGTCTTCTTTGGAAGGAAATACCACTTTCTGCATTGTGTCAGATCCTCCAATGGGGAATATCATGACACTTCAGCAGTACTGCCTTCTGACATTCTCAGGATCTGCCACAGCTTAATTGTGTTATTGTTCAATTACTTCTCCCTAATAGTGTACAGACTACATGAATAGCAAATGGCAGGAAGGCAGGGATTGTGTCTACTTATCTATAGCAGTATGTCCTCCTTGTTTCTTGCACCACATCATAGTGCCCTTAACATAATGGAAATGATGATACACCTTTGCAGGCCTGGCTGGTTGGCTTAGTTAGTTAGAGCAGCATCCCAATATGCCACGGTTGTGGATTCAAGCCCTGGTCAGAAGACATACAAGAATCCACCATAATGCATAATAAATCAATGTTTCTCTCCCTCTCTCTCCTCTCCCATCCTCTCTCTAAAATCAATCAACCAATAAATAAAAACCTTTGTAAAAATTCAGTAGTATAGAAAGGTAGAAGAGAGTAGAAACAAATAACCCAGAGAGCTTTGAATCTCATTAGAATCAAGATGGTGGCAACTTGACATGATCCATGTATAGTAATCCAAAATTTTTGTGGTTTCAGAGAAGGTATACAGAAATAAGTCCACATATACTCACATTTCAAATAAGAACTTGTGGTTAGAAGAGGATTATTGAATGAGACATGACCCTTTCCTTCAGCAGCCCACAGTCTAGCTGAAGAGACAAGACTGACAAACAAGAAACAACCTGGTAGTAATGAAGTGCTAAGCATGAGGTGCTGAGAGCCTGAGTTCTGCTGGAGGCAGAGAGAACGAGGAGGAGGGAGAGGAACATGCTCTAGAATTTAGACTTACTCCCTCTTATATGCTTGTTCATGTCAATTTCTCCATTTAAAAATATAATATCCTAGAGGATAGCAACCGTACCTATTGAATTGATTGAACTAGGACAGCTTCCACATCACACATCTTTTACTCTCTCAATCTGTGAGATGATTGTAGCTTCTCTGTAGCTGTTTCCATTAAAGTCAAACTCACCTGCAGCCTCTCCTAACCTTTGGGACTAAACAATTACCCACTTTGCTGAAGTGTGTCCGTCTTGCTGGCACTCCTGTCCTTCAGCCTTGATGTGTTGACTCTTGAGATCTGCACTATACAGCCGTCTTTCTTTCCCTTAACTAACCTACTTAAACATGATGTATTCCTGTCTGGTTCTCTTGGTGAAATGAATTCCTGGCCCAATTCTGCCCACGCTTGACTGCCACAGTATCACTCCTGCCTCCTTGTATTAGTTATCTCCTATTGCACAACAAATTAGCCCAAAATTTAGTGCTGTAAACTAATGAACATTTGTTATCTTAGACAGTTTCTTGGGATCAGGAATATGGGAGCAGCTTCAATGGGTGGCTCTGGTGCAGTCTCTTGGGAGGTTGCACTCAAACTGTCAACTGGGGCCATAGTCACCCAAAGGCTTGAGTGGGGCTGGAAGATCCCCTTCCAAGCTCACTCACATGGCTGTTGGCCAAAGATCGCAGCTTTCTGCCACTAGGGCCTCATCATAAAGTTGCTCACAACAGGACAATTGCCACCCCTGGGGTGAATGACTTGAAAGAGAGAAGGGCCATATTGACTTATATGACATATACCGAAGATTCTACCTTATTCTGTTCACTAAAATTCACTAAGTGTAACCCAAGTGGTAGGGGATTACAAAAGTATGAAAGTATCAAGAAACAGGAACCGTTAGGCTGCATATGACACCCCTTTATAAGGTGACTTCTCAGTTCTTAGTTTGAAGTTTGTTCATGTACTTAAATCCTTAATGAAGTTAAATGAAGTATACTGTTTGCCTGTGAAGTTATTATTTTATACTTGATTCTCAAAATAAGAGTTTCCTTTCCTCTTACTGAAAGATTTTACCTTTCTGAGAATAAAAACATACTTACCTTTTTACCCAATACTGCCTTCCACTGAAAATTGCAGGTTACCATTTCTTGCATATGTTAACTTGTAAGTCTGTCAGGATAAGAGCACAAAGCATTCCTTAAACTCACAATGTTGAGAAGCAAATGGAGAATTCTTTCTCCTCCTTACTGCCAACTGAAAATATTCGTATCCAAATCCTTCGCCACTCAGCCAACAAGCCAAAACCACTTCAATGTAAAAGCGAGCATTTGCCAAATGTTTTCTTCATTTACTTATATCAAATAAGTAAAGGATTGTATTCATGTGAGCATTGGTTTGTTTTGTAAATAGTTGAAATAATTTAGGGCTTGAGTCTCCAGTGTCCAAAAGAAGCAAAAACTCAGCCATTAAAACATAACCTGCTACTATAATACTTTCACTCCAGGTATTCTTTTAAGCCAGGTATAAATTAGAAATTGAAAGTCAAAGTCATGGTCTTTGCCACCAAGCGTTTACAATTGGTGAGCATGCTAGCGTGTGGTTCCTGAAACCACCACACCTGTTGTCACTAAGAAAGAAAGGCCAGTCTAATAACCCCCTTTTTGTTTTTAAGAAAAGCAGAGATTTTTGTCCTTTTTAAAATATATGCCTATTTTGACAGCACTGAACAGACTCTCTGAAGAAGAAACGATGCTAAAATACCCATGATGGCAGGTACCCATTTGTGCAGAGCTCTCTCACATTCATAGATTTGGACATAAACTCTTGGTCTAGTACGGGAACAGAATGAAAAGGGGACTGTATTTCACCCTCAGTTCCACCCCAGCTGTATAATTTTCAACAGCATCTCTGAGCATAGTTTCCTTAAAAGTGAAAGGGCAATAATGAATACCTATACTTGTAGATTTGCTTGGTGGTTAAGCGTGTTAAAATTTTAGTAAAAGGGCTGTCACATGGTAGGTATTCAGGAAATATTGATTCTTATTTATTTTGTATCCTATAAACATGTACTGGAAATAACTCTGCCAGGGAGCTTTGTCATTTAGCTATTGCCTCATATTTTGGCTTTGCTGGCAAACCTGGGTGTGGAGGGAAGCTTTTCTACCTTCTGCCTATAGGACATTATACTGTTAACTATATTCTAGACACTTAAAAGAAATTGAGCTGAATATTTAAGTATTCCCTGAAGTCAATGCATGATTTAGGAAATTATGTCTATTAGAATGTTATGCTGCAACATGATACATTAAATCCCAATGAAGCTGTGGTTCCTAATTCAGGCTGTATTAAGTTTCTCTGCTTAAATTTTGTTACAGTGTAGATCATCAATATCAAGTGAATCAAGCCAACTATGAAAGTATCACTAATAAGAGAAAAACATTTTAATGTATCAAGAAACCACTTTATGGAATTTTACACAAACTATACCACTTATTTCAGAGGCATTTGCTGGAAAGTAGATACTGTTGAGTTTTATATTAATTTATGTTTATAGATATTTTACAATCACATTTATTTACCAACTCCAACAACTTTTGACAATGGATTAAATCAAGCCACCAACTTGGAAAAGCAATTTTGATGAGGTGGACAGCACCATTTTACACCACATTCGACTTGAAAATTTAGAATAACTTGATCTATAATATCTGTAGTGCTCCTTCTACTATCAAAGAAGGCAAGCTACAGTCTTGAACCTTTTCTCAAACACCCTACCACTGAAAACTATCTTGTCTCCCAAATCTTCTCATGCCCATAGAGCCAGGAAGAAGAGTCATCATGCTCTACACCAAGTCACTTATTGTTCCATGTTCACTCAACTGCTTTTCTTACTAGAACTTAATATCATCCTCTTCTTGGTCTAGGCTCTAAGTTTCTTTGTCACATCTATGCTTGATATTTTAAAATTCAATTTATTGCTGTGACATTTGTTAATAAGATCATATAGGTTTTAATTGTACATTTCTATTATATATGATCTGTATGCCAGATCTTCTTCATCTTTACTATTTACTTTTACAAAGGAATAATATATAAGCCATGGCCCAATTTTTAAACTTACAATGATAAATATGACTATGAAGAAAATACGATTACTCATATTGAAAATGAGTCCATTTTGAGCCCTGGCTGGTGGCTCAGTGGATTGGTACTGGCCTGCAAACCCAAAGGTTGATGGTTCAATTCCCAGCCAGGGCACATAACCAGGTTGCAAGCCAGGTCTCCAGCCAGGTCTTCAGCTGCAGGCAGGTAAAAGGCAACCATACATTGATGTTTCTCTCCCTTTTTTCCTCTCTGCCCTTCTCTCTAAAAATAATAAATAAAATCTTTTAAAAAAAGGAAAAAAGAAAGAAAGAAAGAAAAGAAAATGAGTCCATTTTATCCCTGTAGACCAATTTATGAGGATGTCATAGTAGAACCAGAAAGCTATTTGGTGAATCAAGAAGCAAAGTAGATAAAGTTAGTTAGATAATATTCTTAGTTAATGTTGTTAAGCTATGATTGACTGATACTTTTCTTCACTAAAGATTAAATATCTGACCAGTTCATAAGAGGCAATGCTTTGTAACCATATTGGAAGCACACACAAAGTTGTTATGGTACTTTTTTGCCTTCCTCTTAATAGACCCCATGCAGACTTGAAAACATGGGATCTTTTCTTTACTTACACAATATGATTGATTAGACTTATGCACTCTTAAATTATAGTCACCTTGATAAATCTTAAGTATTCTTGTATCACCTTACCCATCCATTTGCAAGTAACCATAACTATTGATGATTATCCATGTTATTTTTCCAAAATTCATCATGTAGGGGTATTTAGACACCTCTTGTGCCCTACCTTACATTCTCTTAGCATAGCTCTAGCCCAGGTGTCATTATGAACGACCAGGTGTACACAATTATTATAGCACCTTGCCTCTGCTGCGATTTCCTTCTTTCTACGCCAGGGAATGTTTGCTGTGATGCCTATGGGAACCTGCACAACTAAACTGTGATTCACATACAAACATGGAGGGATTTGGGAATGAACACAATGAGGAACAAGAATCAGTAAAGAAATGTTCCTCTCCCCCACCCCTTGAATGAACAAATTTTGAAGTGTGGGCCACACAGCTCCTCAAACTGTTCCCATATGATAAAATTGCATTAGTTGATTTGCCATATTTCTTAAAGGAACATATTTTTTTCTCAATTGAAATGTGTGGAACTTAAGGATGTTTTACTTATGCCCATTTTTACATTGGCAAGTAGAAATGCCATCATAACTTTTAGAAGTATTTCATCAACTCCCAAATCAATATGCATATTTTCCAGAAGATTTAAGCCCATCAAAATATTTGGAGAATTTTAAAAAATAAACACAGCATGAGAAAAATTTTAATGAGGAGAAATAAATAAATCAAATGTTAAATTGTCTGCATGATTCTCTCCTGTTTAGTGTTGTAGCATTTAAAAACACTGAAAAACTGGAGAGTTCCCCTTAAAAAGTAAATATTTTTCTCCTTTTAATTGATGGAAACATGCTATGGAAACTAGTCACAAAATAAAATTACTACATTATAAATATAAAATATATAAAAGCCCTAGTACATGATACGGTCTTTGAATTTACGTCAAGATGATATCCCATTTAATACCTTCCCTTAAATATTGATACAAAACCTGAGGTCAGCCAAATATCTTGGCAATGCTAAGAAATTATACTTTAAATGAAGTATGCAAACACTTATTTTCGTTTTCTAATCTTAGTTCAGAGAAGATGGAAAATACAAGTATTCAGTCCCCAAAGAAATATTAACTCCTCAAACTGGGCTGCTTTGGAATAAAAAGTCCTACATGTGTGCCCTGTGAACTTAGTTAATATAACTATGAGTACTGCAATTTCTGCATTTCCTGATTTGTACTAAAATTGCAAGTATATTAGTTTAATATTTTATAGGGGGTTTGGAAGACTGCTTTTGAAAATTGCAAGGGCTATACAGGGTTGTCATTTCTCTGGAAGGAAAAATCCAGCATCTGCCAATAATTCTCTGTAATCTTTTACTTGGACCAAGGCTCTGATTGGTTAGAGTTACTGCTTTTCCTCACATACAAACTTAACAATTTCACAAGTAGAGGTTCACGTTTTGCTTTTTTGTTTAAAATAACAAAACTATACCCTCTTGTTGCCTCTGCCCTAGATTCTCTGAAGTATTAGGTCTAATACCAGTCACCCTGATTAGTTACCCAGTTACCATAGTTACTTTTATAAAGGGAGAGTTTCTATGTTGCAACAGTTCCATTGAACTGATTCTTTAGTCTGTGTATTGTTTGTTGTCTTTATTTCTTTGTTTTAGTGGCCCTACACACCCATGGGCCACTCTGTTAGTGAGGACTGACAACAATCTACTCAAATAATAAATCTTATAATAATTCTAAATTATTTTGTGGAAATATCAGGTTTATTTCCACAAATAATAGACTAGCATACATAAACCCTTCTCTTCAAAAAACAATATATAATTTTGTTTTCTCAAGGTTATAAGAAACAGTAAATGTTTTGTTATTATTTTTCACAGCATTATTTATAGACCTTAATTTTTGGATATATTAATGAAATTACCTTGAAACTTGCTAGAAATAAAAAAACTCAACCCAAATTTCAAGAAAGTAGGCGAATGATTTTATCATTACTAAGGTTTGATGTTAAAAGTAGTGTGTAAAATAACCATAGTAGTTAGTATTTACTGGATACCTTTTTTTTTTTTTTTTTTTTTAGAGAGAGAGGAAGGGAGAGATAAATCAACATATGGTTGCTACGGGACCTGACTGGAGACCTGGCTTGCAACCTGGTTATCTGCCCTGGCTGGGAATCGAACCAGCGACCTTTGGGTTTGCAGACCGGTGCCTTATCCACTATGCCGCCAGCCAGGGTACTGGGTACTTTTTGTTAAACATCTATGACAAAGAATCGTTGGGCCTCCTCCATCATTCCCTCTCTGGTGCTTATTTTTCATTAACATGC
This sequence comes from Noctilio leporinus, assembly GCA_004026585.1. Taxonomy (NCBI): domain Eukaryota; kingdom Metazoa; phylum Chordata; class Mammalia; order Chiroptera; family Noctilionidae; genus Noctilio; species Noctilio leporinus. The sequence goes on from PVIW01000258.1 coordinate 200,303, forward strand.
TATATAATGTCTGCCACCTTTAAAACAATCTTTTGTGCCTTTTCCGTCCTGCTAGCTTCTTCTTCCCTTTTATAGAAAAACATCTGAAAACCATCTTTACTCACCATCCTCATTTTCTTGCCTCTTATTCCTATTTTTAAACCCTCTCTAATCAGGCTTTTGATTTGTGACTCCACTCTTCAAGTTCACTAATTCTTGCTAAATCCAGTAATCTACTATTAGTCTTTATCTTACTGTACCCTTCTTAGAGCAGCATTAGACAATAATTGATCAAAACCATTTCTTGAAAAACTTTCTTCTTTTGATGGCAGAGATACACTTCTTTTCTTTTCTCCTACGTAGCTGGCCATTTTATTTTTTCCCTAGGTTTCTTACTTTTCCCGGCCTCTAACATTTTAAGTGTCCCCCAGTTGATCTTCACTGAAATTTTCAGATGCCTTTGTTACTGTTTGCATAGAATTCTGGGTGCTTTGGGTATAGAGACCCTGGTTCCCAAGAAAGAACATTTCTGCCAGCTGGCACAGCAAGAGTCCAATTGAACTGCCAAGCATAGCTGCTGGCCGGACACTTCTGGCTCCTTGTGTCTAGGGGCAAGTTAGCAAGATAATGAGTCACCATTTTTTGCAGGAGAAACTGGCCCTGATCGTCAGGAGGAGGTAGTGCTCATTGGAATATGTGTGGAGCTCAAGTGATCTACTTGAGTGATTCTTGCTATACCCTTGTCCGATTCTGATGAAGTATGGACAAGTGTAATGAGTCTGGCCCAAGAAGGCCATGGTGAACAGTGCTCAGACACCATAGAGAAAGGGGTCTGGTCATGCCCTCAGATAAGCCATTAAGATAGTAGAGATAGTTGATGGTGATGGGAAACTAGAAAGCATAGTAGAGAGAGACAGACAGACAGGGTCAGTTGTGAGCCTGTGACCAGCTGTAGCACTGGGAACTCTAGTTTGTCCCACTAACAGTGCTTTTCCAAATTCTGCCCAGAAAGAAAGGCTCATTGGAGCTGCTGGTGGAATCTGTGCAAAGACTGAGGGGCACAAAGGGTGGATTATAGGATATTCCCCAGCTTCTGGCCATGCTGCTGGATGATGATCCTTGGGTGTCAGCCTTCTATAGGAATTTCCTCAGCTGAAGAAAACTGCCTCACTCAAGGTCATGCTTCCTTCCCAGGATAGCTGGACTCCAGTGACCCATCAGCATGGCAGTGTAAAGGTCCAATCCCAGTTCTTCCGCTCCAGACAGCTCTGAAGGGCTGTCCTAGCTGTGTAGTTACAGAGGGGGTCAACTGTGGCTGTGCTGGGATGCACTGCAGCTCCGCTTCCCACCTCTGCCCATCCTCCTTCATCATCCTCTCCCACAAGTGTTGATCCTGAACACGCTCTTCAGGAAGCCTCCTCTAGCCTCATCTCCACCGCAAGGTCTGCTTCCGAGGGAACCCAACTGGGGACAATAAAATATTTCCACTTTTATTAGTGACTAAAGAACGTGATCAGTCCCCTTATAGAGCAAGGGATGGAGCTGAAATTCTTGTGTTATTTATTCTGAGATCCACTTCTTACCCTTCCCCTATTCTGTTTTGTATGGCAGAAAGCTGGCTCCTGAGACATTTCCTTCACTCCCTGGCTCCATGGAGGCAGTGGTGGAGGATTGGATGGCAGGAAGAAGTGAGGCAGGTATTTCGATCCCTCTCCATGCACTTCGATTGGTATCTACATGTCCTTTGTCCCCCTCGACAACCCCTGTCTGGCAGTCCCACTCCTAATGAGCAGCCTCTGCCGTGTTTCTAGATCCTACTGGTTATAACCCAGGTCCTGAACTCACTATATGATTGTGACCCAAGCATGTGACTAACTACACTGTATGATTTGGACCCATGCATGTGACTAACTACAGTTCCTGAACATACCAAAAGGATTTGTGCATACTTAGCACATGCTCTCTCTGCCTAGTAAGTGATGTTGTGTTTGGTGTTTGTCAGAGCAGGTCACATTCATCCAAGTTTCAGGTTTTACCACCTCTTTGAAACCTCCTCTAACCCCACCCCCATCCCCAACATGTGTTCTTTCAAATGCCTCTGCTTCTATCATATGACATATATCATGTAGTCATCACATATTTACTTTCCTGAGCAAAATGAAGACTTACTTATGGGAAAGATTGGTTTGATCGCTTATCTTTGTATTCTAACATTAATACAGGCCACCTGCTATGGTAGTCCATCAATAACTGTTTTTAAAATTAATAAATGTCAAAGGCAAATGTTTATGTGATCTAGATTGGTAATGCTAGATTTTGCAGAAAGAATATCATGGAATAGAGACCTAGCTCCATATTTAATAACTTTGTGAAATTGCTTTGGGCAAATGAGTTAAGCACTTTAAGTCTCATTTCTGTTACTGATTAAAAAAATTATAATAACACCAATTGCATAAGATTGCTATAAAACTAAAACAATGTTCATAATGAGCAAGCTATCATTAAATATCACTCTCATCTGTGGCAGCCTGCCATGCAACAGGTGAAGCTTTTCACCTGTAATCCTTAGTTAGTGCTCTAAACAACCACAGAGTTGATGATAACTCTATAAAGATTTAAAAATAATAACATCAAACTTAAGCTCACAGAATTTATTTTATTCATATAATTCACAGTGTGCTCATCAGTATAGAATATGCCAGGCCGCAATAACAAACCAATGAATTAAAGGATAAAGTTTTTTTTTTCTTCCACACACAAAGTATGTTGTGGGCCCAATGGTTCTCCTGGGTACCTTCATTCCAATGTTTCATCCGGGATCCAAGCTGCTGTGTTTGCATCTATGCCATTTTTAACAGATGGTTTCTAGTTTATTGCATCAGGGAAAAAGTGACCTATGGAGTTGATTACATGTTGGCTTTTAAGTGCTGCAATCAACTGACAAATATCACTTCTAACCATAGCACATTGCCCAGAACTAGTCATATGGCTCTGCCTAACTTCAAGGAAGCTGCCAAATATGGGTGAATATAAGGCTATTTAGTGAATATAATTATTTCTGCCACACCTGGCTGGTGATGTGTATGCCTTGCATGCTCCAAAGCTACGTTTGCCAGATAAAATACCGAACACCCAGTTAAATTTGAATTCCAAATAAATGAATATTTTCAGTAAGAGTAATCCCATGCAATATTCAGAACACACTTTTAGTAGAAGATTAAGTATTACTTATCTGAAATTTAAATTTTATTTGTTAAGTCCGGCCACCTTATTCAAAGGCCGTAGTTGTATTCATGACCAAAACCTGTTGTAACCTGAAGTAGAGAATGATCGCCCCACCTAAAGGTGTTTAAAAAGTTCTAACTAAAGCAAACATATCTGCAGGTCGAACTTCACTACCCATTGCCAGCTTGCAACTTCTGCTACGCCATATTAACTTGGCTCCCCATAACTCCATCACCAGCTAAGGATGTGGCTAGCTAGCCTTCTACAACTTATTTAAGAGGCTTGAACATCACCTTTCCTTATTTATAAAATTAAGATTTTATACAACTTAACTAGAAAAACTTGAGAATGCCTGTTCCTCATAAACTCTAGTATCCCATAATAATACTGTTACTTCTATAACAATGTGTCAGAATATTTATGAAAGCATATCACAAATAACGCTCTTGAGTGCTCTCTTTCTCTCTCTCCTCTCTCTCTCAAAGCAAGTTTGTCAGGAGGCCAGGGAGTTATTCTAATGATAATGCTGTTGCTTAAAACATTTTTTAAATGTAGCAATATATTAGTTATCCTCTCGGGTGGCAAATTATCTTTCCATGACAGTGGATTTGAGTTTTGGAGCCAGACAAAAGTTATGCAGAGCTATGCCCAAGTGGATAGTCAGACTGAAAATCTGGACAAACTATAGGATGGATTTTTCAAATAAATGAAACTGATTTATTTTTGTAAATCTTAAGCCACCAATTAAAAGCAGTTGCTTTTAATAAAGGCATTCCGAACCTGACTCTTGAGTAATGGTCACATCCTGAACTAAGTGCATTGCTCTGACTTTGAAGGATGCACACTCAACTGGATGTGTAAGTTCTGCAAGTTGGTCACTCAAAGTCACCCTCTATCAGGAAGCTCCATTGTTATTTAAAGTTTTGAAAAATGCAATTCCACATGAGTTATCACTCAAATGTTCTTGAAAATGACTGTTATCCCAACACATAGTTTATTTTTGGTGAACTTTTGAACTATATTTAAGAAAATAAATATCCAATCCTGATGATATTCTACTTCCCAACAGAATACATACATATATGCAAAGCTTTTCTTAAGGTATTCATCAAAAGATTTGAAAAGTCAGAAAATTTATACCCTACATTGTCAAGATTGTGTGACAGTTGAAGTGAATATAAACAAATGTTTCTTTTCCATGGAAAACAATACACCATCATCAGATTAATTATTTTACACCAAAATGCAAACAAAGATTTGAAAAAAAAAAGGTATCTCTATACAGAAAAAAAAAGAGATAATCAAATAAATGTACACAAGTTTGACCACATTGGGTATATTTCACTGAAACAACTATGTATAGAATTTAAATGATCAAGAAAGCCAACTCTGACAGCCTCCCCATTCTTTTTAAACTTACTCTCTAATCTGCAAGCTTATCTTCTCTTTTCTTCCCCTTTTTATTTTTATAGAGTACACATATCTTTTTGCATGATATATAAGCAAACACATAATATACATATTTAAGAACATTACAAATGTAATTCAAAGTCACTCTAGAGCACAATTTGGAAATATTTATCTAAAAACATTTAAATTTTACATAATCTGCACTAATAGTTTAATTTTAGGAACTTATCTTAATGAAACTGTAGTGGGTTGAATTGTTTTCCACCAAAAGCTATGCCCATGTCCTAATCCTCCAGAACTTGTGAATGTTGTAGGAAACAGGGTGTTTGCAGGTGTCACTTAATTGAAGATCCAAGGGTGATGTGATCATTTTGTATTACCTGGGTGAGTCCTAAATCCATGACAAATACCCTTATAAAATTAATGCAGAGGAAGATCACATGGAAAGATGAGGAGGAGGCAATGTGACCCAAGAGGCAGAATATGGAATGATGCAGCCACAAGTTGAGGAATGCCAACAGCCACAAGAAGCCAGAAAATGTAAAGGACATCATCCTAGGATGGGTGTGCCCCCGCACCCCATTTCAGATTTTCAGCCTTTGGAACTGTGAGAAAATTCCTGTTTTTCATACCCACCACGTTGGTTGTAATTTTTTACATCAGACCCAGGAAAGTAATACAGAAATGGTCATAAAAGCAATAAAGAGTTCGGCGCAGTTTTATTTCTGCTGGCAAAAAATAAAATTGGATAAGATGTCTGCAATAGAGGATCATCAAAAAGTAGGCCATAATCATATGACAGAATATAGATCATGTTGTAAGGTAATACTAAATCATATATTTAAAATACATAAAAAGCACTTTGTAAAACAGTCTGCAAAGAGTATTATTCCATATTTGTTAAAAAATATATATTGAGGAAGCCCTGGCTGGTGTCACAGTGGATAAGGCACTGGCCCGTTAACCCAAAGGTTGCTGGTTTGATTCCCAGCTAGGGCACATAACCAGGTTGCAAGCCAGGTCTCCAGCCAGGTCTGTAGCTGGACGCAGGTAAAAGGCAACCATACATTGATGTCTCTCTCTCCCTCTCTGCCTTTTCCCTCTCTCTAAAAATAATAAAAATCCTATATATACATATATATAGAGAGAGAGAGGATTAATATCTAGATATCTAGAATATATAAAGAACTACAACTCAATGACAAAAAAAAAAAAAAAATCTCAAAAGTGGACAAAGGACTTAGCTAGATATTTCCCCAGAGTTAATATAAATGTGACCAACAAACATATAAAAATATGCGCAACAAAACTGATTATTTGAGAAATGCAAGTCAAAACCATAATGATGTATCACCTCATACCTATTAAAATATCTATAATAAAAACAAAACAGAAAGCTACTAGTATTGGCAAGGATTCAGAGAACTTGGGAGTTTTTGCACACTGTTGATGGAACTGAAAAAGGGTGCAACTGCCATGGAAAATGGTATTGCAGCTCCTCAAACACTTAAAAATAAAATTACCATGTGATTTAGCCCTCCCACTTCTGGGTTTATATCCAAAATAATTGAAAGCAGGACCTCAGAGATATCTGCACTTTCAGGTTCATAGCTGCATTATTCACAATAGCTAAGAAGTGGAAGCAAGCCATATGTCATTGACAGATAAACGTATAAACCATGTGCAACCCATATATACAATTATTCTGCATTAAAAAGAAAGGAAATCTTCTCATCCACCTATAATGTGGATGGACTTTGAAGATATTATGCTAAGTGAAATAAGTCAGTCACAAAATGACAAATACTATATTATTTCATTAATCTGAGGTACCTAAGAAAGTAAAATTCATAGAAACAGAAAGTGGAATGGTGATTGCAAGGCTGGGGGAGGGGAAAATGGGGAGATGGTGTCTAATGGGTAAAGAGTTTCAATTTTGCAAGGGAAAATGTTCTGGAGAGCTGTTGCACAACAGTGTGAATATATGGAACGCTGCACTTAACAATAGTTAAAAAGGTCTTAAAAACTTATCAAATTGGGTATTTTCAATGTGTGATGTATTTATCAATTATACCTCCATGAAGCTGCTTCAAAACTATATTGGGTAGTGTAATTTTAGCAAGCGATGAAAAGAATACTGACTCCAACGTCAGAAGGCCTGACCTCCAATCCAAGCTCTGCCACCTACTAGCGTCATGGCCTTGAGCAAGTCATTTAACAAATCTGTTCCTCTGTCTTCTCTTCTGTAAAATAGAGTTTATAATAATACCATTTTACAGAATTTTCTTTGAATTATCTGAGCTAATATTCATAAAGCAAGTAGTCTAGTACCTTGTTCGTGCTAAATAAATATAGTCACCTATTAAATTAATCTCACTCCTAATGTATTGTACCTATGAAGGTTAACTGATCATTTCTAAGTGATTATTCTACCAGATTTTAATTAGTTTCTTAGCTTATCTGAATTTTAAAATCTTTTTATGTCATATAATTTTATATGTGTGATTTTATAATACAAACAATAAAAGTTTTTTATGAATAAGTAATAAGTCAGATGACTCATCTAGTTAGTCTCTCTTGGTAATACTGAGCAAAATATGGGTTATTCATTATATTTTAGAAATCCTTCTAATATTTTTAGCATTATTGAAAAAAGATATTATTACATTTGTAGGAGAAAAACAGAGTTTACAATACCAACATGGAACTTTTGAAAATTAAGGCTTATAAACCTCTAAATTTTTATAGTCACATCACCAATAATACTTTTCTAAGTGTACAGTATGTAGGCTAGGTGACAATAACCCAGATTAAGTGCAAGGCTGCAGAAGTTCTTTCATACGTACAGGTTCTTTGTTGACCCACAACCCTTGCCACACTGGGAAGCCATGCTGGATTTGAGGTTGAGCCTGCTTTTCCCCTAGACGGAGTCAGTTCTGGCCTGCTCTATCTCTCATTACTGTGATGACGGCTATATCCAGATGCCAAATACTCGGGAGACACTCCAATCCAGTGTGAAAGGCTGAAAATTTCATCCCCAAAGAATGTAGCGTTCCAAGAGAAAACAGGCCTCCTTCTGACACTAGTAAAATTGTCAAGGTGTGTGATAAATCAGGCATCAAAATGAGAGTCCAGAAATTCTTAAAGGTGCTCATAGTGAGTTTCTCTTCATCTCTTTCCAAAACAAACAGTCATACAAGTGTATTTTAAATAACGGTAATAATGATAAAGCATGTATAAATATCAGATCTGTCCTGAAAGTATCCGCCACGCAAACTGCTTTAATTTATTGACATTGGCTTGATACTTTCAGTACAGACCTCATACCGTGCTAGTAGAAACATAAAATATTTCCAAATATCAAGTGTTACAATAAGCTATTATGCAATTAAGAAGGTTGTTCTACATGGGAATTAGAGAATAAATAGCTAGAGATATAACTAACAATCAAAACATGTGAAATATCTGAAACTATCTGAGGGACTTATTTGAGAGTATGGGCAAGAATATTTTACCCTTAGAACACTGGTTTCTTCCATTTCCTTTCCTTCTTTTCTTTCATTTCTTCCTCACCTTCTCTCATTCCATTTTTTTTTTTTTTTTACAAAAATTTTCATTTCTTTACATTAAAAACACAAAGTAAAATATACCATTTATTTGAAACACCAGCTGCCTAAAGAAACACAAAATTTAAAAATGTATTTATCAATTAGAGAGAGAGAGAGATATTGATCTAGTGTTCAACTTATTCATGAATTCATTAGTTGATTCTTGTTTGTGCCCTGGGGATTGAACAGACAGTCTTGCTTTATTAGAATGATGCTGTAACCAACTGAGCTATTGAGCTACATGGGTGGGGCAGTACTAAAAAAATATTTTTAATCTAAGATAATAAATGTTATGTATTTCAAAGAAAACACGATGACTTATTTTTTCAAACAGATTTGAATAATTGTATTTCAAACCTAAAGTATGCAAAATATTATTTCTAAAATAACCAGTGCTTAAATTTGCTTAAAAATGCAAAATAATCTGCTTCAGAAAAACAGAAACAGATTAGTTAAAATTTAGTAAATACTAGATTTATTTTGCTACAGCAATGTATAATTCCAAGTACTTTTTGTTTCTTCTTCTTACTTCTAAGTTTATGGTGTAAAACTTACATAAAATACAGAAGTATATCTATCTTGATAAATTTTTAAGTTATAGCCATGATCCACCAACTAGATCAAGATAGAGAACTCTTTAAAAAATGATGTTTCCTTAAACTTTAGGTATGTAAATTGCCCGTGAGGATATTGTTTAAAATGTAGATTCCTAGGCCACACTGCCAGGGATTCAATATCAGTAAGTCTGGCATAGGTTTCCTGAGACTGAATATTAAATAAGCACTACCATCTGGAGAAACTGCCCATGGAGGAAGCCTAATTTGACTCATAACTCTAGATGTTCCATTACTCTCAAGATAATTTTACTGGAAAAATCTAGGTGGTTTTCTACTGAGGAAGACTATATACGACATTTGCTGTCTCCAAGTAATTTTAAGTTTTAGTGTTAGTTTCTCCTTTTTAGAACCAGAGTCTCCCAAATGAAGTTTGCACCAGTTCATGGCAAAACAAAAATTGAGTGCCTAGTGAGTTTTTCAGAAAAGTTAAATGTATTTAAGGACTGTATTTTATTTAGAGATTATGTTCTTCCTGCTTTCAGGATTTTGCAGTGCCCTTTATTTTATGAAATCATTCCACAATAAAATAGTTTTCTTTTTAATTAAGAAAACTAAGTACTTAGACAGTCTCTGTTCTCCAAATTTCAAAAATCTGCTCCTGAAATTTGAGCGCCACTAGGTGAAGCAGAGTGTTATAGCCTGTTTAACTGAAAAAATAGGGGTATTTTTCTCTTTTTCTCTGCCAGAGCATGTCTGATTTGACTGTAGAATGTCTACTGCTCAAAAAAAAAGGTGAGGGGGGAGCACTGGCATCTTTTTGGTTAAGTACCATATCCTTTCTGTAGAAAACTTTTAAAGTATGGGGAGATATAAAATCACCAAACCATTGTAAATATATTATTTACTTTTCCTGGTGTTTTTAATGCACAATTTAAAAAAAATAAGTCAAGAATATATAAGACCACCTGATATTTCCTGCAACATTTCCCAATGTACTAAAAATCTTTTCAATGTATTTTTGTCTGTACAATGTTCTCTCCTTGTATGAACACATCCCAATTTATTTTATTACCCTACAAATTTTAAGCATAGAGGTTGTTTCCACTTTAAAAGTATATAAACACTACAGTGAAATTTTTACACATTTAAATACTTCATTAAAAATGCTTAAGAGAAGCCCTGACTGGTGGCACAGTGGATAAGGCACCAGCCTGCAAACCTAAAGGCTACTGATTGGATTTCCCAGCCAGGGCACATAACCAGGTGCAAGCCAGGTCTCCAGCCAGGTCTGTAGCTGGAGGCAGGTGAAAGGCAACCAACCATACATGGATTCTCTCTCCCTCCCTGCCTCTCTTCCATCTCCTCTCTCTGAAAATAATAAATAAAATCTTTTTTAAAATACTTGAGAGTTAAAACAATGAGGATATTAGCATTTTTATATGTATTGTGATTGTTATCTATCTCTGCATAACAAAAACTCCAAAACTTAGTGGCTTAAAAAAAACAACCATTTATTATTTCTGTACATAGTACTGACTCGGTTCGCTCATGGAACTGTATCCAGCTGAAAGTTCCACTGAGGCTGGAATGTCCGAGACGGCTTCACTCATGTGTCTGGTACCTTAGCTGGAGTGGTTGGAAGGTCTGGGGGCTGTCTTGGCCTCTGTCTACAAGGCCTCTCATCATTCAGTAGTCCAGCCCATACTTACTTATTCGTACGGCAGCTGGATCCCATGAGAGTAAAAGTGGAAGCTGCCGGCTTCTTAAGATCTAAGCCTAGGAGACAAAGCAAGTCAAGACACCGGACCAGATTTAGGGGGAAGACAAATAGGCTCCATTTTTTAATGGAGGAGCTACAAAATCACATTGCAGAAGGGCACATGGGTGGAAGATACTGCTGTGGCCATTGGAAACAAATGACCATATGTTGCCATATTCTTATTTTTCAAAGCCTCGATTTACAATAAAAGGTGTATGCAAAATATACCTTTGTCACATTGGTGTGAACTAAAAAGTCAGCAAGGATGTATAGCAACAGTTCTCATAGGGTCCTGATGGGAGGGTTATTTCTGAATGACCAGCTTAGAAAACAGTTTGGTGGTAACTGCGAAAGTTATATACCCTGAAGAAATGGGTGCACAGGTAGAGGAAATAAGTGTCCAAGAAGGTTCAAAACAGCATCACTCATAGTTCATTACAGCCCCAAATTGAAAATAACCCTGAAGTTCATTGACCCTAGAATAGATTTTAAGAAAAAGTAAGATCTTTTTGAGCAATGAAAGTAAGCAAATTATATACTCCACATCATACATGAATCCTTTAAGCACAACGTTGAGTATAAAATACAAGCCACAAAAGGATGCATACAGTATGATTTCATTTATGTAAAGTTTAAAAATAAGCAACACCATTTTGAATCCAAGGTTTTTCCCAGCTTTAAAATTTCCGGTGATTGGGGGAAGCTGGGGGAAGCCCAAGTTTTAATTCTCTGCATCCTTACAAAACAAAAAGCAAAAAACAAGCAAATAACAACTACAAAAAGACAGTAACTAATGACGAAGCTAAAACATCAGGGCAACATTTACAATAAAAGTAGGGGACCCAAATATACAAGAGGGTGGGGCCAAACCCCACCCCCACCCCCAAAGTCACAGATGCTCAGGGCCTGGGCAGAGAGGAGGGAAGCCAACTGACCGCAGCGTTAGCCTCGGGCAGGTGAGCTCAGGTTCCCGCAGGCGGGCCTGGCCGCTGAGATCCCCCGGGCGCCTGGCTCCGCCATGGGCCCCACTCAGCCCACGTGAGAGGGAGCGCCTGGTCAGCTCCGAGCCACCCCGCAGCCAGTGCAGCACTGCAGGGACCAGAGCAGCAGAGCCCTCGTAACTCCAAAACCGTGACTGGACAGTGCTCTGAACTGAAACACCACCCCATAGTGAGGAGGAGAAGCTTCAAGAAGGGTAACTGTCAGCAGCACCTGTGAACTGGGATAAAATAAAGGGCCAGGGTGTTGGAAACCCGACCAGGGAGGCCGGGGTGCAAGCCACCGAGGTTTTGACCACTGCACAAAAATAACAAAAGAGGGAGCATGCTCGATTTGGAAACGCCCTTCTCCACCCGCCTTCCTGTAAAAAGTTCAGAAGAAAAACCATTTTCCCATAGAAGTGAGCACAAGGAGAGTGTCAAGGGAAAATCTTATATAAAATTATTGAAAGAAAGAGAGAAAAGAAGGAAGGAAGAAAAAGAGGAAAGAAGGGGGAGACAGAGAGAGAGAGAGAGAGAGAGAGAGAGAGAGAGAGAGAGAGAGAAGAAAGAAAAGAAAAAGAATAAGGAGCAAGTTAACATCCCTAACAGACAAGGAAAGCAGACTAGGAGGATGTATCCACAAGACAGCCATAAACTAGAACCTACCATTTCAAAACAAGCCAAAAAAAAAAAAAAAAAAAAAAAAAAAAAAAAAAAAAAAAAAAAAAAAAAAAAAAAAAAAAAAAAAAAAAAAAAAAAAAAAAAAAACACACACATGAAAAAAAAGAAATCAAGGTATGAACAGACATCCTAAATCAGAGTTAGAAAAGCTCAGCAGTGAGGTTACAGAACTGAAAAGAGTTAGAAATAAAAGGAAAGAACTATCCCAGAAGTAAAGACAAAACTAAAAGAAATATAAGCACATAAACACAATGGACAGTGCCTTAAAAGACATAGAAAGAGAAAGATACATTTTTAAACATTTTGAAAGAAATTATTTGAAAAATCAAAAAGAAATCAAGAATGAGAAAGCCACTGGTACACAGATCTTTTCCAGCAGCTCCAGGCGGGGGTATCTGGTTTTTCCCTGTTACTGCTTCACGACCTTTCTCTTAGGCAACTTCAGATCTTGTGGCCCCACTCAGTTTTTGTCACATGGCAAGTACAGAAAACTTTTGTTAAATAAATGGGGTTTGACTCCTGTGATAACTCATTCATCTCCTATCTTCAGGGTTCAGTGAAGCTCTCAAAGATAAGAATACCACTAAACCAGTTCCCTTCCTTTGCTGGCATTGAGTTATTTTTCCATTGTCACTTAGAAGGCTAAAAGGGGCAGTGCTAGCTTCCTTTCAGAGGTCAAATATCAGCAATCAGGGCATTTTTCCTGTTCTTTCCTTCTTCTTCCTTCCCCTTGTGCCCACTGTCTCCTGGTAGGTAAGGGCTTTTTATTTTTTTATTTTTTCTGTCATATAAGAAACTTTTAGGACACAAACATGTTCTTTTGGCCTAAATCACATATATTAATTCATTCACAGCAAATAGTTATAATGCAACAAAGAGTTAGTGATTGAGCAGGAATGAAGACCACAAATTACGTTCCTGCCTTCACAGAATTAAGGTGAGAAGGATGTAAACCAGTGAACATATAAACAAGATCATTATAGATTATGATAAGCACTGGGAGGGAAATAAACAAGGGGATGAAATGAGGAAGTGATTCTAGATGGCAAAATCAAGGAAGACTTCTCTCACCATATCTGTAGTGTGAGAATATTAAAATTTCCACATGCCTCTCCATCAGTCCCAGTTGTTCTTCTCTGGGGCTACCTAACAGGCCTTCCTTCTTTTTTATTTCTTCCAAAGGTACGTGGATACTGAAATAAGTACACCCCATGCTGGACCTTGTAGAAGTCATAGTTTAGTGAGAGAGATGGCAGTGTAAATAGATTAGTGAGTACAATGTGACAGAGGGTTTACTGCTACTATGAACACTGTTACTCTTCTTCCTAGTTAACTCCTGTGCCTTGGGCCTCTGGAGTCACTGGAAAAATCCTGTTTTCCTGTTTGGGTTCCAGGCTGAAATTCTGCTTGGCTCCCTACATCATCTCAATATTTACTTTTTGTTTTTTGGCTAGATCAGAAGAAACTTGACTTGCATAGATAGGTCCTAGCATTGGCTTGAGACATGTAAAGTAACACGGAAAATTTATCTTAAAATGCCATTCTTAAAGAGCCCATATTTTTCACATCAACATTTTCAAAAAAGTGCTAGGTAAGATTTTTAAAAAGGTTTTATTGTTTTTAGAGAGAGGGGTACGGAGAGAGGCAGAAAGAGAAAGAGAAAGAGAGACATCAACGTATGTTTGCCTTTCACCTGCCTCCAGCTACAGACCTGGCTTGCAACCTGGTTATGTGCCCTGGCTGGGGAATTGAACCAGCGACCTTTGAGTTTGCAGGCTGGCACCTTATCCACTGTGCCACCAGCCAGGGCTTGCTAGGTATGATTTTTAGGCAGATCATTGAAGCGGGTTGTGTTATTGTTAGAAATCTGTACTGCGTTTCAGTATCGCCTTATTTCTATCAGTATGTTAACCAACCATGTTGATCTGGTAGTCAGGCAGTGAATATTTACTTAGACTACAGGAATTTTTAAAGACCAATCATACAGATACCAAATAGTATATAAAAGACACAGAGAATCAGAAATATTTGAACAAATAGGTAGGAGTTTTATGTTCTGTTCTGAAGTAGCTAGTCATTGACCTTAGCTTGTCAGCTCTTAGATTTATCACAATTCTTTCAGGTTCCCCTCAGATACTGCTAACTACTGGGAATTGCTACTTTTCCCCCAAAGAATGGGGTAGCCACATTCCAGGGCCTGGCATTGGGGACAGATGAGAAAGAGCAGTGGTAGTCCCTCTGTCTAACACCCTTCACCTCACATACTACAAGGCCCCAGCATAGAGTAGAGTTAGCTGTCAATCCTAGCTTTATATGAGGTGATAAGTGAAGAAAGAAGGGAGTTAAGCCTTCTGAAGCCGCCTTCTCCCAGTGTGATTTTTTTCATGAGGATGACAGCAGGACTGAGGCTTCTGGAAATTCTCACACAGGGGTGAGGTGGAGTCTAACAAAGTCCCTCCAGAGCAGGAACACAAGGTCAGAAAAAAGTCACCTTTGTCAGATACACACTCCAAGAAGCAATAACTTTTTTTGAAAAAAATAATGTTAGCAAACACCTAGATGTAAGAAATATTTGTGCTTTCCATGTAATGAAAGCACTCCATTTATACCTCATGCACATCTCTGTCACTGCACTTACTATAGTGCAGTATAATTGGTCTATGCATTGGTCCTTTCAGCCTAACTTTGAGTTCTTTTATTTAGGGACAACATTTTAGTTATTTCCCTAACTTCAGAATCTAGCGCCATGTCTGGCACAGGATAAGGAGCAAATAAGCATGTGTTGAATAGACAAACTGGAAATAAAACTAAAGCAGGCATGCATACTAAAATGCAATGGGCATGTCCATGCAGTATATAAAGAGGGTGACTGGATTAAAGGAATCTTCTTTAGAAATATCTAAGAGAGCTAATTTGATGTGAACATTCTAAAAATATGTCCACTACAGTAGACTATTGCAAACTACAGGTGAATTTCTTTCAAGAATGTGTACGTCTGGATCGCAAAGCTCTAGGCACATTTACTCATTCCTAGAGTATTTATAGGGTCTATAAAGACAGATAGTCATAGTCCTTCTATTCAATACATTTACAATCTAGTAGGAGGGAACATTTAAAAACAGGCTCAAATGTTACAGAACCTGAGATAAGTTTGCTGCCAGCAAAGGCAGGGGGAGGGTGGAGTGATTTCTTCCAATATGCTCTGCTCATGGGCTTCATCTAGGTCTTAAAAAATGAAGACGTGGTCAACAAGGTGGGAGTGGGCAGAAGTGCCTTTTGGACAGAAGGGGCTGCTGGAGACCAAGTGAAGAAATAGTGAGCTTGGTGGCCTGTCTGAGCAGAACTGCATGTGGAAGGGCTGTAGGGTTCTGGAGAGATAAAGTTCTAAAGAACTGGGTGTATTGTGCTAAGAAGGCTTTGCTTTATACTATACAAAATAGGAAGTGCAAAGTACATTAGTTTGCTAGGGCAACCATAACTAACTATAGCAAATCCTATGGATTAAACAACAGACATTTATTTTCTCATGATACTGGAGACTGTAGGTCCAAGATCAAAGTGTTTACAAGGATTGTTCTTCTAAGGCCTCTCTCCCTTGGTTTGTAGATGGCTATCTTCACCTGTGTCTTCACGTGGTCTCTCCTCTGTATCTGGTGTGTCCTAATCTCCTCTTTTGATTAGGACACCAATCATAAAGGATTAGAGCCCACCTAATGACCTCATTTTAATTTGATTACCTCTTAAAAGAACCTATCTCCAAATACAGTTACATTCTAAGGTGCTGGGGGTTAGACTTCAACATACGAATTCCAGGAGGAGGGAGGGGAACACAATTCAATCATAACATGGTTAGATGTGCATTTAGATCACCCAGGCATCAAGGTGGAGGACAAACAGACAGGTACAGAGCCCAGGACAGAGAGACTATGGCAGTTGTGAATGTGAGAGACAGAGCCTGAACTGGAAAGACAGCGGAGTATATCCAAAGATGTTAAAAGAGCAACCCCAAAAACTGGCCTGCAGGATAGAATTCATACTTTTTGGTAGAGTTCACAGCATCTTTGACAATGGACCCCTATATGCAGACTCATGTCTTGCTATTTGACATCACACATGTTACCCTCTTGGCACAAAACCCTTCCCAGAGTCCACAATGACCTTGTCCCTTCTCTCAGGGCTAAACTAGTGTGCCTGCTCTGCCTGAAGCATTCTTTTCCCTTTTCTTAGGCAGCTGAACATCTATTCAGATAGAGGTAGCCAAATGCTGCCTTCCCCAACTTTCTCTAGTAACAAGTCACTTCCTCCCCTGGACTCCCAGAAGTACTCTGTGCATAAACTAGCTCCTATTGGGCTATGAATATTTAATCCTATTAAACTGCAAACTCCTTGGGGACTTAGATTAGTTTTCTTCCTTTCCCCAGAGCCTGTGATGGTTACCAGCCGATGGAAAGCATTCAATAATACTCGATGACCGTATGATAATCAAAGTCTTCACCTGATACCACCTAGATACTAGCAGGTGAGCCCTTGCCTGTCTTCTCAATGTATTCTCTCTCTCTCTTTTAAACTATAACACTAGGAAGAGACTAAAGTAAAAAGTCAGATTTTCCACATTTTGGGCTAAATCTCTCTTATAAAAAAGAAACAAGATATTTTCAAAAAACCAGCAAGGAAAATTCCAGAGGAAAAGCCAGGCAAATCAGCAGAGTTTCCAATCTGTCACCACTTTAAACCATCTTGTAAATCACTTCCAGTTTAATTTTAAAGGACAAAACACCACTGTCCTCATGTCTTTTTCTTTTTAAGAATTTAATGAGAGGCTCCCATTGCCTATCTAATCAAATCCAAGTTTTCCAGTCTGGTTTTGAAGATCTTCCATAGCCTGGCAGCATTTCATCTATACAATCCACTGTCCATGCAGCTATCAGAATTATCTTCCAGAAACACAGACTGAATTATTCACTCATACTCAAAAAGTACTTTAAGGGGCCTCATGACCTTAGATAAATTTCAGATTCCTCACATAGGCATTCTACTATATGGCTCTGATCTTTCTTTTCTGGCAGATTTTCCCTAGTAGTCTTCAATTTTTAGCTAACTTTCCAAGTTGTCTTTC
The DNA here is from genome assembly GCA_004026585.1 of Noctilio leporinus. Classification (NCBI taxonomy): domain Eukaryota; kingdom Metazoa; phylum Chordata; class Mammalia; order Chiroptera; family Noctilionidae; genus Noctilio; species Noctilio leporinus. The sequence goes on from PVIW01000258.1 coordinate 217,618, forward strand.
TCAAATAGTTACTACATTTTCTTGATTCTGTGACTGCAGTGTGCAAATTGTCCCTGAACCACCTGCACTACTCTTTTCCATATCTGTTGTGAAAGTCTGCAATCCCAACAGAAAAAACAAAAATCCCATCTACTAAGCTTCCTCCATTTTCTTCTACCCGCATTGACTATCAATCTCTGTTTGAGGCCTGTATGTTTGGAACTCCATGTTCTTCCCATATCCCCCATTTATTAAACACTCTGTTCTTCCATTACAGTTATTTAAATAATTATTGTATCATGTCCAACAACATACACACATCTTTTAAAACTCCCTCCCTAGACCCTGTATCCATTACTACATTTCACTGCTTCCCTTTCATGTAAAATTCCTTAAAAGATCTGTTTATACATATTGCTTCACTTTCTTTCCTCCCATCTTTTAAGCTCACTACAGACTTTCATCTACTGCTCATTGAAACTGCTCTTACCGAAGTCATCAATAATCTGAATATATTCAAAGCCAGTAAGCAATAATACTCCGTTGTCACCTTGAACTAATAGCACCATCTGACATAGTTCCTTGCTTCTTGCTGCTTGGGCCATGCTCTTTCTTCGGTGCCTGGAACACCACTTTCTCTTGCTCCTCCTCTCTCCTCCATCTACTGGCCAGTCCTTCTCTGGCTTTCTTATTTGGTCTGAACTATCCTAATCGCTACAAATTGAAGTACCTAAGATTTATCTCTGCTCATCTCTTTTCCCAACACATTCACACTCTGCTCTCCTCTAGTCCCATGGGTCTAAATTTCATGCATACATTGAAAAGATCTAACTTTCCATTTCCAGCTCTTACCTTTTACTTGAGTTCCAGATTCATGTGTACCACTGTCCAGTCTGTATCTCCACTTGGATATCTAATAGGCAACCCACACATAAGCTGTCTAACATTAAATTCCTGACTTCCCTCCTCTTTAAAACATGTATCTATCGTACCCCTCCTCATCATAGCAAATGGTCCCTCAGTTCTTCTGCACAGTAGAGCCATTTTGACTCTCCTCTCTCATCTATTCAGTTAACAGATTTTGCTAGCTCTGTATTAAAAATCCATCCAGAATTCACTACTGCCCACAACTCTTTCACTACCACCGCTCTAGTCTAAGCCACCATTATCTTTTGCCTGAATTATTTCAATAGTCTATTAACTGGTCTCTGTTAATTCTTGTCTCCCACTCTGCTAATCCCTCAAAGTGGTATTTTTAAAACGTAACTTCAATTATATTATTTCTTCGCTCAAAATCCTCCAATAGCTTCCTACCTCATTCAGAATACAAACTAAAGGCCTTCCAATGGCCTACAAAGCATTACATCATCTGGACTCTGAACTCATCTTCTACCACACTTTCTTGTGCCCCATCAGCTCTTGAATTTCTAGACTCCTTGCTATTCCTCAAGGGTACCAAGGGCACTTTCGTGTCAGCAGCTGCATAATTTACGTTCCCTCACCTGGAATTTTCCTCCCCTAGAAAGCCACAGGCTCCCTCACTTTCATTAGGTCTGTTTTCGAATTCTGCCTTACCAGAGAGGCTTTCCCTAAGCACTTTATGTAAATTAACAACCTTTCCCCATCATTCTCTAATTTTTACCTTGCCTATTGTTCTTCATAGTAGTTATCACCACCTAACAAAGTATTTATTTGTTAATATGTTTTTTTATCTGTCTCCTTCCACTTGAAGATAAGCTTCTTTAGAGATGGTGGCTTGCCTTCTTTACTGATAAGTTTCCAGGACCTAGAACAGTGCCTAGCACATTGTATTAAATTTATATTGAATAAGTGAGTAACTGTTGCCTATTAATAGAAAGCTTTGGTGGCCAGGGATTAGCTCTGACTGGATATGTATTCCCATTAACATCTAGCTTAGTACTTTTCATATGCTAAAAGTTTCAAATGTTTGTCAAATTAAGTTACATCTTATTTTTCTCTGTTTATCATAGATGCCCTCTGTTCCTTTTGGCAAATTTCCACAATGTCACCTGCTTCTTTCCTTCCTCTATCACGGTTCAGTTTTACCGAAAGCTTCAGTTCTTGCTATATTCTCTTTAACTTCCTCTTTTCCTGTCTATATTCTATTACAAATTTAGTCTCTGGGATTCCAGGAAATTTCTGATTACAACTGTCATTTCTCAGTTCTAAGAGGCTACAAAGACTATTCTCCACAGTTTAATAGCCTATATTACCATGTCTTCTCTGTTTCCTGGGAATCATGCCTTGCTTTCCAAATAATACTATTAATGGTACAATGACAGAGATCATCTCATACTCCCAAATCCTTGAAAATATCTAGCTCAAAATGACATGCATGTTAGGTAACAACTACAGTATATCAACTCATCCAGAATAGCATCTCTATTTGCATACTTGATATCACCTCTTAAAAATCTAACAAGGATCTTGTCATATCTCAGAAAGAATTGATTTTAGCACTCATACATGGCAATTCCTTTGCCATTCTCCCCCTGCTCCCCCAATATTCTTTATCATCAGATATCTACTTTCTGAAGTTCAAAGTCTAGGAATCATTTTCAAAATTAAACTTTTAATTTAAACTTTTAAATTATTCTGAGATAGTAGCTTCACGTGCAGTTATAAGAAACAATATAGGGAAATTCTGTGTACCCTTTCCCCTAGTGGTAACATTTTGCAAAATTATAGGACAGTCTGGCAGTTCCTCTAACTATTAGACATAGAGTTATTATATAACCCAGCAATTCCACCTCTGGGTATATACTACATATGCCAAGAGAATCAGAAATATATGTGCATATAAAAATGTGTACATCAATATTTACAGCAGCATTATTCACAAGAGCCAAAAGGTAGAAATAATTCAAATGCTCATCAACAAATAAATGTGTAGACAATATGTAGTATATCCAGAAAATGGACATTATTTAGCCATAAGAAGGAATGCAGTACTTATACATGCTACAATGTGGATGAACCTTGAAAACATTATACTAAGTGAAAAGTGTCAGACACAAAAGGCCATATATTATGATTCCATTCACCAAAAAAAGTAGGAAAATCTACTGAGACGAAAAGTAGATTAGTGGTTGCTTAGGGCTAGGGAGAGTGAGCAAGAGGAAAAGATGGAGAAAATTAGGTTAGATAGGTAATGGGTTTAGGGGAACTAGGGCTTTTTAGGGCATTATTAGACACATCTTTTACTATGCGTGAGATGGCAAGGGTTGGAGGGTTTTGAGCACAACTGAACTTTAAAAGTCACTCTGGCTGCTATTTAGAGAGTAAACCCTAGGAGGGAAAGAGGGCAGGCAAGGTGATTTCTGAATAAACAATTTCAAAAAATAAAGCAAGAGGTGATGATGGTTTGGGCTAGGGATTACCTTTGGAGGTGGTTTGAAATGATTGGATTTTGATGTGCTTTAAAGATTAGAACCCAAGGATTTGTTGGTCTCAATGTAGTAGAGCATAAGAGAAAAAGATACTGATGACTCCAAAGTTTTGGGTCTGAGTACTGGGAGAGACAGAACTGACATTCACTGAGCTGGAGGTATGCAAAAAGGGCAGGCTTTGATGAGCTCAATGGGGGAGTTTGATTTTGGACATATCAATGTTGAGATGTGAAGTAGGCCACTTGGACATATGTGAGTCTATGTGTTGAGATTATAATTTGAGTTGTCAGTACCGTAGGTTTCCTTTAAAGCATTAGGTTGAATGACATCACTTAGGGCACTGGCCTCGACATAGAAGAGGTAAGACCTCGAGCCACCCCAAAAGAAGAGGCCTGAAGGATGAGAAGGAACTAGTAGCGAAGGGGACATTAGAGCACTTAGAATAAAGCCCACATTTATCTTAATCATGACGTGGCCCTTGTCGTCGTCTTTAACCTCACTTTCCGACCACACAAGATATTCCGTGTTTGAGACACACCAAGTCCTTCCCTGTCTCACAGCCCTGGTTTTTGTGGGATCTGCCACCAGGCATGTTTTCATCCAGGTCCTAACTTCGATCGCCCAGTTCTCTTTCCACAACTCACAGGTCAATTCTTATCCTGACTTTTCCCTAACCACCTTAATTCCCATCCGAGTTTCCTCTCACGACCCTAGTTCGAATAGGAGCCACCTGACCATCTCCACTAACGTATGGCTCTTCCTGTAATCTGAAATTATTTCATTTGTTTCCTATCCAGACACAATTTAACAAACTGTTACTATAAGCCAAGTAGAAACTCATACTCCCCCTGCATGTCACTTTCTGGACAGCGGGAGCCTCAGCCTACACAGCCTCAGCAATCAATTCCCCGTCGCCAACATTTATTAACGGAACGCATCGCAGGACCCCAGCAGGCTTCCCAACAGAAGAAACGCCGCCGATGATGCCCCCGGATCCCAGGGTAGCCCGGTGCGCTTGATGCTCCGCGCATGCGCTGTCGTTCTCCGCCGCCGGGGCCTGACCCCGCCCCTGGGGCCTGACCCCGCCCCTGGGGCCTCATTCCCGCCCCTGGGGCCTGATCCCGCCCCTTTCCCGGGGCCAGGTCACCCACTGCGCGTGCGCGTTGAGGCACAGGCCGCTCCTCGGCGCTGTCAATAAAGTTTTAGCGAGCAAAGGATCTCCTTTTCTGTGGCAAGATGGCGGAGTACGACTTGACGACCCGCATCGCTCACTTTTTGGATCGGCATCTAGTGTTTCCGTTGCTGGAGTTTCTCTCGGTAAAGGAGGTGAGTGGGGTTTTACGTGGGAGGAAGTTGTGGGAGCGAGTGAGGTGCGGGGCAAGGCCGCGGGGCGGCGGCGGCAGCCGTGGGCCCGACACACGTGTGGGGCGGCCGCGAGTTGGGACCCAGGCCGGGCGGTAAAGACCTGCAGGTAGATGAGCGTCTTCGGAGGTCATTGGTACCGCGGAATTCGGCCTCGAGGAGGGGCGAGGTGACAGTATGAAAGAGATTCGGGGAAGAGAGCTGCCTCGGCTCGACTTCCAAAGGTGCCGGCCCCGCGGGCACTTCCGCGTCGGGGGAAGCGGACGATTCGCTGCTGGCTTCGCGGTGGTGACGCGGAAGCTTTAATTCAGATCGACTTCGGAAAGCCAGTGGGAGGGTTCGAGATTTTTATTTTTCTCTCGGAGACAGTGGGAAAGGTGTGCTTGGCTTGCCCGATCGTTTGGGTTCCTGTTCTTAGATACTCAGCTTTTTAATTCCGTGAAGTCGGGAGCCCTTTGTGTTGACTTCTGGTCTTTTCGCCAAGTGGCCACTTGTGCAAGTGGAGCGTATTTTGGCGGATGGGGATGGAGACCCCAGCCTTCGAAAAAAGCAAAACGGGCAAGTTTGAACTTGAAAGTGCTTTTCCCGTTATAGATACGTACACTTCCAGTGATCTGACTTGCTGGTTGACGTTCATTTAGCTACCCATGAGATATTGAATAAGTACTATGTGACTCAGATACCTCGTTTTTAAGAATGCCTTCGCCCTAAACATTTTGAGGTACTGAACTTCGATTATACTTTGAGTATATTGGGGGATAGATGCGTTTCAGTAGTCGAAGTAGCATTACCGTGATGAAGGGATTAGAATACTGACCAGAAAAGTAAATGGATTCTGTTTCTGGGAGATTATAGAGTTTCAATACATAGAGACAACTCCAGAGATGTTGATGTTAGGAGTACCAAGTTTATTTTCAAAGTGTTCAAAAATGTCTTCTAAAGCTTTATCTTGAAAAGGGTATGTTTTTGCCCTGGTTTTTCTTCACGTAGGGTGTTCTTAACACCTATATTTTACAGTTTGGCAATAATAATCCAATCTGCATTCTGTTTTCTTTTCTGGATAGGTAAGTATAATTCTTTACAGCTCAAGAGATGGAAAAATAACCGTATTTTGAAATCTTTGCCAGCTACCTGTAGAAATGCTTCTAAACTAACCAAACTTCCTATTTTCAATTTTGTTAAAGGTTTTATTTATTTTTAGAGAGGGGAGAAGGGAGGGAGAAAAAAAGGGAAGGGAACATCAATGTTTGGTTGCCTCTCCCACATCCCCATCCAGGGTCTTGGCCTGCAACCCAGGCATGTGCCCTGACTGGGAATTGAACCAGCGACCCTTTGGTTCACAGGCCAGCGCTCAATCCACTGAGCCACATCAGCCAGGGCTCAAACTTCATATTTTTATAAAGTGTTTTTTATACTTTCATTTTTCAAGGCAGATAAAAGGAAGGAATATGTAAGTGTAAGTATTAGTGTTTCATAGAGCAAATCAAAAAATATATATGGCAGCCGAGAATCAACGTAAAGCTCAGACTTTCCTCCTTGGAGAGAATGCTGGTGAGGTGGCCGTAATGCACCTGGGAGGAAGACAGACAGTTGCTGGAATAGTTGTTGAGCAGTTTTCCAAGTACAGCGATACTGTGGAAGTGTTAATCAATTCAAGGGAAATCCAGACATTGAGTCTGGCATAAAGGCATTTAATGATTATTAATAACTGAGTAAATGAACACATATTTGTGTCTGCTGTTTTTTTTTCTCACGTGAAGTGGAAGGCCAGGTAAGGTTGAGGGTTCCCGGCACTAGAATCCTACTTGGATTAGGATCCTGGTCTGTCACTTAATACCTTTATGCCCTGGAGCAGTTTCTGTTTCATCTTAACTAAGCATTGTTTTATGCAGAAAGTGTTTATACTGCCACTAACCTCATAGGGTTAGAAACATTACATGAGATAGTGCATAAATAGGAGGATCCATAAATAGGAATTTATTTATTAAAAATTGTGTATTCTTACATGTTTAACTTCAGTCCCGGTCAAAGTAGTCTCTATTTCATACAATATACCTATCGAGAGATTTTTTTTCACTGCTCAAAACAGTTGTTGAACTCATCAACAGCTGTTTTTTTGTTTCACCTCTTCCACATAAGCAAAAGGGTTCAGTTTGAGGACTTTTTTCTTCCAAGAAAATCACTTGGGGCAAAATTGAATGAATAGGGAGGGTGGGGTATGGGGGTCATTCTGGGTTTTGTTTTTTTTGGTCAAAAAACTGCTGAACACTCAGCGCAGTGTGGACAGATGCACTGAAATCACCCCTCATGAAATGGGCAAATGCATTGAAAGTTTTCAAAAAAAATTCACTCAAGCCAACATAGTCTCTCACAACACCACCAGCTGTGCACTGATACAGACGGGTTCCGAGAACACTCACCTAGTGGGGAAGCCTGTACTGCAGGGGCCCGCCCTCCAGAAGATAATTCCAGGATGTTTTTTGGGGGGATTCCCCCTCATAAAGGCCTTAGCCTTGTGGGACAGAGGAAGTAATCCTAAATGGATTCTGTTAGAAGGTTAGTGCACCTGTGTGAGAGGGGAGTGAGACAGCCAGTTAGGGCTTTCAGGAGTGAGGTGGAGACAGTGATTAAGGCAACAGACTGAAGACAAGTTCAAGGATTAGTAAGCGTGGAGGGCCCAATGGAAATTGGAAATTATACGTTCATAGAACTAATGGTGGTTGTTTACAGAGGGAGAAAAGCGGTGGAAGATTATTGGAGCAGTGTGGAAATGTTTGGCAGTATAGTCTTGTAGATAAATATCATTTAGAGATTAAAAAAAATTTTCTGATCAACAGAAAAGCACAAATGTTACTGAATATATATATTGCCTGGTTTTGGAACGTTTATAGTCATAGTCATCCTTAGCCAGAACATAGAAAGTAGATAACATTTTCACCCCAGAGCTAGAGATTGACGTTGAATTTTATTAGGTTGGAGGAAGTGGATGGAGTCAGTGATACCACTAAAGAGAAAAAGCTTTGAAATAGCCAAAAATGATAGCTAAACTCATGTAGAAAGTTACAACCAAAAAGGATGATATAAAAATAAAAGAGCAGAGGATAACAAAGCATTTTTTAAAAATTGCTTTTTAGAGCAAGAGATATTACTTTGTTGTTCCACTTACTTATGTAAAAATTGGTTGATTCTTGTCTGTGGGCTGACGAGGGATTGACCCCACCACCTTGTACAGGGGTGATGCTCCAAACAAGTGAGTGCCTGGCCTGGGAGCTAAGAAGGCATTTGAATGGTAATGGTAGACCAGGTGATGCATTTAAATTGGAAATCTTAGAGCTGAGGTACTGGATTAAAGTTGTTCTGATTTGCAGGATAAAGGAATATGAAGACTGGGTTTTTGAAGACTTATCACTATGGATGTGGGATTTGTGGGGAAGAATAGCAAGAGGAGATGTAAAGGAAGACTTAATGTGTTAAAAAGTAGAAGCTATTTTCAAGAGATTACTAGACCTGTGGATGGGAAACTATAGCTTGTAAACTAAATACAGCCCTCTCTGCAAATAATTTTTATCAAATGAATTTTTGGAAACATTTTCAATTATGGAACACTCACTTTGCACCCTAGTTAAGTGAAATAGTTCCTGCCCCAAAAGAATTCCCTGCTTCTCATTAATAGATCTACATGACAAAAATGACCCCTTCCATTATTATTATTATTATTATTACATATTTTTATTTTAAAAAGTTGTGAAAACTTATTTCTTATAGTATTTACATATAGTATCCTTGATTTTTGTTTCTGGCTCACAAAGTGTAAAATATTTACTGTCTGCCCTTTAAGAATAAGTTTGCTTATGAGGTAAAACGTAGAAAGGTTTTTATAAGTAGAGGCCAGTAATGTGTGATGACAGAGGAACAATGCTTTGAATCTACAGTTGAGAGAGACAATGCAAATAAAAGCTATTCATGGGTAGTAGGGAGAGGGGGCATGCTTGGGAAAAGATGTTTTCACCTAAGTGTAGGATTTCTATAGGGCAGACTGAAAAGCTTCAATGTTTTAAATAACCTTTCTTATCATGTATACCATTAATACAGAAAAGCACACAATACGCTTTCTTTTTCAACAGAACATAATCTAGATCAATACTAAAACATTATAAACATCCTAAAATTGCCATTTCTGACCCCTTTTAGTCATTTAGTCACACCTCCCCAAACGGAAGCACTCCTCTGATGCTACAGTAGTTTTACCAGGTTTTGATTTTAAATCAGTGGAATTAAGCATTCACCAGCATGTACTGCTTTGTATGACTCCTGTGATTCAACGTTGCTTGTGAAGGTCATTCAAGTTTTAGGATGGCAGTAGTTTGCTTTTCAGTGTTGAATGTTAATCAGTTTTGTGTGTATGTCATAGTTTATCCATTCTGACCTTGATAGACTTGGTTGTTACAAATAGTGCTGCTGTGAACATTATTGGAGATTTCATTTCTCTTGGTACCCAAGAGCAGAATTGCTGGATCGGAATGTATGTTTAACTGTAGGAGATTAAAATAGCTTCTCAAAGTGGTTGTATACCTGCCAGAAGAATAAATGTTTATTATTGTACATCTACACTAACCCTGGTATTGTCAGGAGTTTTCAGGTTTTAGTGTGGTTTTGATTTGCATTTCCTTTTATGATTAATGAAGGTGAGAAATTTTCAAATATTTGTTGGCAATTTGGTTAAAGTTTCTGGAAGTGCCTATTAATCTTTCAGTCATTTTCAAATTGGATGGTCTCTCTCACTGTTTTGTAGGAGTTATTTATGTGTTTTGGGAGATCCCATTTTAATCTTATGGCTGTAACATTTGACCACCTTCATATTTTCATAGTGTGAAATGTGAGCTCTTCCTGTGGTTTTTTCCCCTTTGCAAAATAAATAAATAAATAAATAAATTTAGTATAAAATCTTTTATTTTAAAATTTTTGTTTTTTTTTGCTGAAACCATATATTGGTGACTGATTAAAAAACTAGTTTTATTTTGATTGCTTTATCTCTGAGTACAGTTGTGTGGAATCTCTAAATATTACTTAATGTACTTCATGTTTATGAGAGTGCTTATTTGGTCCTTGTACGATGAGTTAAATTATATTTCTTGAACTCTTTGTAAAGCAAAACCTGATATGGCATGGTTGAGTTAGAGAATGGGTACTAATGATGTTTCAGTGGTATGGATGGAGAACCATTATAAAGAATTGTAACTAGTGAAAAAAATATGTGGGGGTAAAGGAGATGTTACCTTAAGTAGAGGTAGGTAGACATGTAGATATGATATACTAAAATGGTAAGTAAATTAGTTGATTTTTAATTACCTGGATGTGGAGAAGAGATGGTTATATTTGCTTACCAGTGAAGTTTGTGCGATTGTTTATTTAAGCACAATCTTGTTCTAAAAAGGAGACAAGATGGCTTGTAGGAATACAAAAAAACCAAGATAATCAGAAGTAGTTGGGAATTGCTCTGCAGTGTACAGTTACCTTCATTTTTAAATTATTAGGTAAACAAAATATTCTTACGTTTCCGCAGGTTGATTGCTTGCCTCCTCACAAGAGGTTGAATTAATATTATGTAGTATTTTATTTTTAAAATCGTGTTTCAGGAAGTGTACTTCCAGGTGAACTAACGTTAGTATTAATCATTTTATTTGGAAGAACTTCATCGTATTTATAGAAAGTAATTTTCTCTTGCAGATATATAATGAAAAAGAATTATTACAAGGAAAATTGGATCTTCTTAGTGATACCAACATGGTAGACTTTGCTATGGATGTATACAAAAACCTTTATTCTGATGATATTCCTCATGGTAAGTTTTGTCATTAGGACTGAAGTCTGTTTTGTGAACTGAGGATGTGTGAATTAAAGTTTTGTGATTTATAAAAGAGGTTTAGCTAAAAGTCTTAATCATTATTTAAAAGTTCTTAGGCGAAAGGTAATATTAAGATTATAGGTCTTCTAAAGCATACTATTATGTCACCTTGAAAGGTGTGAAACTACTTAAAACATACTCATCAGAGACTTTAGTTCATAATATTATCAAAGTTGTGCTTATGAATCAGAGGATTATTTTAGAATTGAGAATGTTGCAGTTTTTTGGTTTGCTAACTTTTTCAGTTAGCATCTTATGTGCCTTAGAGATTTGTTTTTCCATTTTGAAGCATCTGGGTATAGCCATGGTCTTCCAAAGTACGGTCCCCAAGACCGGCATCATCAGGAGAGCTTGTTTGAAATGCCAGTTCTCTAGCCATACCTCAGACCATACCATCACAAACTTGGCTGAGGCCCAGCTCCCAAATTGGAGAACTAGTGGTCCAAATCCCTGTTTCTTTAAAAAAAAAAAAAAAAAAAAAGTGGTTTTAGAAAATTGGAAAATACTAAAATAGTCTATATTATTTCTTTTATGCACATACATTTTTAAAGAACCTTAACTCTTTCAGTAGAGAAATACAATTTACTTTGTTTAAGTTGACATTTCTCAAAATTTTATTACAGATCCCCTTCTAAGTTTGACAAACACTCCAAATACGTGCTTCATACTATATAATGTGGAATTATTACCGTAAACCTTCTTGTATTACAGTTCCCTGCAGTAACATTTGCTCTTTAAATTTTAGTTTGTGATGAAAAAGTAAACTATTATTGAAACTTTAAAACATGTTAGGTTAGGTAATATGCAAGCTTTCTCTCTCTGATTTTCATGATGCAACAACAACAAAAAAAACCCAAAAACAAACAAACAAACAAAACACCTGTAGAATTAGGTTTGAGGGATACGAACTATATTTGTAGTAAAAAAAGAGATTATTGACTGGATTAAAGTCCATTAAACCTAGTTGAAAACCTGTAACAGTAATATGTAAATTCCTCTGACTCTGTTCAGAAACTCTGGGATAACATATTTACTTGAGAGAATTCAGTGATAACAAATATGAAAACACTGGGAATGTAGTTGCTGAAATGCAGAATTAGATCTCTGTTCCCTTGACTCCCTTCTCCACCCTCCCCCAGGTTGGATCTGTGTATTCCCCAGTTTTTCTTAAGAGTAAAAAGAAAATTCCTTCTTCCTTTATTTGTATGCCTTTGCAGTGCTAGAAAGAAGAAATTTGATCCAGGGAAGTTACCGAGTTGGTGGTTACTAGCATATAAATCTATTAGGAGAAATACATACATCCACAATTTAAATAAAACAAAAAATTTTGCAGAGACATTCTTTTGGGGAACAGTATAGTTTAACATTATAGTACTCCTTTGCATTTTTAATTAGCTTTGAGAGAAAAAAGAACCACAGTTGTTGCACAGCTGAAACAGCTTCAGGCAGAAACAGAACCAATTGTGAAGATGTTTGAAGATCCAGAAACTACAAGGCAAATGCAGTCAACCAGGTAATCTCTCCTTAAGTGGAATTATACAAATTCTCTTTTCTAGATTAGAACAAATGTTAATTCAAACTTTAATTGATAACTTTATATATTATTGTTCACTTATCCTTATTGTGTAGGGACCGAAAAGTCTTTCATAATAAATGTTAATAATAAATTCTTTTTAGAACTTCTTTACCATTTATTTAAATCTGATTTTGTTGTATCAGTTTTATCTCCTTTGCCCCCTTTCAGCAGATATTTGGCAATGTCTGGAGACATTTTTGGTTGTCACAACAGAAAGGGTGATTCTGGTACCTAGCAAGGAGCAGCTAAGGATGCTGCTAAACAGCCTACAATACATTGGAGAGCATTCCACCCCCTAAAAAGGAATTATCCAAGCCTTACTGTTACGGGACTGAGGTTGAGAAATGCTGTGCCTGGGCAATACCTGGAGCACGTGGGTTGCTAGCTGAAAGGAAAACCTGAGCTCACTTTATCAGTTTGCTACACTCTCTCATATCCTTCCAACCTGATGCCCAGCCCCAGGAGGGGAGTGTAGAGCTGATAAGGTTATTTTATTCCTGACTTCTCCTTAGCTAGAAATAGACTTATTGTTTGGTTTCCAAAGAAAGCATGTTGCTTTACTCTGACTCAATATATATCACTAATTGAAGCTCTTTAATGTTTAGGCTTGTAAACATTTCATTTAGAAATGTTTAAAAATAAAATATTAAATCAAAATTTGCCATTCTTACATCTTAGCTATCTGTATTCCCTTAAGAAATTATGAAAGGTTTTGCCGTATTGTACCTTTAGTTTTTATGTAATCAAGCCATTATTTTTTAAATTTTATTTATTATTTTCAGAGAGAGAGGAAGGGAGAGAGGCAGATAGGTACAGAAACATCAATGTATGGTTGCCTTTCACCTGTCTCCAGCTACGGACTTGGCTGGAGACCTGGCTATGATCAAGCCATATTTTAAAGAGGTTGGCTCTGAGTTTTCACTTGTGATTTGGAAAAGCGTTACCAGATATTTTTTTAGAAAAGCAGCAAATACTACACTATTACTGTATAATATTATAATGCATCTTACTGGACCACACCATATTTTACTACACGTGCACACACACACACATATTCAGGAATAGCTATATCTTATAAAGCTGTCATAATATATAACGTGCACTTACATATAGCTGTCTGTATGAGTGTAGATGTATGTACTGATGTATAATGCTAGACTACTTGTATATGGTTATAATGAAATGAGTAATTATAGACCTTCGTCTCACATGTAAGTCACCACAGAGGGGCAGCTGAAATAAACCAGAAATGAGGGTACAAGAAAAAATTTAGGATTTAAATTCCAAATGTAGTCTAGTCACTTAAACACTGGGAAATAATAGGATTAGGATATGAATGAGGTAGATGTGGATTTGTTCACCAAATATTAGAAAAGATAGGCCTTCTATAGCTAGATAGACACTAGATTAGAAATAAACGAAAGGATGGAATTGTGTGTTAAAAACTTGTAATATAATTAAACACATAAACTAGTTATTTTCAAAGTACTAACCTCTCCCTACCAAGTCCATTTTTATTGAACATAAAATGTTTTGCTTCTCATACTTTCCCAGAAATACCCCATCAGCAAGAGGACAGTGAGGGTTGTGAGGAATGTCATACAATTGTTCACTATGATCCATAGCAAGTATTACATTTTTTGATAACCATTTTTTGTTGCAGTTTCATGCACATGTTCTGTAATATAATATTTCCTTGTTAATTTTAGTGATAACATACCCATCCCTCATTAAATCTTCAAGTAAAATTGTACTCCTTAAAGACACACCACAGAATACCTTTTTGTGAGAAGCATACAATTTTTTACTTTTCAAAATGTGTAGAAGGTAGGCATTTGTATCCGTTTATCACTTGTTCCTTTTATCATTTTGCTAACATATCAAATTATGCAAAGCTTTAAAAATGAAATTGGGTTGGTACTTGGATATTAATAATTAACATAGGGTGTATGTATAGCATACGTGTCATGTAGATTACACATGATTTATTAATCTTGTAAATTTGCTAAATCACATTCCTTGTAAAAATATTAACAAATTGAGGGGTCAAACTTTATATATAGGATTAATTTCTGCTAGTTCGTACAGTACAAATATTCCAATCTCTGTTCTATAATAATATGTTATCTATTGGAAATGGACCTTCAAGAGAGTAAATACAGATACTTCTCAGCTTACAATGGAATTATGTTCTAATAAACCCATGGTAAGTTGAAAATATTATAAATCAAAAATGCATGTGATACACCTAACTTACCAAATACCATAGCATAGCATAGCCCATATTAATCATGTTCAGAATGCTTTTATTAGCTCACCGTTGGGCAAAATCATCTAATGTAGTGTAGAGTATCGGTTGTTTATCCTTGTGATCACATGGCTGACTAGGACCTGTGGCATACCGCTGCTCTCCAGCATCATGAGAGAGTTACCACATCACATACTGCTAGCTCAGGAGAGATTAAAATTTGAAGTGCATATCATTTTTGTGTCATGGAAATTTGAAAATTCGTAGTCCAGACCATCATATGTCTAGGACCATATGTATCCTTCTCAGTAGGTTACTATTGGGTTGGCCAAAAAGTCTAGTGTTTTTTTCCATAAATAAAAGACACATTTTTCATTTTCACCAATAACTTTATTGATTTGGATATTTTGACTGTGTTGGCTATCTCCCACTATTGGCTTCAGTGAGTAGAGGACAGGGGTGCTGCTAACCATCTTCCAATGCATAAGACAACCCCACAGCAAAGAACTATTTGGCCAGAATGTCAGTAGAACCAAGAAACTTTGCAGACCACTTTTGACATGTTTGGTTAGTCACAGCACCTTTTCCATACACTGCACAATCTTTTGCTGTGTTTCTGTTGTGCTATTCTTTAAAATAACAAAGCATAATACACTGAAAATGTGTATTTTCTCTCATCTTTGATACTAAAATGGCTACACAAAAATTCACCAATTTTGCTGCTGTTTTTTTTTATGCATGCTGATATGACAGCTGTCATAACATAGTTAACAAAATTGTTTCAAATAAAGTAAAAGACAACTAAGCACTACTAGAACCATCATATGGAAAAAACTAAATGAACTTTTTGGCTACCTCAGTACCTAAGTAGACTATTGACCTCACTATAAAAATAATCAGAATGTTCTGGTTTTATTACTGAAAACACTTCTAAAGACATTACCTTAGATGTGAAACAGAACACATGATTTTCAGTTAGGACTAAAAACATCTGAAATGAATTTTAAAGTTTGCAGTTCTTGAGTTTCTATTCCTTGTTTGAATCATGTAATGTTCTGTTTATCCTGGAAGTCATTTTACTTCTGATGTTTAGGTATTAAGATAGTTAAAGTGGCTTATTATGTGGCTAATAAGTTAGAAGTTGGGTATGCTTATTATTTTTTCCAGGGATGATAAAATGCAATAATTTTTGTGTTTTATTATTAAGGGATGGTCGGATGCTGTTTGACTACCTGGCAGATAAGCATGGTGTAAGTAGTATCTTTAAATTTTTTATAGTTATTATAAGGGTAATTAAAGAATAGTGCCATATAGATAGCTTCCTGGCTCAACAAAAAAATAATTTCCAGATTCACTTATGAAGTATAATTCCTGATATATTTTGAAACTTTACTTTCAAAAATTGTTGATGATAGGAAAATAATATACCTAATTCTCAACAGAAAATCTCAAAACTTTGTTTATTTTTCAAGAATAATCAAATAGAGTTTTATATTTCTGATGGATTAACTAATAAGTAAAGACAGAACTAAATTTGAATTAGAAATGCTTTGAGTAGTAAGTAGTACTTTGACTGTCTTGTAGAATAAAGTAGCTCTTAACATTATTGAAACCTTCAGAAATCACCAGATTCACAAATAAAGGACTGTTACAGGCTTTTCCAGACTCCTCCCAATCTCTTTTCCCTTGTGTTAACTCAAAGCATGAGGCTTTGTATAGCTACTTCTATAATGGAATTCAAATTTATCTCCCATTTGACAATGACTGGAGCAAGACATGCTGATCACTGTGCATTCTCCAGTTTCCATGTAGAATACTTAGTGTATTTGTTAATCTAGTCTGGAGCCCTTCTTTTCTTCCATTTTTCCAAGCATCAGTGTAATTCTGGGGCCCATTTTCACAGAGGATAGTTTACTGTACATAATTGTTTGTACAGAATCACAGAACATTACAGGGCTGGAGAACGTGTGTTTGGTAGTTGTCTAAGCTCAGCCACCAGCTAAGAGATTCACTTCTCCCACCTTCTGCAGCAGTTCCAGTTTGTGTTAGGTGTAACAAAGTAGGTAGCATTACAATTCAATAATTTTTTGAGGCTAGAACTATGAATCTTAAAGTAACCAATTCTTATTTTGTTTTAAGTGTTATGTGGTTCTCCGATCATGGTATTTATTTTTGGTGGCAACTTTCAGGATACTTTGAAAGAACTGATTTCCGAGGGTGTTAAAAAGTTAGATTTTAAAACTCAAAATTAAAACATAGACCTTCAGCTTGCCTTTTTTTTTTTTTTTTTTTTAGTTTAGGCAAGAATATTTAGACACACTCTACAGGTATGCAAAATTCCAATATGAATGTGGGAATTACTCTGGAGCAGCAGAGTACCTTTACTTCTTTAGAGTATTGGTAAGTAGATTTTTTTTTCTTTGTCCTCTCTTGTAGGATTTCCTTGAATTCTTAAAATATGTCTGTAGATTTGGTCTGTCTATCAGTTTTCAGCAGTTGGTAAAAGAGAAAAAACCTTTTTCCCCAATATAAACCAAATAGATATAGGAAAACCTATACAGAGCCTCACGGTTTGGAGGGAAAATGAACTTGTCCTTGAAATCCACAGAAGTGGGAATGAATGATCTGTTATTTTATCTGTAATTGTATTTTAGTATTAGCAGAATTCTCTCTTACAATTAATTTGTTTAATATTACTGTATAGCTCAGTGAGTCCATATTGTCTGTGCTTAATAAATCAGCTATTAGAATATAAAACTAAATAGATTTCATTATTCAGGGGCAGATTCATTTCTTTTGTTAGGAAAAGAGAATTGTGTGAAGCTAAAGAAAAAATCAGGTTTTCCAGTTGACATTTTTTCTTATTCTGCCTTCTATTTAGGTAATTGTATTAATAAATGTCCTCGAGAGTTGTCAGAATGCCCTGGTTTTAACTAGCCTCTCTTTTGAGAAATTATAATTTGTTACTTGGGTTAGTAAGTAAGCACCTCTCATTTCTCTAGTTAAGGCTAGAAGTTGGGAAATGATTTCTTAAGACAGAGACTTTCTACCTTCCAACCTTGCAAAAGTTTGTTTCTTTTGTCTATTTTCTGGTGCTTTTTTCCTTTTAGATCATCATGCCACAGGAAAAGACTTGTGGCTGCTATTTTGGTTGTTTTCTTGGAAATTAAATTTTTTTCCTTTGTGGGGCTTGGGATTGGCGTTATTCAGATAATTTCTACACTTAAAACAAGTACTTAGACAACTTCATTTTTTAAAAGTACCTTTCTCTTAAATATTTTGTGTATTTCCAAGATTAATTTTGAATAAAAATATTTTTCTCTTGCTTCCATTTGTAAGCAAATTCTTAATTTACAGAATAGCTGTGATTACCTTGCAAGTGCATTGAAGGTAATCAGTGATGCTAAACTTGTAGTGACTTATCAGAAAATTCCATCAGTTTTACTTTGAATATTATGAAGGATTTAGGAGAGCAAAAGTTGATTACTTTGGAAATGTAAACAGCTTAAACCAGGATTGTAAAATCAGAAGCCTGATATGATTACAGGTACATGAAAAGAGCTGGTTATTCATATCATTTGTTAATGCTGGGAGTGAATTTTGAGAATGAAGATTTAGTGTCATGTTAGAGTTCTAGCACAGTAAATTTATTGTTGCTGGTCAGTGAGTGAATGTGCCATTTTGCTAAGACATGGAAACTTAAGGTAACTGCTGGAAATCCAGATATTGAAACTCTTCTAGCATATCCACCCTTGAAAGCAGGTTAGTATGAAGAGCCAACTGTAACGACATGGACTTGAGCCAGAGTAGTACGCATGAATCTTTGGGGGATTAAAAAACTTGCACAGCTACAAAAAGCTTTTATCCTAATGCATATAATGCAGTCTAGTTTTAATAGTATCATTATATTTATGTAGTATGGCTTTATAATTAAGTCTGAAAATTTATACAAGTGATAGCCATATACTTAAAGGTTGGGGTATTTTTAGTTTACTTTTGTTGAATATGAAGATCCAAGTTAGTTCCCAATCTTAAAAAATTCTGGGTTGGTTTTAAGCTTTTGCATTGCCTAACAGATCTTGTGCTGGAACCCATGATATGGGTAAGTGATTGAATACCGTGATCTGAACACAAAATTAATACTTTATATGAAGAGCAGTCAACATATAGTCATTGGCTAATGCTTAGAAATTATGTGCAATTCATTTAAAAATGTTTGTCCCATCTTGTGCCACAAAACATTTGAGGGAGATGGGATTTAATTATCTCCTGTTGGCATATTGATAGAGGCTAGCAAAGCTAAGTTTTAAAAAATACATAAATTTTTTGATTGAGGCTGGCAGTACTATAAAAAGCTATATATTTGTTTGAAATTTTGTTACTAGCAAAGATAAAAATCGTGTTTTGGATTTGGGATGAATACTGTCAATGTTTTACTTACTGTTTAATTTTTTTTCTTTTTTCCAATAGCCTCTTTTCATGTCTAAATTCTTTTCTGGTGATTGGTTATTCTTTCAAATCTATGGTTAGGGAAACATAAGCTATGAAAGAACCATTGTAATTGTGATCTGAGATTAGAATTTGACTCTCCGAGTGACCTATTGTAGGTCAGTGTTGTATAAATTAAAGCTGTGTGACCCTAGAATCTACCTTTATTTTAAAAAGATTTGGTGGCTTTTAGAATATATCAAGGAATATTTAGATGGTAGTCTATCTAGAGGTGAAATATCTTTGATTTATGCTTTAAGAAATGCATTGATTTGAAAAATGACATAATGAAACAAACTTGGTAGAAATTTTTAAACATTTTTGTTTTAAAAGTTATTAAAACTGTATTTTAATTATTTTGTTAAAAATCTTCCATCACTTTGGCCTTTGGTTAGGTTCCAAAATGCAGTTCCTCTTCTCATCCACCAGCTATTTGAAATAAAAGTGATTTTAAGGTACTAGAACTGTTAATGCTCATCTTTTTGTAGGTTTTTATTTTTTCACTCAGTTTAAAATTTTGCTCCTATTAAGGACATCTCATTTAATTTAAAGATACTTTTCCTTAGGCCAGAAAGCTTTCCCTGGCTGGTAGCTCAATGGATAAGGAGCTGACCTGTGAACCCAAAGGTCGCTGGTTCGATTCCCAGTCAGGGCACATAACCAGGTTGCAAGCCAGGTTGCCAGCCAGGTCCATAGCTGGAGGCAGGTGAAAGGCAACCATACATTGATGTTTCTCTCCTTTTCTTCCTTTCTCCCTGCCCTTCTCTCTAAAAATAATGAATAAAATCTTTAAAAAAAGAAAGAAAAGGCTTGAGTAATGATGATTTTGGGGGGGTTTAGAATATTGACTGAAGTATACAATCTGATTTAATGTTTGATATCTCAGCTTAAAGGATGTCTTTCATATTGATTCTCAGGTACACAGTTGATCACATTTCCTGAAATTGGGATGTGTCTTGAATTGGTTGTAGTTTGGGTTTACCAAACTTGAAATAAGAGTGTGCTCTTAAAACTAATGGCATCTTAGATTGATAAAATATTTTAATACTTAGATTTCTTTGTAAGGATCAGATATTTTATCCTTTATAATTTGAACAATGACTTTACAGATTTTTCTGTCAATTTGTTAGTTCCACTGAGTTTTGATAAATGCATATATTGATGATATTGCCTCCAACTCAAGATAAATATCTCTGTTACCCCAGAAAAACCCCTTGTGCCCTTTTGTAATCATACCTTATTCTGGTTTATCCATCGATCTCCTCTTTATCCTTAGATTAATTTTGCCTGTTCCAAAATCTTATATAAGTAGAATGATATGTTTAAGCTCATACCTGCCTTATTTTGACAAGCAGGTTTTTACATTCATTCATGTTATTGTGTGTATCAGAAATTTGCTTCTTTTTGTTGCTGAGTAGTATAAATGACCTGAAATTGGTAACAAAAAAGCACTGGTGCTGTATTCTACTTTTAAATTACTCTTTATTTTCTGATCAAGGCTGAATATTAAGGGCCTGAGTATTTTTAGTATAATTAAGTTAAACGAAAGCTATTTAAATCTGTTTAACCAGTGTGATCCAATAAATACTTCGATAACTGGAATTTAGAGTACCAAGCCACTTGGTCTTTAAGTAGGTTAGATGGATATATAGGATATAGAATATAATTAATTATGATATCTCAAACAGGTTCCAGCAACAGATAGAAATGCTTTGAGTTCACTCTGGGGGAAACTGGCCTCTGAGATCTTAATGCAGAATTGGGATGCAGCCATGGAAGACCTTACACGGTTAAAAGAGACCATAGACAATAATGTGAGTTAAACTGCTTTTGGGTGATTCTTTGGAATATGGCCTTCATACTGTCTGGTAAGGAAAACACTATGTACTTAACAACAGAAGAAAAAAAGAGAGAGAAGAAGAAGAAGAGGAAAAACTAAAGAAAACTAAATTAAAATCTAAAATGTTTAGATTAGCTTTTGTTGACCTGACATAAAAATCAAAGTGGAAGCCCTGGCTGGTGTGGCTTCACGGATAGGCACCAGTCTGCAAACCCAACTGTTGCTGGTTGCTTGTACCCAGGTTGCAAGTCAGGTCTCCAGCCAGGTCTTCAGCTGGAGACAAGTGAAAGACAATCATACACTGATGTTTCTCTCCCTTTCTTCCTCCCTCCCTTCCCTTCTCTCTAAAAATAATGAATAAAATTGAAAAAAAAAATCAGAGTAGGTTGACTAGTTTCACTGAATCTCCTTGAAGGAAGCTGTCACTTCTTTTGGCTTTTAGAGAAAAGAACTTAGTTTTCATTTTTGTTACAAATACCATGCTTTTTTATCTGGAACAGTGAAAATGACACAGTATTAAGTGTCACCTGTTATTAAAAGTACTATGCAGAAGACAATAGTTTTTGTCTATAATGTCTAATGAAACTACTTTTAGAGCTTTTGATTTCTTTTAAAATGTTTTTTGAAAGAAGTATAATTTACATCCTCTGTAAAAAAAAGGCTTAGTGGACATTATTGATCTTCCTCTGGAAATGGGGAAATTTTGAATGTTCAGAAGGATCATTCAGAGCAAGTCCAAGGCATTGGCTTGAACATTAATGACCTTAGCACTTGGCTTAGAGGGTTCTTGTTTTTAACTAAAACTCTGAGATAAGTAATGTTTATTACCTTGCCTCTTTCCCACATTAATATTTCTTATATATAAATATTCTTTTTGGACCCTTTAGTCTGTGAGTTCTCCACTGCAGTCTCTTCAGCAGCGAACATGGCTCATTCACTGGTCTCTCTTTGTCTTCTTCAACCACCCCAAAGGGCGTGATAATATTATTGACCTCTTCCTTTATCAGCCACAGTAAGTTAAATTCACTATACTATTTTGGCTTTAATTATATGAAGTTATATAGGATTTAAAACTACTTCTCTTTAACATTTGAATTTGTTGTGCATTTTCCCTCTTCATGTGGTATGTGCTTGTTTATTGGGAAAAGCTCGTATGTGGAGGGATCACTTTGTAAATTATGTGTCGAACAACTATAGGTGAAAATGTTTTCAAAGTAGAAAAAACAGTTTAGGACAGCCTGAAGTGGAATCTGCTAAATTGTGCTAAAACTTTTTGTGGTTAAATATGTATGGAGGAGAATAGGATTTAGTTGAACAAATTTACAATGTCTGTGAAAATGTGTGGTTTTTACATTTTATGGTTATTGATTGCATTATTCATTCCTGTGTACTTTGTGGAAAATATTTTAACCTAAGGGGTATTATTGAGTGTATGTGCCCTTGTGGACTTGTTATCAGTCCAAGAATTTCTGTCAGAAATAGATATCTTTACTTTTCCTACTACTTACACAGCAGTTGATGGCTTTGCAGTGGTACAATTAAATCATGGCTTTTGAGCTCAAGGTGTTCAACCACTAGTGTCATGGTTCTGGAAATTAACTTTTGCTGTAGACTAGAGAATGAATTTTTTCTTTTTAATGCAACCTAAAATTACTAAGCAAAATAGTACTCACATGCAAAACTTATACTGTAGTAGTCATTTGACAACTAACATAGTATGAATTACAAGTAATGTCTAGCTGCTTGAAACATGGTTTTTTCTTCTTCAGTGCAACCTTCTTCTCCACACAGATGATAGCAGATACATTTTTCAAGCTCAAAATAGAATTCTAGAAGGTTTAGACCTCATTGTAATTACAAAAGAAGTTTCCATATTTCAGAATTCATTTAACTGTACAATTGAATTGGAAGTGATTATCTGCAATGAAATGATACATTAAAACACGGTATCAAAAGAAGAATTAACAGAATTGTGTGAATGCTAGCCAAGTAACAAATAGGCTAAATTAAAATCATATGCCTGTCAATTATTCAGTATTTGGTGGTACCTTTGTGCACAAAAACATTTTTAAAGATTAAATGTGTAAAATATTATTACAGATTTGCAATAATTTTTAATGACAGGAGTTTCTAACTTTTGAACTTAATTGAATAAAGATACCGCTAATAAAGAAATTTAATTCTTCTCATTAGTAGACCTGTATTTAAACATTTGCTATTAAACTATTATATTTTTTACATTTATCAATAAATTACTTCGGAAATTTATTTTCTTATTATATATTATATAAGTACCTGTATGATGTCCTCCATTTTACCTTTTGGCCTGCAAACCCTGAAATTTTTTATATGCGTTTTGTTAACATCTGCCATATGTTCACAGAAAAAGATGATTTCCCAAGAAAGTCATCTGCCAGAAAAACAGTGAAGGTCTATGTGGTGCAATGGGTACAAAGTTAAGATGGGTAAAAATAAATGTTTAACATCATAGACAGTGAACTTATTTTTTTATCGTCTATGAATAGATTTATGACAGGGTTCCATAAATGCCTACTAAAATTATCTCCTTCAAAACTGACACTAAAAAGATAAGTCATGCATCCCTGAACTTGTACATGGGATCTCCAGCAAGACTGTAGAGACAAACAATTGTTTTGAACCAAGAGTGTAGTTTAAAATTTTTTGCCTGAATCTCAAGCTTAATTACTCAGGTAATAAAACTTGTAACTGATTTGTTTAGTTATCTTTTCCTATAAATTGTTGTATTCTATGATGTTGATTCTTTTTATACTTTATCTTGTTTAGAGAGGATTGAAGAGGAGGATGCTAGATGGAACTAGATACTGTGTTGAGTTTATTTTGAGTTTCTGGGGTCCTCAAAAGAGTTATAACATCTTATGGGGAAATGCAATTATATGAAGATTTATGAATATCATAGCCTGACCCAGCTGGAAAGGAGTTATCTGAGTTTTACTTTGATAGCTAGAATTGAGGTTTCACAGGTTGTATTTGGGAGAGAAATCCATGTGGAGTAACAAAGCAGGAAGTAATATTGATGGTGTGGTGGGAGATGGAGCTGGACGGTATTTTGGGCTTGAATATTCAGCTAACAGAAATGGGCTTTAGACAAATATTTCCAAGCTTGTCATAGTGCCAGACACTTTGAGGTACTTATTGGATAAAAACTGAGGAGCTACTTAAGGAAATCTGAATAGGAGAAATACTGGGTGAACACCATATGACAGGGTGGCCAGATGCAGATCATCAGAATAGCAGGATTTGGTAAATTAGCCAAGATCTAGTTGTCTAACATCTACCTAGTACTTCTTTTCTAA
Organism: Noctilio leporinus; assembly: GCA_004026585.1. NCBI lineage: Eukaryota > Metazoa > Chordata > Mammalia > Chiroptera > Noctilionidae > Noctilio > Noctilio leporinus. Next base: position 241,761 of record PVIW01000258.1, read on the forward strand.
TTCCCAGCATTTCTAATATAACCAAAGCCCTGTAAAACTGTTTATCTGTGTAGTTTCCAGCTTTTCATTTCCTCATACTTGTAATTTGTATAAATGCCTGATTTTCTGATTATGATGCCTGATTTACACATAGAAATCTTTTACACATTTGTTGCAATACGGCTGAAAGTCATAACTTAGCAGTCTTTTGGAATGAACTTATAGCATGTATAACAATTATTATTTACCGTTAAGTGAGTGTCACTCTTCTGTTTATTTCCTTGAAGGAGATGGCCTTTAATAGTACTCATTCTTAAGTGTTTGCAATCTTAGGTTACTTAATGCAACCTAATGGGCTATTTGAGTGCTTCTTTAAATCATGTGTGATTATAGGTCTAGAAAAACCGGGTACGTTTTTAATGATAAATAGGCTTTATATTTTTACCGTAGGTATCTTAATGCAATTCAGACAATGTGTCCGCATATTCTTCGCTATTTGACTACAGCAGTTATAACGAACAAAGATGTTAGAAAACGCCGGCAGGTGCTAAAAGATCTGGTTAAAGTTATTCAACAGGTAAAAACTAAAATCTTTATTGATGTGTTTTTAAACATGCCAAACTTTAGATTTAAACGTTTCTTTTTTTCAAGTTTTTTTAGGTAAAGATGGCATGAATAGATAAGAGCCCAAGGGCCCCAAATGGACATTTACTGTCTATAAGTTCATGATAACACTTGAGCTAGATGGTGTTCAAATGAATTCCCTCTGCTAGGTGGACAGTTAATATACATTGTATATTAGTGTTGCTTTTATTGCAAAATGTGAAGGAGATTGGAGCCTAGGACTGTTTGTTGGGAGGTATGACCTACATAATTCCATAGTCACCTTTACATAGAGTGCAATCATAGTAGTGTCCACATTGTATAAAAGCTTCAATACTACTGGTTCATTTAGTGAGTTTCTTAGCAATAACTGTGGGTTAGGAAAAAAACCTAAATACTTGTTTAATACAAGGATAAATTAAAAAAGAGTTTCATTCAGTAGGATATATATACCATTAAATTTGGGTTTCATCACTGCTTATTAAGGGATCCTTTTGGCAGTAGAGGAATTTGGAAGTTTTCAGAATGGTTCTAGGATAAGAATTCGAGAACCTGGTCTGGAAGGCATTAAAATTCTGAAGGTATGGCCCGGAATCAGGATACAAGCAATTACTTTGAGAAGGTAAATACAAGAAATTTGCTGGAAATTAACAGTAAGAGAGGACAAAATAGGAAAATTGGGATAATCTAGAGGCAGTCTACTAACCAGTGTTGAATTAAATTGGATTTTACCTTTGACTTTATTTTACAGGAGTCTTACACATATAAAGACCCAATCACAGAGTTTGTTGAATGCTTGTATGTTAACTTCGACTTTGATGGCGCTCAGAAAAAGCTGAGAGAATGTGAATCTGTAAGTATGAATTTTTACTTATAAATTAGTAACATTCTTAAATTTTTTGATTTTGTAAGAGTTAACCTTGCAGTGTTTTTAAAGTAATTATATCAGAAATGTATAATAATCATGAAGTGGCATATTTTTCAGAAATGTGCCAGGGTGAAGACATTTTTAAAGTTGCCATGCATGTGTCCCTTTATATAGAGCAGTTGAACATTGAATATATGATAAATTTACACATAAACCCATAATTCCATGTCTTATCCTGAATGAGTAAATATGTGAAATATTTCATGTGGGAAAGGTTGTTTAGAATTGCATATCACAGCTGTGATTCTCTGTTTTATAAGTAGGCCTATTTTTATAATTTTTCACATGAATATATTTAACATTTGGTATAAACTAGTCAAGCTAAAATGTTATATTTATAACCACCATGTCTTGTCTTGGTTAGTAGAAACAAAGGTACCTTCAGAGCAACTCAAAAAGAGTTAATAGATTTATGGATTTTTTGAATAATTTAGTCTTCAGATGTTAACAAATTAAACTAAGAATTTACCTGTTAAATGCATTTACCAAATCCAAAAATTACTATAGTTGTCAATTTCATTTTTGAATCCACATGTTAGCACAAAAATGGGCCAAGTTTGTAGAAGGTCTAATATATCATTTCTCTAAGAAAGAGAAAATGATCATGTAACTATACCTCTGAGGCAATTTTCAGACATTGGACAAAATTTAAATTTTAATCCAGTGCAATATGTGTTCATGTGGTCATCAATATTATTAACATGTCATACACCATTATTAAATATTTTTGATATATCTATTAGCCAAGTATATAGACCTTGCTAAGGCAAAGGGGCACTTGGTTGCTGTTCTAGAAGTTAAAATGTTCTCTTAATTATGATAATCTGTGGAATAGGAGTCACCCATTGAATTTTTTCTTTGCAAATTTTCAAATCTACTTACTATCACAGAAATAGGCATATCTTTACTCCATTCATAACTATTCAAAATAGCTGGAAAAGATTTGCTGTCTATAGAGCATTTATGTAAGATAATGGACAGCACAAAGCTACTTTGTCACAAGGTTGCATTACTATCATCAGTGGAATAAGGAAACATTGCAGTTCTTAACGCCTTTTTCTGTAGCATTTGTTTACTTTGTTATTAGCGGCTTCAGCATAATGTGCTAGAAAGTGCTGTGATACAGAACTTGTGATATCTGATGAGAGTTCTAGTGAATGGAACAATGAGTAAAGTACACTAAGTTTTTGAGTTAAAAATTGTCAGAGCCTCCCTGGCTGGTAGTACAGTGGATAAGGTGCCGGCCTGTGAACCCAAAGGTCGCAGGTTCGATTCCCCAGCCAGGGTACATAAACAGGTTGCAAACCAGGTCTCCAGTCAGGTCTGTGGCTGGAGGCAGGTGAAACGCAACCATACATTGATGTCTCTCTCCCTGTCTGCCTCTCTCCCTTCCCCTCTTTCTAAAATAATGAAATAAAATCTTAAAAAAAAAAATTGTCAGAGCCACTGATTTTTTTTTTTCTTTTATATTTTATAAACAGGTGCTTGTGAATGACTTCTTCTTAGTGGCTTGTCTGGAGGATTTTATTGAAAATGCTCGTCTCTTCATATTTGAGACTTTTTGTCGCATCCACCAGTGTATCAGCATTAAGTAAGAACATCCTGATGTAATTTCTGTTTTCTAATTATACATTTCTGGGGATTTTTATTTATTGTGAAGTTACACTTTATAGGAGTTAATTGGATGTTATTTAATTCCCTTTGCTTTAGGAGAAAAAGGAAGCACTTTGATAGAGATTTATTAAAACAGCTAACATTGGTTTGAATTATGCCTTGCTACAGACTCAGAAATAAATCTTTGGCTTCCATGAGTGGCACAGCATGATTTTTGAAAATGATAACTACAAGGCAGTATTATGATTCTCAGTTACTTTTTTAAAGAGTACTGTTAACTGTTAGAAAAGAGAAGTCCAGGAAGCAGAGTCCCAAGCAAGAGGGATGCAAGGAGGCCCACTCCAAGACATACCATATTAAAATGCCAGAGGTTAAAGATAAAGAGAGAATTTTAAAATCAGCAAGAGAAAAAGTTAGTTAACTGCAGGAGAGTTCCATAAGTTCATCAGCTGACTTTTCAAAAGAACCTTTGCAGGCTAAAAGGGATTGGCAAGAAATATTCAAAGTCATGAAAAGCAGGAACCTACAGCCAAAACTGCTATACCCAGCAAAGCTATCTTCTAGAGTTGAAGGGCAGATAAAGAGCTTCCCAGACAGGAAGGAACTAAAGAAATTCATCATCACCACACTATTACCATATGAATGGTAAATGGACTTATTTAAGAAAAAGAAGAAGATCAAAGCTATGAAAAATAAAATGACAATTGAAAAAAAAAGGATGGTTTTCAACAGGAATTCAAATGAAGATTTAGCTCTTAGCAAATCTGAAATATTGTTGAAAGACAACATTTGGTAATCATTTCAGTTAATTGAGTTTGTCTTATTTGATTATATATTTTAATTCTTATATAGTAAGTTCTGCTGACATCTTAAAAAGTTGAAATATGGAAAAATTATGGTGAATTTTAGTTGAAATGTTTTTTTGCGTATGTGGGAATAATATTGGGAAAAATACAAAACTAACATATTAGAAACTAATTTTATATATTAGAATTTGAAAAATAACCAGTGTCATTTGGCCACAGATGAAGTCAAACATTAAATACTTCATAAATATTTTTAAACTTACTACTTTAATGTTTGTCTCTTAGGAATTGTGTGTACACCGAAGTTTTCCTTCAGCAACATTTGCTTTTGCCAAGGCAGCCATACTTGCTTGCCTGATTTTATTGGGTTGTGACTGAAGTGGTTATTCACAGCTGGAAGTGTAGTGTGATCCTGTGACTTTTCCTTTGGGGATTGAAGCCTTGACTTCAGTTTTCTTAGTACTTGACTATAGCTAGCAGACCTATAATTTTAAACAGCTGATTCTGAAAGAATACATGCAAATTCCTAATATGTTGCTCTTGTGAAATACTAGATAGGTGCATCTTACCCGTATGTGGGACTCTGATAGGACAGTAAGTAGCTATCAGAATGCTAACATTGCCTTTTTTTATTTGGTTGTTTTTTTGTTTTGTTTTTTTGGTTTGTTTGTTTGTTTTTAATTTTAAGATTTATAATTGGGTTTGTGAAAGAAGGATGCTGACATTTTGGTTTCTCTTGTTGAGGCTTCTCCATTTTTAATTAGAATTTAGTCAATTGGGTTTTTTTTTTTTTTTTAAACAGATTCTCCTTTTTATATCTTTAGCACCTAGTCTACTAACTTTGTTCAGTATAGATGTTCGTAAATATTTATTGAATGAATAAATTCCTTTTTTAAAGTATTTTATTGATTAAGCTGTTATAGTTGTCCCGATTTTCTTCCCTTTTCCCTCCTCAGCCCAGTACCCCCTTCCCTCCAGGCAAACCCCCTCCCTCTTAGTTCATGTCCATGGGTCATGCTTATAAGTTCTTCACCCTTTCCAATATTATTCTTAACGTTCCCCTGTCTATTTTGTTCCTACCAGTATGCTTCTTGATCTCAGTACCATTTTCTTCATTCTCCTGTTCCCCCCTCCCAGCTGATAACCCTCCATATGATCCCAGTACTGATAATTCTGTTCCTGTTCTGGTTGTTTGTTTAGTTTGTCTTTGTTTTTGTTTTTATTTTTTAGATTCAGTTGACAGTTTTGCATTTATTGTCATTTTAATGAACATAGTTTTAATTTTCTTCTTTTTCTTAAGTCCCTTTAACATTTCATGTAATAATGGCATGGTGGTGATGAATTCCTTTAGCTTTACTTTCTCTGGGAAGCACCTTATCTGCTCTTCCATTATCAGTGATAGACTTGCTGGATAGATTGTGTTAATGAGTTTGCTTTTGTCCATGATAATGCTTTGTTACTTTGGTGTGTACTTCTGAGGGTATCATGAATAAGAAAGTTCATTCCAGTTTTAGCAACTTTTACTCTGGGACCTGGTGTTCATTCTTGGGATTCAGTTTACTATCTTTATCAGTAAAATAAAGTATTTGCCCTATCTACTCATGAAGAAGTGTAAGCTCAAATAAGGTAATATATTGAGACTGCATCTATCAACTTTTATGTGTCATTATCATTGCCCAAGAATTTTTAAAACTTATATCAGTGCAGTTTTATTATTTTTTAAAAATTATTTTAAAGTTAGAATTGGCACATGAAATTTATATTAGTTTCAGGTGTACAACATCCTATTATGGTCAAACATTTTTATACTTTATGAAGTGATCACTCTGATAAATCTAGTAACCATCTGACACCATACCATAGTTTTTATTATAATGTTGACTATACCCGCTCTGCTGTACTTGACATTCCCATGACTATTTTATTATAACTGCCAAGTTGTATTTCTTAATCCCTTCACCCTTTTCATGCATTCCCCCAGTCCCTTTCCTATCTGCTGACCACCAATTTGTTCTTTGTATTCATGAGTTTGTTACTTTTTTGTATATTTATTTTGCTTTTTAGATTGCACATATGTGTGAAATATGGTGTTGGTTTTTATTTTTTATTTCACTCAGCACAATAACCCTCTAGGTCCATCCATGTTGTTGGTAAATTGTAAAATTTTATTATTTTTTATGGCCAAGTAATGCTACCTTGTATACACATGCCACATCTCTTATCTGTTTATCCGTTGACGGACACTTGAGTTGCTTCCCTATCTTGGCTATTTTAAATAATGCTGCAGTGAACAGAAGGGTGCATATATCTTTGAATTTGTGTTTGGAATATTTTTAGATAAATACCTAGAAGTGAGTGAGGTTGCTGGGTCATATGGTAGTACTATTTAAAATTTTTTTTGAAGAACCCACATACCGTTTTCCAGTGTGACTGCTCCAATTTGCAGTCCCACCAACATGTACAAGGGTTTCCTTTTCTCCACATCCTTGCCAACACTTGTGTGTTGATTTATTTGTGGTAGCCATTCTGATATATGTAAGGTGGTAGGTATCATTGAGGTTTTAATTTTATTTTCCTGATGATCAGTGGTATTGAGCATCTTTTTATATGTCTGTTGGCTATTTGTATGTCCTCTTTGGAGAAATGTTTGTTAGTTTCTTTGGTGTTGTGAGGTATATATTTTGGATATTAATTCCTTATTGGCTGTGTCATTGGTCTATACTTTCTCCATTTAGTAGGTTGTCTTGTCTGAAGTCCAGAAATAATCTCTTTTCGTTACAGTATTTCCTTAGTTTGTTTAAACATTTTTGGCTACCTGTGGAATGTTTTACTAACTTACATAATTTTGAATACATAGGTTAATGCATTTTCTTTCTATATTAGGGAAGACTTTTAGGGCTGGAAGGAATCATAGGGAGCTTCTAATTCAACAACACCCATCGTTGAATGATTGACAATAGGATTTTTCAGTAGAACTTTCTACAGCAATGGAAATATTTCATCCTTTCATTGTTCAGTATGGTAGCCATTAACCACATGTAGCTTTTGAGCACTTTAAATGTGGCTCAGGTTTCAAGTCCTAAAACTATGGTTTTTAAATTGTGTGTGTATTTATTTTATTGTAAGAACACAGTATATAATACGTATAACATACAAAACATGTGTTAATTGTTTATGTTATTGGTAAGAGTGTAGTTAGCTTACTTTGGAGGGGGTCAATAGTTATATACAGATTTTTGTGCAGAGCGTTGGTGCTCATAAAACCCCCACCCCCATTGTTTAAGGGTCAGCTGCCCATGTGTGAGCAGATCAGGTCAGAGCTCCTTGCCCTTTTAGCCTATACCTTTATTCAGCTTCCATCCTGGTTGCTAAGACACCTCTGTGGAAACTATGTTTTGTGTGTGATTCCACCGTGATTGTAGCTGGGAAACAAGACTCAGGCATTAAGCTGGTTAAGTCTTCTTTAACCATAGAGCCAGGCTAATAGGTCTCTGGCATTCATTGTACCTCACTATGAAATCTTTGCTTTTCTTTGTGAACAATTAATATTTTTAGAAATAACAGATTTAGATGAATTTGTTGTTAGCATATAACTTGAGCCAGAGGATAAAAATAGAAACCATAAGTCATTGTTTAATTCTGTGTGTCAGAATCTCTGTAGAGTTATATTTTGCTTTATTTTATAAACAGTCTGTGAAACCACCCATACTTTCTGGATCAGATTTTCTAAGTATGCTATGCTATAATACGTATAGCGTACCAGGCTACTTTGTTGTAGCTTAAGGATAGTTACTCCAGAAACATCCAGGATTGAGAATCACTGCATCAGATTGCAAATTTTTAGGCATATAATTTCTACCTGCTAGAGTTGCAATTTTTCAACCAGTGTGTGCAATAATTTTTAAAATATGCTATACCTGACTGTTAGGAGCACTGACTTCTTATCCTTAGATTGTTAGATTGAAAAATTGACACACCCAATACAATAGCTGTCCAGTATGAATGAGTCAAAATTTACCTATTTTTGTCATTAGCAAAGTAATAATTTTTGTTGTTTGCTGCAGAATTTTAGTAGTTAATATGCCATGAAATGAAAAAGATTGAAACTCACTGTGCTAAAGTAATGGAGTGAAAAAATCAGCATTTTAGTATCTTTAGTATATAATTAATTAGGAAGCTAAGAGCAGAGCAGAAAGTTTTACATGATAAAAAGAAGATACTCTTAGAGCAATAGTGAGATCTCTGGTTGCACGTTTCAAGGAAGAGTATTCATTCAGTAGGACTCTGTCCTGGGGGTAGGCCTCTTCATATTTTTAATGGGTTAGGAATGTGGCTGAAAATGTTGAGCATTTAAGTTGGGCTTTTATAAATAGGGCAAACATCAGACACCAAGATAATGGTCAGTTAGCTGAATTTACAAGGTCTGTCCTGAAAGTATCGGCCACACAAAATTATATTGACACTGGCTCCATACTTTCAGGACAGACCTTGTATGTTTTACCTTTAAACAATGAATTTAAAAAGACAAAACATTGTTCTTTAACTTACAGGTTTTTAAACCCAGCTCCACATCAGAATCATCTGAAGAACTTAACTAAATTTAAATAAAATAGATTTTTTGGCTTCACCTATACCTTCCTTTCAGAATCTCTAGGGGATCAGGGCTTGAGAATCTGGGTGTAAAGCTTTCCAGGTGACTCTTTTGCAGTCAGCCTGGATGAATCATTGCTCTAAATTAGTGGTTTGTCATCCTAACTGTATATTAGATTAAGAAGGAAGTTTAGTTTAAAAAAATAAATAAGGAAAAATAACGAATGGTTGAACCCAAACCCCAGAAAGTGAAACGTTGTCTGGGGGAAGATCTTGGCATCTGTATTTTGTAAAACTCCTGCATAAGTTTGATACAAAATTCCTTTTTATTATACCTCTCCTTAACCCCTGGCAACAACTCATCTGTTCTACATTTCTGTTACATTATCTTTTTAAGAATGTGCAAAAACTTTTAAAAAGTAGTGAGTTAACATATAAAGAGGATGAATACACTGATGATTATGCTGTAATTAATAACAGTATAAGTAATGCTGTTGTTAAAGAAGAAAATTTAACCAGTGTGAATGAATACTCCCCTGGTAGATAAGATAGTAGGGAACACACATACCCTCAGAGCTTAAAATCCTAAGAAACAGATATTAAATAAATATAAAATTATGAATCATTATAGATGTTTTAAAGAAAAATAGAGAGCAATTAGGTTGATATGGACATAATGTTGGAAAATCAGAGAAGTAACTTTGAATGAAGGTTCATCAAACTCTGATAACTCTCTAAATGGGTTATCTTTAAGTCCCAAAGTAGACTTAATGTCTTTCCACTCTACTACTTAGAAGTTACTCTGTTCACTAGTTTATGCTGGCCTATCTCTGTCTCTAATTTAAAGTTATTTGTTAACTCATTCTTGCTTTTGTTTTTTTAAGCATGAAAAGGGAAGGATTTGTCTCTGTCCTCTCTCCTCCTCCCCACCCCAGTGTACAAATTTGAAATATTGAATAGAATCAAATTGTAAAACTCATGGTTGTTTATTTAACAATTCTTTGAATTTATGATTTGGCACATTTCTCTGTTGATAGGTTTCTTGACTAAATGGCTGTAGGCACATATGATAGTCATATCTTTATTAAAATACATATTAAGAATGTTTTTATCAGTTTATATACAACTAGATTTGTAGGATAAGTTATATCTTTTTACCATAAAGCATGCAGCATCTGTCAAAAAAAATTACTATGGTGGGATTTAATTTAGTATAGCTGAATAGTTTATCAGATATGTTGTGTGTGTCTGAAATTTAAAAGCTGTTCTAGAATAATTCTTGGACCCGTTTTCAATTGTAGATAAAAACAAAGTTATGGAAGTAATATTTCGACTGTATGATAAACATGTTGGACCATACATTAATATAATTTCCGTATAGGGGGCTAGTTTTGGTTTTTCACAAAATAAAGAATCTGCTAGCTGCTCTTGTGTTTAAGTTACAAAGTCATTCTACTTGGCCTATTTTATTAACATTTTTACCTTAATATACTTCTTAAAATTCTTATTACCATGTAACAATTTATAGTCATAATTGTACTTACTAATGTTAGAAATAGAAAGGCACACTTCCAGGTGCACTTAAAATAGTTTCAGCTATGGAAAACAGTATGTGGAGTTTCCTTAAAAAACTAAAAATGGAACTGCCTTTTGATCAGCAATTCCACTACTAGGACTATACCCAAAGAACCCTGAAATACCAATTCATAAGAACCTACATACCCCTATGTTCTTAGCAGCATTATTTACAACAGCCAAGTGCTGGGAACAGCCTAAGTGCCCATCAGTGGATGATTGGATCAAAAAAACTTTGGTACATTTACACAATGGAATACTACACAGCAGAAAGAAAGAAAGAAGGAACTCCTAACCTTTGCAACAACGTGGATGGAACTAGAAAGTATCATGCTTAGTGAAATAAGCTAGTTAGTGAAAGACAAATATCACCAGTTTCAGGACAAAAATGAACAAAACAAACAAGCAAAACAGAACCAGACACATGAATACAATGAATAGATCTCCAGGGGGGAGGGGGAGGGGGGAGGGGAGAGGAGGAAGCAAAGAAGGGGAGCAGTTTAGTCAAGAAACTAGTATGGAAGAACTGTGGACATGGACAACAAGTAGGATTGACTTTGTAGGGGAGTGGTTGGGTGGGGACGGGGGCAGAGGGAAAGAAAAAGGGGATGGATGTAATAAAACAATAAAATTAAATTAAAAACATTATTGTACTTTATGTACTTTAACTACTCTAAGGAGATGTTACAAAATTCAGTGAAAATTTGAATTCATCACACATTAATCATTTCTCAATTTTTCTCCGTTTTTTTGGTTTGGTTTTTTTTTTTTTTTTTTCCCTAATCTTACAGTTAAACACAGTTTACACTTACCACTTATTTTTTAATTAGGGGTCATAGTATACCCTTATTAAAGACTATAAAACTTGGATAAGCTATTGGGTTAGACAAAATGATTGTTGAGTTTTTCCCCATAGAATGGCTCTGGTAGAGCTCAGGTGTTTTTAACTTCATTTAAAATAATTTATAAGACTGTATTATGATAGTTACCATATCAGCATGCATTTTAAAGAAAACAAAAATTGGTAAATTTTTGTGTAGCCATTTTAATATTGAAGATGGAAGAAATTATGCAACATTTTTGGCATAATATACTTTATTCTTTCAAGAAAGGTAAACCAACCGAAACAAAAAAGGATTAGTGCCATCTATGGAGAAGGTGCTGTGACTGACCAAACAAGTCACAAGTGGTTTGCAAAGCCTGATGCTCGAGATTTCTCATTGGGTGATGCTCCAGGGTTGGGCAGAGCAGCTGAAGTTGATAGAGATCAAATTGAGACATTAATTGAGAACAATCAATGTTATATAGAACATATAGTACTCCATACACTATGTAAATCTTTTTTTGTACATTGCAGTTGCATTATCTTTTTTCCAAATAATAAAGCATTATGCTGAAAATGTTGGTTTTCTTCCATCTTCAGTATTAAAACAATTATACAGAACTTCACCAATTTTGATGTTTTTTTTTTTAATGCACACTGATAGGAACACTGTCACAATACAATCTAACAAAATTGTTTCCAATGAAGTTAAAGGCAACTAAGCACCACTAGAGCCCTCTTTAGGGGGGGTGGGGTGGGGAACAGACCTTTTAGCTGGCCCAGTATTTTATTCCCTTAGCCTTGTCTCTTCTTAGTTCCAGTTTCGTGAACATTATAATGTCTCCCTCTTTCTTGTTTTACTATCATATTTTGGTAAAACACATCCTTTAATAACTTTATAAGGAAGGATATTGTGAAGGTAAATATTTTTGCATCTAAAAATGTCTTTATTTTGTTCTCCTACTTCAAATAAAGTATTTCAAGATGGTATATTCTAGGTTAAAAACTTACTAGAGACATTGTTCTACTTCAGTGCTTTTCAACCATTTTCATCTTGTTAGGGAGGTTAGAACCCATTTTTATTCCTGATCTTTTATGTGGGTCTTTTGTTTCCTCTAGAAATTTGGAGGAACTTTTTCTTTGTTTCACAATGATAAACCTTAGTATAGATGTATTTTAATTTTTCATACTGAACCGTTTTATTTTGGAAACTCAGGTTTTCCAGTTCTGGGACATTTTCTTGAATAATTTCTTTAATGATTGTGTGTGGGTGTTCACTGGTTATTTTTTGTGGAACTTTTATTGTTTGATATTGGACTTCCTGAACAAGCCTTTGCTCTTTTTCCTCCTGTTTTTTACCTCTGTTTTTGTATTCTACACTGAGATTTTTCTCAACATCTTTTAAGTGTCTTTATTTTATGAATGTAATACAATAACTTACAATTTTTCCAAGGATATTGATAGTTTTTGTTTTTGTTTTTATTGAGTTATAATTTACATATATCAGTTTCAGGTGTACAACATGATTCGATATTTGTTTATATTTTGAAATGATCGCCACAGTAACTAGGTAACAGCTGTTTACAATAGGGAGTTAATCACACATAGTTACAATTTTTTGTTGTTCTGGTGAGAACTTTTAAGAACTACTCCCTGGCAACTTTCAAATATATGAAAGGCATTATTTACTATAGTCGTCATGTTGTGTATTGCATTCCCTTACTTACTTTATAACTGGAAGTATCCACCTTTATACCTTTTCCGCAGCCCTTAACTCCAACCTCTTGGCAACCACCATCTGTCTCGGTGTCTTTGAGCTTTGTTTTTGCATTTTGTTTTGTTTTGCTTTGTTAGGTTACACATGTAAGTGAGGTCATATGATATTAGTTTTTTTCTGTTTGACTTATTTCACATAGCACATGTTCTCAAGATCCATACATATTGTTGCCAATAGAAAGATTTTATTCTGTTTTATGGCTGAATAATACTTGTGTGTGGGTATGTCGGTATACGTATTACTCCCATTTTCTTGGGCACTTAATTTGCGTCCATGTCTTTGTTATCGTAAATAATGCTGTAGTGATTTTGGGTGTGCATTTCCCTTTTTCATGTTAGTGTTTTTGTTTCTTTCAGATAAATATACAGAAGCAGAATTGTGAACTCACAATTTTTAGTTGTTTAAGGAACTTCCATAGTGGTTGCATTGATTTACTTTTCCACCAACAGTGCACAAGGGTTGTTCCCTTCTGTTCAGATTCTTACCATACTTGTTATTTCTTGCCTTTTTGATAATAGCCAGTCTAATAGGTATAAGGTGATATCTCTTAGTTTTGATTTGCATTTCCCTGATGGTTAGCAATGTTGAATATCTTTTCACATACCTGTTAGCCCTCTGTATGTCTTCTTTGGGAAAAATCTCTATTCCAGTCCTCTGCTTAATTTTTTGTTTGTTTGTTTGTTATATTTTTTGAGAAAGGGGAAGGGAGAGAGACATCAGTGTATGGTTGCCTTTCACCTGTCTCCAGCTACGGACCTGGCTGGAGGACCTGGCTTGCAACCTGGTTCTGTGCCCTGGCTGGGAATTGAACCAGCAACCTTTGGGTTCACAGGCCGGTGCCTTATCTGCCACAAGCCAGGCTGCTCTGCTCAGTTTTTAAATCACATTGTTAAGATTTTTTGCTATTCATTTGTATGAGTTCCTCCTATGTGCTATAATCTCTTGGTATGGTTTGCAATATTTTCTCCCATTTGGTAGGTTGTCTTTTATTTTGTAGATAGTTTCCTTTGCTTTGCAGAGGCTTATTTTGTTTTGAATGTAATACCATACTGTTAATTACTACTCTTGTGTAATATAGTTTGAAATCAGGAAGTGTGATGCCTTCTGCTTTGTTCATCTTAAGGTTCCTTTGACAGTTTGGGGTCTTTTATGGTTCTGTATGTATTTCTTATTTAACACATTCACCATCATGCTGTGTCACTTGAGTAGAGAGCTAGTCAACTAAAGGATGAGCATAAGGGATTTGCACAAAATATTTAAAGGTCTACTCATACTGCCTATAGACAAGGTTGAGAACTTTTGTGTAATCTAAATAAATTGGAAATTATTTTTGTGTTTAAAATCTAGATTGCATTGAATATTTTTCTAAGAAATTCTGCATTTTGATACATGTTGTCTTGTAGTTATCGATAAATAGAATGATTTTTAAATAATACCGGTTAAGCATGGTGTAGAATAGCTTAAGGCAACTTTTTGTATATTAAGCTTTAATAGGATGTTACATTTTTATTTTTAAATCTTTACTATTTTTGCATAAAACCAGAAGAATGTAATAAATTGAGATTTTTTTCCATTAATTTCTTTTGTATTTTTCTGTTAAATAAAAGAAGCTGCTCTTATGCCACATTATTTAATTTACTCTCAGAGTGATTGGTAGCCTTGATAAACCAAGGTACCATTAGTAACTTATTAATACTTCTGGGACCTTATTTCAAGTTTTTCTTTGACCTGATTCAATACGTAAAGGATTGACAGACACAATGTAAAACACTAAATTCCTGAACTGAAATTATAGGTCAGAGCATGTAGACAGGCATTTATAGGTCTTGATGCATGTTGCCAAATTGCCCCACCCATGTTGAAGTAGTAGATTTAGAATATGGATGTAAAGAAAGAGAAGGGATGGAGAATTCTAAGTGGAGTTACAGAGAATATAATTTATTTTATCTTAAAATCTGAACTTAAATATTTTCTTAAATAAGCTGACCTAAACCTCCAAAACTAGAACTGGTAAACCCTTTGCATTTCATATAGCTCCTTCTACTTTTCATTACACTTTAAGTAGTTTATATATTTGAGGAATTAGGTGATTGTTCCCCTACTTACCGACAGGTGGGGAACAGACTGGATTTTGTCATCAGCATCTAAAACAGTTTGTATTTTGTTGACTGAATGACAAAGAAGAAAGAGAATTGCTTTGGTTTGGCTGGCATATGGTATTTATGAAGGCGGAAAATGGGAGGTTGGAAGGTTAGATTATAGCTGAATTGTAGACAACCATGAATGAGAAGGTTAGAAGTTTGAACTGTTTTGGTAGAGGGACTTGATTAAAGTTTTGAAAGGTATTTGGGAATAAACTGGTTTGTTGGATTTTAGAACTAACTGGCAACTATGTAAAATAGAGTAAAAAGAGACTCTAGTGGTAGATTAGTTGGAAAACTAGTTAATAGTAATGGAGCCTAAACTAGGGTAGTGATTAAGGTAGAAACCAAACAGTAAATATTCATTGCCTTCTGTATATGGGGCATTGTGCTAATAATTGTTGGATATATAGCAGTGGCCAAGAAAGCCATGGTGCATTGGTTGCTGTTGGGTTTCATTTACAATCTATCATGAAAGCAAATGTTCAACAAAACAACTACAGATCTTACGAGTGCTGTGAAAAAAAAAGGTGCTATAAAAGCATCAGACCAGGTATGTCATGGTTGGGAGAGGTGTCTTGGAAGGCTTACAAGAGTGCCATTTTAGCTGAGACATATATAACAAATAATTAAGTGAAGGAAAAAGGTGGATGAAGGCAGAAAGCATGTCATGTGCAAGGACTCTGAAGTGGTAAAAAATATAGCATGTTTAAAGTACAGAGAGGTTTAGTATGGGTGGTGATGAGGAGAGTCTTTGAAGATGGAAGTAGATTGGTAAGGGATGTATGTATGAGGCAATGGTTAGAGATAATTGATAGGACTTTTCAAGAAATGCAAGAAAAAGACTTTGGTAGCCTGCTCTTCAAGACTGAATGTTGCATTATAATTTTAGTTACTTAAATAGCCTTCGTAAAGTGATATTACATTAATTTTTTTTTTAACCCTCTATACTAGCCCTGGCTGGTGTTGCTCAGTGGATTTGAGTGCTGGCCTGAAAACGAAAGGTCAATGGTTCGATTCCCAGTAAGCTACATGCCTGGGTTGCAGGCCAGCTCCCCAGTTGGGGTCATGAGAGAGGCAACCAACACATTGATATTTCGCTCCCTCTCTTTCTTCCACCCTTTCCCTCTAAAAATAAATAAATAAAATATTAAAAAAAAAAAAAAAACATTAAAAAATCTTTATAATACCAACCATTCATAATGAATAGCTTAGTAGGAATGATACTTTCTTTTTAAAAAATAAATTTTATTATAAATCTTCAACTGAGGATGTATTTACTGATTTTAGGAAGAGAAGAGAGAAACATTAATTTATTGCCTACTGTATATGTATATGCACCCCAACTGGGTATCCAACCTGCAACCTTTTGGTATATGGCATGACACTCCAACCACCTGAACCACCGGGCCAGGACTATTGTCTTTGTTTCAAAAGTAGAATACATAGAGATCTTGAAAATTGGAGTTTTAACATATTTAGTGCAAATTGTTTTTGTTTAATGCTTTTCAGAGTAAAATGGCCGTGACCTCAATTGTATTTTGTGGGATGTAGGAGGCATACAAAAGATAAGTGGCTATAGGAGGTGATACAATAATAAGTTTCAGAAAATCTGTTCTTTACCTTTAAAGTAGCAGTTTCAAATAAAAGTATCCGACATTGGCTTGCTGTAGCATTGCAAAAGGGTGAAATTTGCGCACCTCTAAAACAAGTCAGGAACCAGCAGGAAACAAAGGAGTTTATTGTGAAGCCATTGGAAACAATAGCTGCAGGAAATTTTCCTAGTCAGAAAAAATGCCAGCTTGTTAAAGTAAAGGGACACACTTCCCTACTTTTAGTAGCTTAAATTAAATGAGGTTTAGTTAGAGAACAGTAATAAAGATGATAAAATGAAAAACTCTTGATACGGTGCGTGCAGATGTAGATACTCTTCTATCAGCTGACTGACAGCTGACATACACAGTATATCATGCTCCATGTATAGTTATAATTTGTATGGTCATTATACATTGTAAAACATTTTCT
The DNA here is from genome assembly GCA_004026585.1 of Noctilio leporinus. Taxonomy (NCBI): domain Eukaryota; kingdom Metazoa; phylum Chordata; class Mammalia; order Chiroptera; family Noctilionidae; genus Noctilio; species Noctilio leporinus. The sequence continues at coordinate 258,622 of PVIW01000258.1, forward strand.
CCCTTAGATTATTACTGAGAATGCAGAATATGGTACCCTCCCCTCAAGAATCTTACAGTCTGGTTAGAGAAACAGGACAGATCATGCACAAACATGAACGTTGCAGCTATTAAGAGTCATAATATTTAAGTGAAGATTACCCATTAACACCTAAAAATCTGTATGCAGATTGTAGGTCAAAGACTGTGTACTTAAAACTAAGTTTTTAGACTTAATGTCGTTTTTACCTTTTTCATTAGCATGTTGGCAGATAAACTAAACATGACTCCAGAAGAAGCTGAAAGGTGGATTGTAAATTTGATTAGGAATGCAAGACTGGATGCCAAGATTGATTCTAAATTAGTGAGTATTATAGTAACTATCCTACATACTAGAAATCAGTTACACTTTTTCCTGAATATTTATCATGGCACTTTATTCCATTAAGAATCTGTTTTGTTTTAATGCATAATAGTTCTTTGAAGGCAACAGCAACCTCCTATTTTTTTGTTATAGGGTGACTATTGTTGCCTCTCTACAGTGCATAAAATAAGTGCAGCAGTCATGTGTTGTTGTGATGTCATGCTTATGACTTACTTGGGAACCTTGGTCATTAACATTATAGGATCGATTTTCCTCTGTCTTGTTTTAGGGTCATGTGGTTATGGGTAACAATGCAGTCTCACCCTATCAGCAAGTGATTGAAAAGACCAAAAGCCTTTCGTTCAGAAGCCAGATGTTGGCCATGAATATTGAGAAGAAACTTAATCAGAATAGTAGATCAGAGGTAAGAACCACACATTTTGTGTTCTATATGAGATTTATCAATAGTGTAATGTAATTGTTGCATGGACTTAATTTGAGAACGTATTAATATCAGTTGTATGATTTTATTTATCTGTTAGGGATATGAACATTTTGTTTAAGAAATTAATAAACAGAAAATAATTTTTCTTAGATATGCTATTGGATTGGCCAAAAAATTCATTTGATGTTTTGTTTTGTTTTTGTTTTTTCTGTAAAAATAAGACTTTAAATTCAGTAAAAAAACTTTACTGATTTGGGTATTTTGAGTATGTTGGCTGTCTCCTGCACGGTGGGGCATTGATCCTTCTCGGAGTCTTGCTCCATTTGTCACCTTCCCATACTCTGCACAAATCTTTTGTTTTTTTTCCATTTCAGTTGTTTTTGCTATTCTTCAAATAATAAAGCATACTGTGCCAAAAATGTTGCATGTTTTCTTCCTGTTTTCAATATTAATGACTACACAAAAATTCAATTTCAATGTATTTTTTTTAATCACACTATGTAACAGCTGTCACAATGAATTCTAAAAAAATTGTTTTGAATGAAGTTACAGTACAGTTAAGCACTCCTGGAGCCATTTTACGGGAAAAAAAAGAAAACCAACAAAAAACGTACTTTTTAGAGAAACTGAAAAAAATTAAGTGTTCCTAGTTTATTATAACTGTTTCTTTTCCTTATATTCTGTTCCTGTGTGACTTCATTAGCTCATTTCCTCAGGGTTTTCAACCCTGAGAGAGACAAAGAGAGACATCAATGTGTGGTTGCCTTTCACCTGCCTCCAGTTAAGGATCTGGCTGGAGACCTGGCTTACAACCTTGTTATTTGTGCTGGCTGGGGAATTGAACCAGTGACCTTTGGGTTTGCAGGCCAGCACCTTATCTCCTGTGCCACCAGCCAGGGAATCAATTCTGTTTTTTTTTTTTTTTTCATTTCTTTCTTTATTGTTGTTCTATCACAGTTGATGCAATTTTTTTTCCTGTTGCTCTCCACCACCCCCTACTCCCCCATCAACACATCATTTTGATTCTGGAAATGATAACATTTGTGGCCCTCTTTCAAGTGCTTGAAATTTCTATTCTTTTTAAATCAAAAAGAATACTTTTATAAAATGTTGATTTTTACTCTATTAGAGCAATTAAAAGTTTTTTATTTTAAAAAATTTTATAAGATATTTTTAACTATGTCAAAAATATATTTATTTCCCTATTTGATAGAAATCCTATAATTATAAATTGATTTGGGTAGATTTATAATTTTGGAATCATAGATCACTTTTAATGCTTTTTATCCATTGTGTTTAAGTGAAGGATAGGAAATTTTTTGTAAACAGCTGTAGAACATTCAAGGATCTCTTTTGGTTGAAATTTAGCAGTAGGTTTGTGTCCTTAGAATAGTCCTTCAGTTTTAAGAGGCGGAAGAATTAGGGATTTACTGTCAATGCCTATTCCAACCAAGTATAGGATAACCGAACCTGAAAAATAACTTATATAATGGGGTTTTGTGTGCATTAGGATCAGTTCATACTGATTTTAGGTAAAATATTGGTGATACTGTCATTGTGATACTTTATAATTGGTCCAAAATATCAGATTGTATTTGCGAATGTTTATTTTGTCTTAAATGGAACATCTTAGTAATTTCAGTGGTTAAAATCTTACAGAATGATTTGGTAGGACTAGTGCTAAATGGAAATGCTAGTATTACATTTTTAAAGTTTTTTTCAGAAAGTACTTTCTTTTCATCCTTTTTGTTTTTTTTTGTAATTTTAGGCTCCTAACTGGGCAACTCAAGACTCTGGCTTCTACTGAAGAACTGTAAAGAAAACAAACAAACAAAAAAATCTGTAAAGAAACAATGAAATAGTAAAACCATTATATAAATAGTGACATAAATTTTAGAAACATATTGAGTATAAATTTTAAAGAATTTGAATAAAATTGGCTACATTCCATTACCTTGTGAACGTCTTTGTGTATACAACTGTATGTGTGTGTGTGTGTGGAGGGGGAGGTTATTAGTTTTTTAGTGAAAGGAAGTGGGGAGAGAGGGAGAGAGAAACATCATTTTGCTGTTCCACTGATTTATGTCTTCATTGGTTGTTTCCTATATGTGCCCTAACCAGGAATCAATTTGCAACTTCAGCATATCAGGAAAATGCTCTCACCAATTGAGCTACCTGGCCAGGGCTTAACTTTTAATTTTAGAATAATTATATATTCACAGGAAGTTGCAAAAATAATAGGGGGCTCATGTAACTTAACCTAATTTCCTCCACTATTTTCATCTGATGTTACTATAATACAGTATCAACCAGGATATTGACAGTGGTACAATGTTTGTGAATAATTTGAACTATGATCATCATGAAGATCTCCCTCATGCTACCTTTTTGTAGTCACATGTACCCCTCACTGTCCCTACACACTAACCCTTGGAAACTACTAATCTGCACTTCATCTCTATAAATTTTGTCATTACAAGAATGTTGAGATGGAATTTTACAATTTATCACCTTTGAAATCAGCTTTTTCTACTCATCGTAATGCCCTGGAGATCTATCCAAGTTGTCAGGTATATCAGTAGTTTATTTCTTTGTATTAAGTTGTATTCCATGATATTGATGTACCACGTTGTTTAACCATGAACCTATTGGAGACTATTTTGGCTTCCATTTTAGGACTTACATGTAAAGCTACTGTTTCTTAATTTATTATTTAAAGTGGCTCCTTAGTCATTCCCTAGGCAACTACAGAGACTAAATAGTATAAGTTGAATTTTATAAATGCCACCTTGAATATTTTAAACACACATAGAGTCTTGCATACTCAAGATAATTAAGTAGTACAGGGTGCATGCAATCCATTGGCAATAACATTGCATCTCCTTATTTCGTGGGTTTATTAATTTTGGAAAACTTGCTAAGGTTATAACTTAATGTTGTTTCAGATATAAAATATTAAATTCTGAGAGGAACCATCATGTTGAAGGAATACGATGTAAGAGCAACCATAATTTTCTGGACTGTGTGTAGGGCAAACTGCTAAGGAAATTGTGGACTTCACTAATATCCCTTTATGCACAGTTGACAACGTAAAGAAGGTGTATGATGCTGATCCTGATGCCACCACACCAACAAGGAAAACGCATAAGGCATACAGAGATTACAAAGGTCCACATATTGTACATAGAATGCAGAAGATCATCAAGATCAAGGAAAGTCATTGTGCTCTGTAGCAAGAGACCTGCAGATATCGGATGCAATGGGTTGCAAGATTATTGCTGAAGATATCAGATACAGATCATATGTTCTTAGAAGAGGTCAGTTTATGACACAGCAGACAAGGAAAGGTGCTTTGAAAAAGCAAGGAAACTGCTAACAAAGTTGAAAAATCCCAAAGAAAAAAACCCTTTGATTTTCTTCTCTGATGCAATGAATTCTTAGCAGGACCAAATAGTCAACAGAAGAAATAACAGGTGGCTCTGTGAGAATCTTAATGAAGTCCCAATTGTCATGAAAACACAATTTCCTGCCACAGTGATGGTGTTAGATGCTGTCAGCAATGAAGGAAATAATCATGACCCCGCATTTTTTCCCATAAGGCTTGAAGGTGACTGCTGATGTTTACCTTGACGTTTTGAGAGAAGTAGTTGTATCATGGATGAAGCAAGTCACAAATGGACGTCATTTTATCTTCCAACAAGATGGTGCACCAGCACATAACACCAAAAAAATGCAAGAATTTCTCAGTGTCAATGTTCCTGAATTTTGATCAAAAGAAACCTGGCCGCCTAGTTCACTAGATGCAAATCCTTTAGACTATTATTAGACTAGATAATTTGTGAGAGAGAAGTTAATAAACAACCTTATTCCAATAAAGAGGCTGTTAAAGCTAAGATTGAAAACAATGATGTCCCTGGATAAAGAAAAATAAATTAAAGCCTGCTCAAGATTCCAAAGTCTGATGAAGTCCTAACACAGCAAATGGAGACTTTTTTGAACAATTGAAAAATAATAATGACTGGGTTTATGTACTTACATATAAGAATAAATTTATTTAAAAATATAACACTTGTGGCATGTTTATTTTACTAAAATTTTGCCAATTGATCACATGCACCCTCTATATTAAAGCCCCAAATGAGTCTCCTTTAAATGGTGGTTTGTCTCTATAGTTTTTAAAAACCCAGTCCACAAACAAATTTGTTTCTGCTTTCAAGGAGTGGTACAAAGCTAAAAGGTATATGTATATTCTTTTATTTGATATCTGATTGGGCCATCCTCAATAGTCAGTTACAGAAGAGGGGCCAGATTTGGCCCATGTGCTCTGGTTTCAGACCTTTGGTTTACAGTGTAGTTCTAAACTGGAGCCCAAAGGTACTGAAGCTAGGAGGTGGGTTACTGGTCAGGATAAGCTAAATAATAATTTTTTAGTTCATCTATAGCCAGTGTTGTGAAAATGCCCAGTTTAGAGTATAATTTGTAGTGCAAAATAGTCAAGGTTCGTAGAGAAGTTACGAAAAGTATCATAGCAGTAATTACTTAGAAGCAGACCATTCTTAACTGTGAATCAAAAATATAGATCTGTAAGAAATAAAACTTAAGTAATGAAACTATAAAATCACATACATTACTCAGGCAATGTAGAAATGGGATGAATGTTAAAATAAGCCTGTGTTTCTCTTTTTACCAATAACCCAGGGGCAAAGTTTTTAGAGACATCATTCATCTTCACCTGAGTCTTAAGACTATACCTCAACCAATCCATATTCTTAGCCAAGGTTTTTATGTGATTGCACAGCTAGCAGTTAACAGCGGGTCCAGCAAACAATTATTTAATGTGCCTTAGTGGACTATAAAAAACCCCAGAGAAAAATAATAGGAAGCTGTTATCACTTACTGTGTGTTAGGCAATTTTACATCTAGATCTATAAACAACCCTAAAGAATCAAACAGTTGGGCCATGGCTAGTGGCACAGTGGATATGGCGCCTACCTGGGAACCCAAAGATCTCTGGTTCGATTCCCTGCCAGAGCACATAATCAGGTTGCAAGCCGGGTTCCTAGCCAGCTCTGTAGCTGGAGGGAGGTGAAAAGGCAAGCAATCAACCGTACATTGATTGATCTCTGCTTCTCTCCCTTCCCCTCTCTAAAAGTAATAAAATCTTTTAAAAAATTTAAAAAAACAAAACATTTGAGTGCCTGGGAATTTTGGTGCTATATGTTATTGATAAAGACACTCAGATGGTTATTTAAGGTCTTACCTAGTGAATATTGAAGCAAGGAATTGGAAACATTTTTAGTCATATCACATTGTTCTCACATCATTGTTGTCTTAGGAATCCTTCCAGACTAAATCTACAGCATTAAGGGATATATGTTTAGTACGTTGTAAATGAGGATCATGATTCACAAAACTATTCAAATGTGTTTAGCATTATTATCTTCCAATGGAGCAAAGGGTATTATATTTAAAAATTTTTTTTTCTACCAGTATAGTCATTGGATGCTAGTAGCCCCACCAAAAAAGATCAAAACCAAACAAACTATATATGTGTTAAGAAAAGTAAAACCTATTCCAATTCTTGCTAGTCAGCTTTAGAAATAAAATTTTGAACAGCTTGTAGGCCCTTCCCTAACTTCCATTTTACCCCAGGAAGTACCCACTATCATGGTTTTTGTGTTAATTCCTTTATTGTTATTTGCTTTGTCCCAATATATGTATTACAAAAATGTTTAGTTTTGCATGTTTCTAACATGTTCTAGTTGAAATGGTACTTGCTATTCTGTCTCACTTTTCTCAAAACTTTGATTCATCCATATTGATTTATTCTAGTTGGTGTATTCAGCTGTAGTTCATTTTTTTCCCCACTGCTTTGTATTACTAACACCATCTGATGATAGTGTAATTAACTCATTGAAGCATATATGAGCACAGAATCTGGTATATTTTGGAACCAGTGTGATAGTCATGTTTGTTAACTTTTAAAGCAATATATTCATTTCCTTTTATTATGATTATAAACATACATGGTTTTAGTACTGTCATCTTACTATGAGATTTATGCTTTTTCAGTTTGGCTTCTAACCCCCTTATGGTTCCATTTTTCTCTCCTACTAGTTAAGCATCTAAACATTCTCTTCTTAAGCGGTTACCCAGAAATTTCAACATGCATGTTTTAATTGGAGGTCTTAAAATTAATGTCTCTGTCCCAATAGTGAATGAGGAAGGCTTTTACTGCAATCTTCCCAGATAGTTATTTTTATTTATACTTTGTTCTTTTATAACCTCAAAACTTTAACATTTTGTGCAGTAACATTTTTCTTGTTCATTCCCTTTGTAATTAGACTTTTCTCAGGTTACTTTTAGGATTTTCTGGGGGTGTTTTGTGTTCTGCAGTTTCACTATGATTTGTCTAAGTGTAATTTATTCATTAATACTGCTTGAGATTCATTGGATCTTTTGAGTCTGAAAATGGCTTTTGTCTCACAGCAATTCTAGAAAATTATCTCTCTGGATATTCTTTCTGGTTCTTGGATTTTTAAATTTCTACTCTAGAAAACCTCCTTCCCTGTCAATATTTTTTTAATCTTTCATCTATGCTGCTTTGCATTTGGGGTAATTTCTTCAGATCTGTCTTCCTGTTCATTAATCATCTCTTCATCAGTGTCTAATTTGCTGTTAAGTGTCCATTCAGTTACTTTAATGATTTTTTAATCTTTGGAATTCTCATGCTGTTAATACACTTTCCATGCTCACTTTATGGAAACTTTAAACTTATTTTATATTTTGTATTTTGAATCACATCTCTGCATCATTCTTGCCTAAATTATGAATTTCTTATGCACACACTAGCTTCTAAATTACTTTTTTTTAACAAGTCTTGACCCCTTATTTTCACCTGTTTTCCATATTACAGAGAGTAATCTTTTTTACTTGAAATATTTTTGTTTTTTTTTCTCCCAATTAAATTCCTTCTTCATTATTCTTAGCCGAAAGACTAAATCCTAAACATGATTCTCATCTGTTACCTGCCTGCTGCATCAACCTCATTTTATGCCAGCCTCAAGTCCCGTGGCCTCCTCTTAGTCCTTAAAAACAGTGGCTTCAAGCTAATTTGACTACTACAGAGTAAGAAAAATTGTGCATCATGACCCAATACTATAAAAATAAAACCATACCCAACCTTACTACATGTGATGATCTCCATTTATTATTCTATGTAATGGTGATTATGTCCCATTAATTGGTATCAATCTACACTTGAAAAGTAGTGCTTTACAGAACAACAGCCCATCCCATGCTTTGATGCTTGCAGTGTTTTCACTAGCTGAGAATTAATTTTCTCTCCCTTCAACCTCATTTCTCAAATACATGTACTTCTAGTTTATATTTTATCCTCCAAAACTCAGATAGCAAGGGAAACTTGACATGTCCTTTTGAAGGAAGGTTTTTCCTCACCCCCAGACTAGGCTAGATTTCTGTTACAGTGTCAGTCTTCTTTGTATTTACCATGCTTGTAACTACATTATTAATTTTACAATGGGTTATGTCTGCCCTAAACTGTCTATTTGTTTATGAATGGTGTGTGTTGTTTATTATCGAATCCCTAATGTCTGTCTCATAGGAGACCCTGGGTAAATTATTGAATGAGTGAATATTGTTCATAATGGTATAATGGGAAACATGTGGACTTGAAGGGGAAAAGGTTGATAAATAAATGTACTTGTCCACCTTAATTTTCATTCTTTTATTATCAAGTAATCTTGAACAAAATTATGAATTTATTATCCTCTTGATTTCCTTACCTATCTAATGGCAGTATTAACTGTTTTGTGTGCCTTGCTACTTGAAATTATTCACAAAAGACTGCCTTTCTGTCCCTGAGTTCCCAGTTGATGTCTGAGACGCAGACACACAAACATAATACAATATGGTAAGGACTATCATATGTGAAAACAGATTTAGGGACTGTTGTTATGACACTTTTATGGTTAATGTCCGCTGAAGATTTGTTTAAAACATCATGGTACCCTAGTTTATGAGAAGTTTCAAAACTGGTCTTTCTCTTTGTGTTGGCTCTTTTTTGGTAATAGTGGAAGTAAAAATAGAAGCAAATATATATACTAGTGATTTCAGATGTTTTCCTTTTTACTTCTAGTGGTCAGGAAAACAATTGGACGGCATACAAAATTATTGACTTCCAAATGCACAATGTTCTGAACTCAGGTTGTTTGCCAGCCTACTGTTGATTCCCCCATATGACCACAGTTTTGTTTTCCAGCTGGTGAATGTGTAGAGAAGGAAGGGCACCGATATAATCAAATCCCCTCAAGCATCTTGAAGAGGTCAGTTGGAAAGTAAACCCTTTTGGTTCTAGTGCCACTGCTAACACACAGCAGTTGAAATCCTAAATCAGATTTGCCTCAGCAGTTAAGGTCAGTTAAATACTGAGCAGTAAAGACCATCAGTAACAGCTAGTAATCAAGGTCAGGGCCAAACTATCAGCCAGAGTGAAATGTTTAAAACTTCCAAGGAGCCATTAATTAGGCTTTTAGAAAACAGGCTGCTGTGAAACTGTTCTGTGTGTTTTCCATGCATAATTTACTCCCCTGCCATTTTTAATTCTCTGAGAGATCAAGCCATCCTCTGGAAAAGTGTTAACTTCCTGGAGAGGTAGCACAAACACTGTTAAGTTTTGTTAATTTTTCATCCGATGGATTTAATAAACTGTTTGACTATTAGAATCTGTAAGAAATAACATTAATCTAAGGCCATCTCCTATTTTGGTTCTAAAACTGGGACTCTTGTGCTGACTCCCATTAGTCGGGTGAGATTGCAAGAACAACGCCAGATTGATTAATTGTGTTTTTATGTGTTGTGAAGACAATTGAGCTCTGAAGAGAAGTTGACATTTTGAACTGGCAGGCAGCTTGGGCACTTAGGCACCATTCCAGGTCAATAAGCTAAGTATATCGAGGTGTGTGTCTATGAAAGTCTGATTGTCTAAAGGTATACATCTAAATTACATGTGATTGGTGCTGAATAGCAGCTATTTGAGGATGAGAGGCATGGCTAATGTGCAGAATGGCGGGGGGGAAATTGGGTCACAGAAAGATACTTGGGGTTTGAAATCTGGCAGCTTTCTTAGGGGAATAAAATACTGTTGCATTGCATTTATTTGGGGACTTCTTTTCCCCTTGCCTTCTGCATTGCCCTTGAAGCACAGCAACCATGATTTGTTCATCTTTGCACTCCCCAAATAGTAACCATAATAGTGGATACTTAAAGATATCCACTCCTTCATCCCCCATGTATTCATTTAGGTTCACAGGTGACGTTTGGGAAATATTAAAACCAGCAGTCTAGCGGAGAGGGCATTGCTGTAATTCCCTGAGGCTTCTTCTACTAAGGAGTGTGCAGCTTTTCACATTTTAAAAGCGAATGGTCTGCATAGGTGGGAAGCACAGGATTAACTGTGTCTGTTCCGTTGGCTAATCAGGTCAAAGCTGTTACCCCATCTGTGAATAAGCCAGTTAGCATTTTTCCACTCCTTGTTACAGATTTGCACCTTGAACCTTTGCCAGCTGTTTCCTAAGTGCATGCCATCGGATATGAGGAGACCGGGGAAGAGTACACATAGATCAGCTTAAAATCATCACAACTTTTCAAAACAAAACAAACAAAGCTTTAAGCATGAATCCCATAATGGCAGATCAGAAGCTTTATCTTTGTATATTCAAAGGTCAGCACGTTGGTGCCATATGTGCTACTTCAATGTAAACGCTACACCGACAGGGACAAACGCTGTGACAAATGGGTATTGGAACTTTTGTTATTTTTTTACTTTAAAAACTAAATATCTTCTGGTAAGTGTATAACCACGCTAGAAAATGCTGGGTGGAGGTGGATGGTCTCATGAATTCAAAAGTGGTCCACAGCTCCACGTGATCATCACATGCCATGTTTTACTAGATGACAATTCGAGAACATTCCTGGTTGCCTAGCCTTAAGTCCCTTGCCTTGGAACTTGGGACCTTGTTCCTTGAAGACCTGTAGGATTCCAATGAGTTTTCACTAACAAACACCCTCTTTGTGATGACCCTTTATAATAATTTTAAGTAATAATGCCTCTTGTTTAATATTTTCACTTTCACTTAACATTGTCCTGTAACCTATTTACATCATTTCACGTGTATCTCAAAACAACCTTGTAATGAAAGCTAGACATTATTCTTCAGGTTTATCATCTGATCATCGGGCAGCCTTTTCTTGGCTGACCATTAGTTTGACTTACGGAATTCTCGGAGGAACAGTTGACTCGAAAGTATTACATCTACATTCCCTTACTGGCAAATTGTTTCTTTTAGAAGTTGTGATTCCTTAGGAAACAGGATGAACGTTTAAGTGAAACAGCATTTCTCAAATGAAAAAAAGATTACCAAAACAGATTGTTCCCCTCTAGAACATCGGAGGGGAGAAAAAGAAAAAACTCCCTTTGGCATCTCCAGATATTTGAATAGACAGCAAGGAAGAACTATAGCTTGCTTTCTTTTCTTTCTTTCTTTTTTTTTTTTTTTCAGCTAAATTATCCTAAGAACACTCTTCTGCAACATAGGAATGCTAGTGGAATAAGAGATGGTAATACAAGATGCATCAGGAGACTCGAGGTTTTGTGTGTTTGAAACTTATATTCTACTATAATGACTAAATTGTAGAGAAGCAAAACTAATGTGTGTGTGTTTTTTTAAATTTACCCAATGTTTTTTTGGTTCTGTCTTCTAGGAGCAGACAAATGTCTTTTGTGTTATGTTTGTTTGCTTGTTTGTTTTGAAAAGTTCACTCTTAAATTTTATAAAACAATGTTAAGACAAGGAAAATTAAAGTTATACTACATTGGAACAATGTATTTTCTCAAAATAGAAATGCCAAAGGCATGTAAAGGTATAAAGTGGTATGTAGTGCTTTTTTCCATATTATTTAAATTGGTAAGACTTTGTTTTTCAACTTTCAATTTTACTATAAATAAAAGTGAAGTAAATAGAATGATTGTTATCAACTGAATACTAGATGAGCTCTCAGCATTTGAAAGAACATAGATCTCTTCTTATAAACTTGCTTTTGATTTTAATTCAAGAATAATTATGTTGGATTCTTATGTCTGACTGGACGAAAACATGTGGTTGTATGTTTTGGCATATGTTCCTCCAGATTTTTCAGTGATAGTCATGATAACCAACAAAGGAAATTTAGATTGAAAGGCCTTTCTGCAGGAGATTCTGGTCATCACCCTAAGAATAATTCCAACACCTATTGGTTACTTTTACTTGAAGACCTATGCGTGTATGTACATGTCAGTGTCTTTAAGTAGTGGAGAGTAGGGATGTGGAATCCCAAACAATAAACTTTTGGAACAGATACCTGTACAATACCATGCTTCTTTCCCACTCCACTGCTGTTACCAGGAAAAGATTTGGGTAAGTAAAACGAAATTAGTAAAAATACAATATTTTTATAACCCACACGTTTTTTCAATTTTTAATGTTTACAGCTTTTCCCTGAAAGCAGAATTAAAATTGTAAAGCATACTATTACCATAAAGGAAAAGAATAAGTACATGCATACATATGCATGTGCACACGTGTCCACAGACTTGCAGAAAAGTCTAAATTTTAGAATCAAACAGATGTGAGTGTTGCGCAATCAACAACACTGTTATGTAATAATTAAAGAATTTTTAAACTGAAGATTAAGTTGGAATGTTGTTATAAACATAAGGGAAATGGACATTTTTCCTTGTATCAAAACTCATTTCTAAAAATAAGCACCCTCTTTGTGATGACCCTTTAAAATAATTTTAAGTAATTCCATTCACAGATGAGCTCTTGGACCTGCAGCACTTTGCTGTCAGTGGCTTGCTCTTTGATCCTGCACCCTTTAATCAGGTGTGTACCCAGAAGAAGAAAGCATTGACTTTGCACTATCACCAGCTGGACTCTGCATCTGCCTGCAAGTGAATTGAACCCGGCATGACTAAAACATGCTGCGGGTCCTGAAAGGTTTCCTTTGGCGCACACCCTTAAGGAACTACGGATGGGTTAAAGCCATGGCTAAACTTCATTTTATAAAATCGAGGAAACATGAACCTTCCTCAAGTTGCCAAATTGAAAAATCACCTTGAGTTTTTTTAAAAAGAGTTTGTCATCTTCCATGTTTCATTTTACTTTCCCAGAAATGAGAATGGAGTAAAAGGAAGGACTGAGCACATTAGCTCTTTTAAGAGTTGTTATTATCAGAGGTCAATTCCTTTTCATGTGAAATTGATTTAGTACAATACAAATGTCCCCATTTTTTTTTTTAACTCAGTGCCATGAAGAGTGTCATCATAAGTAGAAAAGCCAAAGTTTTTCTTCTACTTTTTTATTCCACTTCCCACTCCCCCTTAAATCCATATTTCTTATCACTACTGATTCTGTCCTTTTTCTTCCCTTTTGCTCCCACTATCTAAACAGTGACTCCTACTCATAATAACTTAATGGTTAAGAACTAGGTTTGAATTCTTTGCCAGTTATAAAATAAACTTTGTGCTCTTGGGAAGTTACTTAAGCTCTGTAAAGATTGTTTTCAATACCTGTTTCATAGGTTAATAGGATTGACCGAATTGCTAGCATTAATTAATACTACTGAACAATTCATGTGAAACAATTAACACAGGACCTACGCTCAATACATACTAGTTACCACCCTTCTTCTCCCTGCTCACCCTGGACTCCTCTCCCCACCCTCCTTCCTCTTCCTCCTCCTCCTGCCCTTCTTCCTTTTCCTCCCTGTTGAGTGACTGCTTGGCACAGGGTTAACACGCATTAAAATGGTCCTCACAGTTCCAAAACGGCCTGTTCCTCTCCAGCAACCAAGTACTCATTTTTCCTCTGGAATACTGAATTAAATTAATTGGTCTGCCATGTCTTATTTATCTCTGCCCTTCATAGTAAAGAGTTCTGTATCCATTGACTTGAATATATACAAGTACAGCTTTTAGTTCAAAGCATGCATTTGACATTGGGAAACGAAACAGCAAAAACCAGTTAATAACTATTATGCTTTTGTTTCCTATTAACATCCTGTCTTCATATAGTGGCTGACTTTATACAGACTTATTTTGAAGATTTTTAAATGAATTTAAGAATATACTCAAGAATAGTATATATATACTGTTTTACTTAATAAAAGTTTTACCATGTGCCATTTTACACAGAAGGAAACACAGTTATGCTTAAGGTCATATAGCTATAAATAGCAGAGAAGGACTTGAACCCATATGGTCTAATTCCAGAGCCTATACTTCTAAACATCAGTCTATTGCCCGCTCAACCCCTACCCTCCCCCTTCCCACCCCTTCTTCCAGGAATAATTAAATAATTTAGCAAAGTGCATCCTCAACCGAGAATTTTCAGAGTAAAGATGAAGAATGATTCCTGGAAATTCAACTCTTAAAGGGAAAAGTAAATTCACTTCTAATAAATAGCACTGAAAAGTAAATCTTACCATTAATTTTTCATCTTTCTTCATGGTCGGTAAGGTTTTCCCATTCCTTGATTATCTGAAAAACAGAAACATGTCTGAAGATGGCACTTGAGTTGAAGACAAAGTAATGACCTATGAGAAATAGTTGAAGTATCTGGAGATATTTAACCTTGAGAAGAGCTTTCTAACAATTAGAACTGGAAAGACCTTTACCAATCACAGTTTAACTCTACTCATCTAGCTCAGAGATGTTCAGCTTTCAGGGAAAAGAAAGCCCAGTTTTTGCAAGAATGTTAGAGACTTTCAATTGTGCTCACTTGGCCTCTGAGGTGAGGCTATAATTTGAACAGGAAGCTTTTTAATATAAACATCAAATTATAAATGCAATACATAATAAAAATTAGGACTCCACAAAACCAGAAACCTGCCCCTAATCCCACCATCCGAGGACAAAAATTTGGTGTATTACTATCATGTATTTTTATGGTTATAAAAATAGTATCAGAGAAAATTTAAGTACAGGAAAGCATAAAGAAAAATATACAAAGAGTGAAGGATAAATGTTTTAAAAATTCTATAATCCCTTACATATTTACCACTCAACATTTTAATGTATTTTTCTTGAGTCCTTTATTTTACCATTTTTATATTTAATTTATCATTTTTACTAAAACATACTTTACCAAGCTTCATAAGCCATTT
Source organism: Noctilio leporinus (assembly GCA_004026585.1). NCBI lineage: Eukaryota > Metazoa > Chordata > Mammalia > Chiroptera > Noctilionidae > Noctilio > Noctilio leporinus. The sequence continues at coordinate 273,632 of PVIW01000258.1, forward strand.
TTACATAGCATTATATTATGATAATTATTTAATATTTTAAGTATGTAATTTTTAATGGACACTCTATCTTGTAAATATACCATGATGTAGTTAACCAATATCCTATTTACAAATAATTATGTAATGTTTTTAAGCATAGGTAACAGTGCAAAAAGCATCTGTCTGCTATTAATTATCCAAGATGTGAAATACATAATTTTCAATTTCTAGAAGTAGAGTTAATAATTCTCATGTTAAGTCTGGCCAGACTGACCTCTGAAAACCATATATTAACTTTTTTTACTATCAGAGACTTTGATTTTTAACAGTTTAATAAATTATACTTGGTAGATTATTCAGGAAATATTTTAATTTGTATTTATTTAAATAAAATTAATATTATATATTGATATTATATATCTAATGGCCAATTGCAATTTTTAATATACCTATTCATTTTTTCTATTTTCAGCTGTATTTTAAGAACTTAGTTGTAGAAATCTATATATCGAAGCCATTAAACTTTTTTTTTTAAGTTTTTTTTTTTTAAGATTTTATTTCATTATTTTTAGAAAGAGGGTAAGGGAGACATCAATGTATGGTTGCTTTTTCACCTGCCTCCAGCCACAGACCTGACTGGAGACCTGATTTGCAACCTTCTTATGTGCCCTGGCTGGGGAATTGAACCTGCGACCTTTGGGTTCACAGGCCAGCGCCTTATCCACTGTGCCACAAGCCAGGGCCAAACTTTTGTTTTTTGATTGCCTTTTAATGTATTTATGTATTTTTAACACTTAGAAATTTTAATTTGTGATATAATCATAGCTTTTGTGGTTTCTTTTTTTTCTATTAAAAAAATTTTTTTTAATCATGACCCAAGGGTATGTTGATTGAATTTATTTTTTAGGAGAGGAAGAGAGATCAATGTAAAAGAGGAACATCAGTCAGTTTTCTTCTGTACATGCCCTGACCAGGGATCCAACTTGCAACCTAGGTAGGTGCCCTGGCTGGGAATTGAACCCTCAACCTTTGGTGTACAGGATGATGCTCCAATATAGTGAGCCACCCAGCCAGGGCAGCTGAGTCATATTTAATCATCTGTTCCTTTGGTTTGTGCTTTCTACGTTTTGTTTAAGGAAAGTTTTTGTACCATAATGTCAAGAAAATATTCTCCTATATTGCTTTATTGTTTGGCCTAAACTTATGGCTTCCATTGTTACTATTGAAAAGTCTGCTGTCAGTCTAACTTTGGGTCCTTTGAAGATCACTTTTTCTCTTAGACTTCCCTGAAGATGTTTTCTTTGTCGTTTTGTAGTTTCATTATGTGTCTAGATGTGACTTTTTTCCTTTAAATCTTACTTAAAATATATTGAACTATTTGAATCAGTAGTAGATCATAGGCAATGACTTTCATCAGTTTTGAAAAAATTCTCAGCCAGTATTTTGTGTTTTTTCTCTGTAACCAATGTGATTATTTTCTAAATGTTCCTACATCTCTGTCACATGCCTATCAAAATAGTTCATTAGTAACCTATGCTGCATAAATAATCAACCTAGAACTTTGTGGCTTAAAACAACAGTAATTATTTATTTCTAATAGTCTCTGTTAGCTACATTCGGAATAAGCTCAATTACTTAGTCCTTATGTAGGGTCACTCATGAGATTACAGTACTTTGTTGGCTGGGGTGCAGTTATCGAAAGGCTTGAGGGGTGCTGGAAGATCCCTACTAAGGTGGCAAGTTGGCTCTGGCCACAGGACAGGAGCCTGCATTCTTTTCAAAATGGAATGTTCCACAGGGCTGGTTGAGTGTCCTTATGGTATGACAGTTATTTTTGTTCAACTTGCTCCTCATTATGAAGGTAGGATAGATGACGGTCAAGCTCTTTCCATGTCAGAGCTAAAACTGGAAGTGCTGAATTTGTCTCTTTAATTGAAATTTTTATTCTAGCCTGTTTTGGATTTTAAGGCCTTTCTTATTTTTATCATATTTAGTAGCATATGATATAGTGTTTTCATTATTTCAGTAACTTTTTGATTTTTCGTCTGAGCAAGTTGTATAAGTTCCTTTTTATTTTTAAAATTTTGTTTTTTGCTATGTCTCTTTTCTGAGGGGTAATTTCCATTCTTTTAAAAAATTTTATCTTATTTGCCATATAAATGTCAAATGAAACCTGGGAATGTATGAAATTTACTCAGCAAAAAGAGAAGGGAGTCTAGCCCTGGGAAACTCTAATGTCTAATGGTTAGGTAGAGAAGGAAGCATACTGTTTTTATAAATGTTATGAATTTGTCCCTTTAGACAATAATCTGGGATTCAATAAGAGTAATGCTTTTAATTTGGAAAGAGTTTAGTCCCTTTTGTTTAAATTTTCATGATTAATTTGTGAATTTATTGTTTTGCAATTTAGAAATTAACCAGTTTTAATTTTGCAGCACTATTTATATTTCATTTTTGGCTTAATGGAGGTCAGTATATTAATTTTACATATATGCTTGAAAAGTTACGTGAAGTGTTTGCCAAATGGGTCATTAATTTTATTGTTAATTAATTATTTATATCTCTATGTTCTTATTTGTTTTTTTCCTATTTGGTATGACAGAATTTATAGTGGCATGTTAAAATTTTCTATTTAAAGTATATTTCTAAATATTTCACATATACTTTAATGATTATTTTTACATTTCAGTATTATGTAATTTGATACTTTTATACAGTTATTATTTTTTACAATGTATCATTATACATGAGTATATCATTTTTCCCACTTAGTGTTTTCTTCCTTGCATTCTTTTTTTATAAGGTTAGTATTTTAACACTTGTTTGTGTTTACCTAATATTTTTAAGGTATCTGTTGATTTTAAACATCTGCCATTTTTAAGTTCCTCTTGTCTGAAGAATGTGGCTTTTGTTTATACTTAACCTGATAGTCTTTTCTTTTCCACTGCCCTTTTTTTAGTAGAGAAGGGAAGGGAAAAAGAGAAAATTGATCAGTTGTCTCCTGTATATGCCCAGACTGGAATCATATGCACCCTAACCAGGATGCAATTCACAACCTAAGTATGTGCCCTGGTCAGGAATCAAACCTTCGACCTTTTGGTTACTGGATGACATTCCAACTAATTGAGCCACACTGGCCAGGGCATACTTAATCTAATATTCTTTACCTTTAAATTAGGACAATTTCAGTCCTAGTTCTATGTATATTTTTATTTCTTTTCTGTGTATATTTTTATGTAGTTGAATGCATACTGCATACATAAATTTTATCATATACTGCTGATTTTGCAGTGTGACAAAATGATTTTCCTTGTCAAAACTCTTTTCATAATTATAGTGAATGATGTTACTGTACTGTAATTTTACAATACCATAATTTTAGTACTATTGGATATTGTAATTGTTTCAAGTAATGTTTCACTGAACTTCTGACTTAGGGTAGATTCTCAGAAGTGGAATTAATTAGTGAAAGTATACGGACATTTACAATAAAGCTTTTGATATGTAATTTATGAAAAAAATTGTAAAGATTTTATTTAGTATTTTCAGAGAGAAGGGCAGGGAGGGAGGAAGAAAGGGAGAAAAGCATCAATGTATGGTTGCCTTTCACCTGCCTCCAGCTAAGGACCTGGCTAGAGACCTGGCTTGCAACCTGGTTATGTACCCTGACTGGGGAATCAAACCAACGACCTTTGGGTTTACAGGCCAGTGCCAATCCACTGTGCCACACCAGCCAGGGCTGCAATTTATTTTTTTATCAATGACTGAGACTGAATTTAAGTAAGTTCACTGGAGTTTACATATCCCAAATTATCATCCCCCCTTTAAATGGACATTCTGCACAGATAAATATCTGTGTAGCATGCTACAAATACTGAAACTCTTCTTTAGGAGTTTACTTCAGGGCCTAAAACATAACTTTCTAGGGATTTTTCATGTGGTAGTCTTAATTTTTTAGAATAAGCTTGATTTTTAGAAATAGGAGTTTTTAAAATTCATTTCTTATGAGTTAAAAGGAAGAATAAATGTATGCATTCAACTACATAAAGATATAAATAGAAAAGAAATAAAAATATACATAGAACTAGGACTGAAACTGTCCTAATTTAAAGATAAAGACCATCAGATTATGTATCCCGTGGCCATTGTAGCTCAATTGGTTGGAGCAGCATCCAGTAACCAAAAGATTGAGGGTTCAATTCCTGATCAGGGCACATACCTAGGTTGCAGGTTCCATCCTCCTCAGGGAGTGTATGATAATAATATTGCCTTCCATGAAAATCTTAGTATATGTCTAACTGGATAATGCATGATTTTGATCCACATCTGTCTGACTTCCAGGTCCATGAACTTACCTGGACTTAAAGTCAGAAGACAAATACTTATTGAGTATCTATTTTATTTTAAGAACTGTGCTAGGTTCCCAGATTTGAGTAAGGGCCATAATAGACATGCTTTATGTTATTTTTTCCCCTTTGCCCATTTGCTTATTTGTTTTACTTTAAATAATTTTATATTTTTCAATTAGAGGTGACATACTATACCCATCTGACACCATACATAATTCTTACAGTATTGATCACGGTATTCCCTAGGCTGTGCTTTTAATCCCTGTACCTATTCAATAATTACCAATTTATACTTCTTCACCTCCTTCACCTTTTTCACCCATAGATACATATTTATTGCCATTTTATTATTCATATTTTTTATCTTTTTATTCTTCTTAAAGAAGAGCCCATAATATTTCTTGTAATCATGGTTTGATTGTGATGACCTTCTTCTTATCTGGGAAGCTCTTTATCTGTCCATTTCTAAAAGATGGCTTTGTTGGGTAATCTTGCCAGTCCCATCTGGCCTGCCAACCTTCTGTTGAGAAATCAGCTGACAGTCTTATGTGAGCTCTGTAGATAACTTTTTCTCTTGCTTCTTTTAAGATTCTCTCTGTCTTTAACCTTTAGCATTTTAATTATTATGTGTCTTGGTGTGGGCATCGTTGAGTTCATCTTGTTTGGGACTCTGGACTTCCTGGACTTGTATGTCTGTTTTCTTCACCAGGTTAGGGAAGTTTTCCATCATTATTTTTTTCACATTGGTTTTAAATTTCTTGTGCTCTCTCTCTCTTCTTTTTCTGGCACCCCCATGATGTGAATGTTGGTATGCTTCAAGGTGTCCCAGAGGGTCCTTGCATATCCTCTTTTTTTTTTTTTTTTTTTTTTTTTTTTTTTTTTTGCATTCCTCTTTCGTTTTGCTTTTCTCATGGATGTTTTCTGCTTCCTTATCTTTCAAATTTCAGATCAGTCCTCTGCTTCATCTCCTCCACTGCTGATTCCCTGTAATATATTCTTCATTTCAGTTAATGTATTCTTCATTTTTTGACTGGTTTCTTTTTTGTTTTGTATCTCTTTGTTGAAGTTCTCACTGGGTTCCCCGAGTTCATTGAGTATCCTTATAACCAGTATTTGTGTCCATTTTGATTGTCTCCATTTTATTTTATTCTTTTTTTGGACTTTTCTTCTGTTTTATGTGGGACATGTTTCTTTGTCTTCTCATTTTGGCTGCCTCCCTGTGTTTATTTCTATGCATTAAGTAGAGCTGCTTTATCTCCTAGGTTTGGTAGAGTGGCCTTGTATGTAGGAATTCTGTAGGGTCCAGTGGCACAGCGCCCCCATCACCCAGGCTGGATGCTTCAGGTGCATCCCCTCCTATTGTAATGGAGCCTTCGTTGCTGTTGGCACCTCAATGGGAAGAATTTACCCCTAGGCCAATGGGCTGAGAGCTGACTGTGATCACTGTGGAGAATCAGCTGTGCAGCAACCCCATGGACGAGGACACCCTTCACCAGGGCTCTGGTTCCCACTGAGTCCATGCCTTGAGTATGTTGCTTGTGGAGGTGGTTGCTTGGTGCTCTGGTGTGGTATGAAGCTGGCCGGGGTACACTGGCTCTTGGGCCTCCTGAGAGGTGCTGGCCAGCCTGTGCCCTGCCTGGGATCGCCCAATGTGAGTAGCTGCTACTTGGCCAAGCTTCAAACCAAAGTGAACTACTGCAAGTACTGGTCCTGGGCCATTTCACAAGAGGTATAGATTCTGCTTATTTGAGAGATTTTAGGAAAGTCCAAAGCAATTAGCCAGGACAGACTATTTGTATGGAAAAGATACTGGAAACAGCTTGGGTGTGCCCACAAGTTGGGTGGGGCAAAGTCTCAGAGAATTGCCAGAGTGGGGCCATGGTGTTAGCCAGGTTGATGAAGACGCAGGTGTAGCACCATCCTGCTGGCTTTGTAGGTGTAGGACTCAAAAAGGGACGATGGCATCTGCCAGCATTTCTGACGGGGAGAAAACTGTCCCCTAGTTCTCATCCTAATACCAGACAATTGAATTGCCCCAGTGCTGGAGCTCAGAGTGGTAAGTCTGAGTAAGTCTGTGTGTGGACCCTTCTAAGAGGTACACCTGGGACTCCAGAAGCACTCTTGTCTCACTCAGCCACAGTCGCTACTGGGTTTTACAGCCAGGAGTTATGGAGACTTCTTTTTCCTGGGCTCAGACCCCTCACTTCCCAGGGGAAACCTCTTCAGCCAAGATATTCCTCCCAATTTTTAACCACCACACGTGTTCGTGCAACTTGACCAGGCAGGTCCACATCTGCACCCTTCCTACCAGTCTTAATATGCCTTCTTTTTTATATCCTTAGTTGTTGAACCTCTTTTTAGCTACATTAGGTAGCTCTGAATGATGGTTGTTTGGTAGCTTAGTTGTAATTTTGATGTGGTTGTGGCACGATTCCAGTACTGCATTTACGTACCCAACCATGTTGACTGGAACTCCCCACATTTACTGCTTTTGGTTCTTGTGCTGCTAGGAATCTAGCTTATACTCAGCTTTCTCCTCGCACTCCTTTAAGCATATAAGTAATGGTACTTTTATAAACATCATCTTGTTACTTGACAATGCTTGTGTACACCACCTTAGGATAGTGCCATTAGTTTAAAAGCACAAAGCATTGATTGCTCTCAACTGCTAAGCATTTAGTGTTAGTCAGTTAGTACTTGCTCTAATGAATGTTTGATTTTATATTGATAGCTTTGATTCAAACTCATTTTAGGTTGGTGACATAATATATCATCTAAACTAGAATATGTAATTGCCCTAACTTCATGTAGTGTTTTAGAAGAGTTTTACAGGGAAGCATATAGGTGCTTTGGGGTATTTAAAATGTGATAAAAGAATAGCAAAATAAATCTGATTTTAGAGGACTTCATGGTAAATTTGAATTTATGAAAAAAATCATAATAAAAAGTGAAAGTTCAATAGACATTTCTTAGGAACTTTAATTTTCCCATCTTTAGTAAGTCAGATTTTGATAATTATAGCCACATCATAAAATACAGATTAATCTTTTTGGTTCAAGTCAGTGGCCGAATTGCTTTAAAATTTATGGAAACAGCAATAATTGCTCCTAGACTTACAGAAATAACTTAGTCATAAATTTTGGAACCTCCAAAAAGAAGATGGGTATTGGGCATTTTCCAACTCATTTCTCTTGGCATTTAGCATCCTGGGGTCAAAAAGCATATGAATTTTCATAGCTTAGAGTCTTGAGTCATTTCTTGAGCCCTGTTTTGTTTTTCTCAAGTCAGCGTGAGTATATGAATCAATCATGAATTTTAAAGGACATCTGGAAAATATTTGGTATCATCTCCTGAAATCCCCATAATTTTATTTTATTCAAATTCAGGATATAGTGAACCACAGTAACTTCATTTGACTAAGGAAATTAGTTAATATTTAACATATTACTCTGAAAAATGTCAGTTATTTGGAACATAAACAGATGTACAAAGATCTGTTTAGGGAGATGAAAAATCACCACGTACTCATTTGAGGTGGCTTTTGTGTTTCCCAAATAAAATTTGTTCTAATGATTGAGTGATTTTTAAATTAACATAGTAAAATGATGCCATAGGTGATAAGACAGGTTAGAGTGAGGCAAATCATGAGCTCTATTTAAATGTAATTGTTTCAGATTTGCTGCCTCTTACTGACAGTACCTTTTATGACATAGGTTGGGATTTCTTCAAGACCCATCTACAACCATTAATAGCAGAGTGTCTGGGGATTCTTGTTTTCAGACTGATCAATGTTTCACAAGACTAACCAAGAAAAAAGGAGAGAAAAACCAATATACCAATATTAGAAATTAAATGGGAGGTATCTCTATAAACCCTAAGGAAATTAGAAGAATTAAATATACTAAGCTGAGTTCTTTGAAAGATGCAAATTACCAAAACTCACTCAGAAACAGATCACCTGAACTGTTCTATATCTATTAAATTAAATTTAAGCCCTGGCTGGTGTGGCTCAGTGGATTGAGCACTGACCTACAAACCCAAATGTTGCTGGTTCAATTCCCCAGCACATAACCAGGTTGCAAGCCAGGTCACCATCCAGGTCCCCAGCTGGAGGCAGGTGAAAGGCAACATGCATTGATGCTTCTCTCCCTTTCTTCCTTCCTCCCTGCCCTTCTCTCTGAAAATAATGAATAAAATCTAAAAAAAAAAAACAAAAAAAAAACTTAAAAAAAAGAACTATGTTAAATGCCTTCCAACAAAGAAAACTGGTGCAACTGGAAAATTATATAAACCATTAAGGAATAAGTAATACGAATTCCACACAAACTCTTTCAGAAGATAGAAGAGATACTTCCCAATGTTTTATGAGGTCAGGATTATCATGATACCAAAACTAGACTGATAATATAAGAAAAGGACACAACAGATTGATATACCTCATAAACATGATGCAAGAATTCTTAATGGTACATTATCGAATGCAGCAACATATAAAAAAATAATACATCATGACCAAATGGGGTTTATCCCAGGAATGCAAGATAAGTTTGACATGCAATTGGAAATGGAGATAATTTAAAACTTTTATAACTCTAAACAAACATGTAGGCTTAAATATAGCAAAATGTGTGCAGTATCTGCATGCTGCTAACTACAAATTTTTGGTGAAAGAAGTCAAAGTTGACCCAAATAAATGAAGATATATACTGTGTATGGATTGGAAAATTCAAAGTACTGAGACCTTAATTTTCCCAAATTAATTTATAGGTGCAAAGCATTTCCAATTCTGAATTTTAATAGGATATTCTATAGATATTGACTCACTGATTCTAAAATGTATTATTAAAGACAAAGGAGCTAGTCTTGCCAAACGTTTTGGAAAAATGAACAAAATGGGATAACTACCTGATTTCAAGGCTTATTTTATTACTTTAAAAAAATTTTCAATTATTTTTAGAGAGTAGGGAAGAGAGAGAGGGGGAGAGACATCTATGTATGGTTGCCTTTCACCTGCCTCTAGCTATGGAGCTTGCTGGAGAGCTGGCTTGCAACCTGGTTATGTACCCTGGCTGGGGAATCGAACCAGTGACATTTGGGTTCAAAGGATGGTGCCTTATCCATGGTGCCACCAGACAGGGCCTTCAAGGCTTATTTTAAAGTACAGTAATCAAGAGAGTGTAGTATTCATGCAAGGACAGATGCATAGATCAGTGGAGCAGAACAAAGTCCAGAAATGGACCCAGACATATATGGTAAATTGGTCTTTGCCAATAATTTGGAAATAATTCAATCCAACACACCTTGCTGTAACAATATGCAAAAATAATGCACCTGGACCTATAACTTATACCTTATACCAAGTGTACCTTAACATGTATTATAGGCATAAATACGTATAATGGTAAAAATATAAAAAATTTGAAAGAAAACAAGAGAAAATCTTTGTTGCCTTAAATTGGGGCAAGAATTCTTAGATACAGCATAACAATCACAATTTATAAGAGAACTATCAATATATTAGACATCATAAAAATATTTTTTTCTCTGCAACTGACACTGCTGATATAAAAACACAAACCATAAACTTAGAGAAAATATTTGGAAATCCCATATTTGACAAAGACCTTGAATCCCAATTATACATATAATGGAAACTCAAAAATAAAACAATCTAATTTTAAACTGGACAAAAGACTTGAACAGATACTAGAGTTCATGAAAGGTACATAGATGGTGTACATACCCATGAAAATATGTTCAACATCATTTGTCATTAGGATTAAACAGATTAAAACTACAATGTGATACTCATAGATTATAGTGGCCAAAATCAAACACTATTCCACATGTACAGGAAGGTGTGGAGCAACTGAAAAGGAAACTTTTCTATCAAGCTGGTGAGAATGCAAACTGGTACTTGAGAGTACATTTTTCTGTTTGTAAATTAAAGTTTAAAAATGCATTTACACCTCTGGATGTTTTCATTTGTACCATCCCCTGTGCAGGATAACTTTCTTAATTCTTCCATTGTCAATTCAGAAAGCAGCTTCTTAAGGAGTACCTCTATAATTTCAGATTATAAATTGCTTTGCAGTGTATAAGCAACAATAAATATTATTTTGGGAGCCAACATATGGTAATTTTTATTAAAAGTGAAATTTTAATGATTAAACATTATAAACTATATAAATAATATTTATGATTATAATTATATTTCTTTCACAATGGTTCTATGTGTATTGTGTGGTATTTAGCTTTCGCCAATGAGAGCAATGGACGTAGCATAGAGTACAAGGAGAGAGCCAGTCGGTAACTTCCACTCTCAGAAAACAGAAACGAGGGAATCATCTGAGGGAATAACGGCAGAAGATAATTCAAGATACTCACCAGAGTATGTATGTAAATCATATATATATATAAAAGGACTGGTAAAGTCTACAGAGAGGCAGCAGGGTGTTATGACAGATTATAGACATTGAGGTCACACATATTTAGGTTCAAATTCCAGCCTGCCACTTACTTTCTATTTAGGCAAGTTATTTAACCTCTATGATCCTAAGTGTCCTTGCATTTAAATCAGAAATGCAGTAACCATCATAATGAATTATTGTGAGAGTTAATGAGATCATGTAGGTAGCTGATTTCAATATTTGGCATAGTGAAGATACTCAACAAGTAAAAGCTGTTACTATTAATATTATTACTATGATTATACATTTGTAAATCAGCACGGAGTGACTAAATTGAATATGTTTAAGTTTCTGTTATTCCTTTTATTCTAACACTATTGTATGACCTTGGGCACATTACATTTCTCTGGTCTTAGTTGTCTCATCTATAAGACAAACACAGTCTTTTTTATTTTATAATATTGCTGCCAGGATTAATTACATTAATGATTAATCAAGGTCTTAGAACACTGACTTGAACACACACAATACACAATAAATGTTAGCTAGTACTACTACTGCTACCATTATTATTTTCAACCAACTAAGCACTAATTGAGCACTATTATGAGGCCAACAATGTTGATAAAAGGAGAGATTCATGAGCCATACCAAATATTAAACTGAGTAGTATTAGGTCTAAGTGACTAGCACTAAGTACTCCAAATATTTGATTAATTAATGAAGGTATGCATTAGAAATTCAGAGAACAAACAGTAAATTGGTAAGGAAAATTCAGGAAGAACAACATTCATGTTTTGAGAAAATTTAAAGCAGGAAGAGGAAAAAGGAGAATCTCTGAGGCTGGGACAAAAGCATGGAGGTGGAAGTGGAGCAAAGTGCACATGAACAGGAAAATAATATAATGGATTGCTATACAGCAAGAAAATCAACTAATTATGCCTATCCATCAATGGGGATGAAACTCATCAACATAGAGTTAAATAAGCCACAAAATAAAAATTACCACTCCATTTATATAAAATTCTAAGAAAATTATAGTTAAGGAATAATATATGTAAATGATAAAACTATTAATAATGATTATCACAAACATAATGATGCCTACATCTGGGAAAGGGAACAATGGTCTCCGGAGATATGAATGTTCTATCATAATGGGTGTGTGTGTGTGTGAAAATTTGGGTGTCTGCTTTACAATTGTTTTTTAATGTGAATGTATGCTTTATGCATTCTTTTTATGAATGACGTATTTCACAATAAAAAGTAAACTCACTTTAAAGTAAGAGTGAATGGGGTCTAGGAAGTCACAAAGCCCAACCTGAGGATATTGTATGTTATGGAATAGCAGTAATTAAAGCAAATAAGATGATATTCAATCCATGTCTTTTTGAGTGCTAACCAGCATGCTATTGGTTGCTTTTTCCCTATGGAGAGCTTAAAATCTCACCTTCCTCAATATATGGACACATATAATGGAAGTCATCAAGCAGAGTCAAGGGGTCATGATGGGGGTATTGAAACCTTCAAAAGGAATGCTACCTCTGACACCTAGCTAACTGGGCTGGGGTATCAGGCACAAGCCAAGAGTGAGGTGTTGATAGACAGTATCGATATTCAGGGCTTCCTCATTACAATCGAGGCCCTTATTCCAGTTGACAAATGACACCCCACTGAAAGGGATGATAGAATTCATTCTGCTATCAAGGGTATGGCTAAAGTAGAGTCTGGTCAGTCCTCAGTGGGAAAATGGACTAGATCAAGTGAGGATAAACCAAAGGAATGTAATTCTACTAGAAAGATCAGAAAGAGATATAGGCTGATAATATGTGCAAGTTTAGACACTTGGAGTTTATCTCCTATGTACAAAATCTGCCCCAGACATTCCATTACTCTTAAAAAAAAAAAAAAAAAAAAAAAATCCTGCTGTCGAGGAAATAAGATGGAAGTCGAGTTGATGAGAACCAAAATCAATGTTTAATATTCTATTTGAATGCTTCTTGCATTTACCCAGCAAGGATAAGTTTCCGTTTGAACCCTTTATTTTAATGGCCAACCAGCTAAGAGCTGCCTAGCTGAATTTTTTGCAAGTATTTCTGTGTTATTTGGATTCAATCAAGGTTCTCTCACTCTCTCTTTCCCTCCCTCGATCCCACCTTCCCTCTGCCTCTCTGTTTCTCTGTCCCTCTGTCTCAGAAATTATTCTGGGCACAAGGTAAATGACCAAGGCTAAAAAGAGAAATACTAAAAAACTGTAACACATAATCTTTCCTTGTTAAAATAATTATTTCATTGTTATTATATGTAAAGTGGTAGACACTGCACATAATCCCTCAACCACCTTGCAAAATTGGTATTTTTTCAGATAAGAAAACTGAGGCTCTATGAGGTTAAACAACTTGACCAAGAACACATAGCGAAGGTGGAATGGCAACTCATTTCTATCTGAACACAGAGCTAAAGTGATAGTTTGGTGATAACTCGTTTCTTAAAAGCAGAAGGAGGGAACTTGAAAAGAAATCTTATCAGAGCTGGTCAGAGAGGTAGGAAGATAGTTTCCAGAGGGCTTTGGTATATCTAGAGAAAGTCTAAACTGATGAAAGACTGAAAGGTGAGAATATTTACTAGCATGTATAAGGAAACTTCCTAAGGAAGAGGGAAAGATGGAGCCATTGAAAAATCAGAGAAAGTGCTAGTGCACTCCCAAACTAAAGCAACTTAACATAGTATATTCAAATATAACCATCTAAGTCGTCAATTATGGTTCTGCTTTTGCCTTTATATTGCCATTGAACTTTGGTCATTCACTTCACCAACTTGACAAATGCAGAGTGCAATGTGTCACAGTGAACTGAAATTGAAAAAAAATGTTTGAGGAAACCTAGACCCCATGATAGCCTGCTACATGGAAGAAGGGGTGATACCAGTGTCCAGCTTAATGTTGAGACATCTTCATTTCTTTCTTTTTATAAGATAAAACTGTAAATAGAAGTGCTAACATTTCGTTCCTGCACCTCATTAGGTTATCGTGGCATCCTAAAGCACACATTCAAGGATAGTTGGAGTCCTCTGATCAGGAGATGCATCCTTGAAGAGAGCAGAGTGATTCTAAGTCTACTTCTGGGGACCTATATAAGCTGAATGGAGCAGAGGATAAGCCTGGGAGGATGGCAGTTCCAGCGGGAGACCTCTACTTCGGCAAAAGGTCAGCAAGGTTAACTACATCAAGAAAGGAGTTTTGATTTAAAACACTTTGTGGGAGGGAGTGTGGTTAGGAGAGTGAGCTGCGAATGGGTTCTGAACTACAGGTTTCCTAGAAAAAAAAATGCTCTCTAATTTTCATGGACAGTGTAGTGATTGCAGGGTGAATGGTACAGGAGTGTAAGTGGTGACGGATGGAGACTTGACTTACGGTGGTGAACAGATGGTGTGTTGTGGAATTGTGCACCTGAAATCTATGTAATTTTGTTAACCAGTGCAATTTTAAAATATTACTTTAAGAAAATATCAAAAAAGAAAGTCAAAACAGAAGAAATCAAATAGAACTTTGTTTATCTGATACTGGCTGCCTTATAATGCACATCACATACTCAGATGCCTAATGTGATTTCAATTGAAGTAAGCTGGGTAGGCACGGATGCTCAGGCCTTCTCTGTTCTCATTTGGATAAGAAGTATATTTCTCTTACAAGTAACAGCTTGCATGAAAATAAGGGACATGAGTCACTCATTCTCAGTGTTGGGCAACTGTGGGAAATGATGAGGATGCTGTGAACTGAGAAAGTAAGTGTCATTTAAAAGGGGCAGTGGCTACTCATTTCCAGCTGATTGTTGTAATATGGTTAAATCCCACATTTAAGCCCAGTGTCATGACATGTCTTACTTTTCAAAAGAGGCAGAAATCCAGCTTTTAAGTAAAAATCTCCTGATTAAAAAAAATGATTATAGCAGGCCTGACTTTTTATGAAACATTACAATGGGCAAAATAAGCATTCAGCCTGAATCTGCCTTATAGGCAACCGGTTTGTGACCCTAGACTATTGCAGAGCCAGAAACTTGTGCAGATGCTTCCCTTTTAGCCTCTAGGGCATAACTAGCTAGCGGTTTCTTCCTCGGGGAAGCCAGATCAACTGTCCTGGCCAGATCTACTCTCCCTGTAGGACTTGCTCTTGTTGTCTGTAGGTCCCTGATCTTTTCTCTCCACACAGTTGGTTTTTTTTTTTTCTTTGGAGTGACTTGTGTGATGTTTTTCTCTCCTACTGGACTGTAAGTTTATGAAAGAGGGAGCCACCCCTGTGTTGGTTGAAGCCATTGGGTTCCCTGGAATCAGACTCTGGCTAATGGGTGGGTGTGTGAAGATTCACCGCAGGGTGTTGCCTAAAGCACCCAGTAAATGAGAGAACAGGATGAGGCTGGGAAAGAATCAGGATCAACTGTTTAGAGCGATAACCCAAGTCATAGCTTATATGTACATAGTATACGAAGCCATTCCTGAAAGTATTGAGCCAATGTCAATATAATTAAAATAGGTTGGGCAACCATACTTTTGGGACAGACCTTGTATAATAAATAACTATTATTTAATAAAATACTTTACGTTAAAGTATTACTACTTTAACATAAAGATATAAAAATGAGTGTTTATGTGAAGTTATATTGAATCCTGTATTATTTACTTTTCTTTACAGAAATACTATTATTTAAACCAAAGCAATAGAACTAGTAGCAGTGAAGAGTAGGACTAATATTTAAAAATCACATGTGTGAGAAAGATTTGATAATATTTTTATAATATTTCCTCTGATGCAATGATTTATTTTAATTCCTGTTATCTCTTGACTGGATATTAAATTACTGCAGGCTACTAGTGTGTATTTTTAAGATCCATACTAATTAAATAGGTATTACCTATATCCAGTCAAAAATAACAATAAAAAAGAGGTTTTTTTTCTTTCTGTCTCCTAATACAGTAGGGTATTTTTACTTTCAATTTCCTTTTCCAATAATGCTTTCTGAGCTGCCTGCAGCCTTTACCTCAGGATATCCTTTCTTCTTTTATGTGTTGGTAAAAGTAAATATAGTCAAATGATTTGCAACTCTGCCCATATTAAGCCCACATTATACTGCTTCCTGATGTCCGTTCAATGTGGTAACATTGATCTAAATACCTTCTCAACAGAAGAACTTGAGCATTGACTACTTGGGCTTTTTACTCACTAGTAACAGCAGGTTTTTAGATTTATAAGATTTTGTTTCTAGCTCTCCCAAAATGTTCGTTCATTTGGTACTACAGATTTGTTTAGGTAGAAAAACTGATGATCAATCAGGTCCATTGATGTACAAGTTATTAAAATAGGTTATCCATATCTAAATTGTCCATCAGTTTTGCATGCTCCTAAGCTCATTGGATGTCATCATAAATATAGTTTCTCTTTCTCAGGAAAAATGGTTTTAAAGCATACAAGTAATTTGAACTTGTAAAATTGAAGTTGGATTTCAAACAAAGTATAGTTTTAGGAGAAAGAGAAAGAGATATGCTTAACTTGGCTCCCATTTTCTGAATTTTAAAGATTCTTTTCACTGTATGAGTTTTGTTGCAATCTTCACATAACATTGAACAATTCAATATGTAGACTATTCATTCTTTCCCAGGTTCCCTGTGGCCTCTTCAAAGATCATTCGATACTTTCAGAGAAACAGCATATAAATTTCTGTTTTACAATAATCTTTTTTTCTTCCATTCTCTCAGTGTATTTTCTGATTAGAGATGTATGGTTTTCTTGTCCACTTTGAAAATATGATTTGATGGCAAGCTAGCATTTTAACACCTTTTCTGTGTCTGGGAGCAATTATCTCCACCTTATAGACATATGTCTAAGGAGGCGACCTCCTTCCATTTTCTATAAAGTCAGTAAATGCATTAAATGCTTCTGCACATTGTAAGGAAATTGAAAAGTGACCAGTATTTTCATTTGGAAAGTCTCAATATTATAGGAAAGCAAATTACACTTCCCTTTTTTTAGTAGTGTTACGTACAAGTTGTGTAGCACATGCAGGAGGTAAGATCTTTTCATTTTCTTTGATAAGAAGTTTATGGTCTGGAAACTTCCTAAGATATTTGTATGGTACATCTGCTGAATACACAGATAGATGAGCAAAGTCTAGTTCTTTTTGAATAAGATATCAATCTTTTGCATTTTGCATTTCCTGTGGTTTTATTATTAAAATTCTCATAGTTATCAGGACTATGCTTCGAAACTCTTTTTTTTAACCAAAATACCTATGAGCTAAAGAAACATTATTTCTTGTCATGACTTAATTTGTCACTTATACTATAGAAAGTATGATCGTTGGTAAGATCTGACATAATCAGCTCTACTAAGGGGCCAACACATCTGTTATAAAACTTCTCCCTTTTGTTTGGCTACAGAACATTTAGATAGAACTTTACTCAGCAGCATAGAGCAATTAGGGACTGGTATGATGTCCAAATGATTGAATGGCCACTATCAACTGAGCAGTGATGTGCTTTAGGAAGATGAAGCAAACTATTGTTTGATTTGGAAGTGCTTGCCTGTTTTATCCACAACTTATGAGATTCCATGTTCATATGTGCTTTCACCTTCCCTCTTCCTCCATGCCTAACACCTGATTTTTTGTTTTTCACATATCACACTAATATTACACCAACAGTATTTTAGTTTGCCATGTGTCCAGTATTTAAGAAGTGCTTCTAACAGTATGAAAGAAGAAGCCTAGAGCTGTATCTTTTACTTGGAGACTGTGACTCAATATCTCACCTTCAACTACTCAATGGAGTTCATTCTAATTTGTAGAAACCTGTTCAATTTTCCTTCATGCTGCGTGCACGAAGCAGTACTAAAAGCAAGGCCCTGACAGGAAATTGCAGTGAGTCCTGGAGTCACTTAGTACAGCACGGTGAAAATGAGAGCCACCTCCCTTCTGTTGTTCCATTTCTCCTTTTAGATGAGCAAATGGGCATCATCTTTAGGTCATTACGTATTCATTGAAGGGCTGTGACCTTAATCCATAAAGCGCTATAGAGTTTATGCCTTGATTACCTTAAAGCCTGCCTCCTCCTATCATGTCCCAGACAATCAAAATCGCCCCACAATGCATCTGCTAACAGTTCACAATTTCAGTGGACCCAAGACTGAGCCATCTGGTAAACAGCACTTGGTGGTTGGCATAGAGATTTCCCTTAATGTGATCTGACCATGCCACACAGTTTGCCTGGAAATCTCTTCCCAAAATGCCACAAAGCTAGGCCAGTTTTTAGAACTCTCCTTGAATTATTAGAGAATATAATAATTAAGCAAAACATACTATAATTTTTGATCTACTACAACAGTTTCCATGAAGAAGTCACACATATTTCTAAATAATAGTATTTAGGGGTTTCCTGTTATTGGGAGGGTATGAATCAAGTTTAAGTTCAGTTGGGGTACTCTGTGATAAGAAATTGATATGTTTTCTCATTTAACTCTCACAACTCTATACATATTATTATTCCTATTTTTAAAATGAGGAAACTAGCTTGGAGATGTTAAGAAGCTTTTCCAAAGGCACATGGATAATAAGTGATGGACTTGGGATTCAAATTCAAGTGTGTGGGCTCCAGATTCCAGATATTTAGACTCTATTCCCCAGATTATAATCTCTTTCTGACCTTTCTATTTCTCAATTCAGCTCTAATTCACATCTTCTTTATCCTCTACATTTCCTATACTGTCCACCAGATTGCCATATTTTTCATTTCTTTCAATAATCTCTCAGTTTCTTCTTTTAATGCCTGTATTTTTAGTTTCATTTCTCATATCCAATAGCTAAAGCCATCATCACCTTTCCTAGACCAAGGTATTAATTTCCTATTGGTCTCATATTTATTCTCTTTCCCCTCACAGTCTACATGCAATATTAGAAAAGGAAATCATTAAATCAAATTCCTTCAATGGGCCTACATCACAAATGAGAATATTATTCTCTCTTTTGATAGGAGAGAGGGCTCCCACTTTTCTCTCTCACTGTGTCTCTTCCCCTGGCTCACCCCACCTCACACACTGATGACGTTCTTTCAGGACTCAGCACTCCAAGTTCATTCCTGCATTTGCACTTGCTGCTTCTTCACCTTTCCTTTGATTTCCTCTTGCTCACTGTCTTATTTTGTTTAGGTCTCTGATGAAACATTCCCTCTTGAGAAAGGTCTTCCTTGACTCTCATTTTCAAAAATAACTGCCAGCTCCATACTTTCCCACATGCCTCAGTAATAATCAGGGTGATCTCAGCAAATGGTTTTTCTGGTCTGAGTTATTTCACTTCTCTTATTTATGGCTTTTTTTTTTTTTTTTTTTTTTTTAGCTAAACTCTTACTCTGGCCATTGATCATATCTTCCTTATGAAATATTTTTGTATTTCTTAAATAAATTGTATACAATAAATAAGCACCATAGTAGCAGCTTAAGCATGACCTGTACTACTCTTAGTGTTTCCCATAGCAACACAGTTCATTGATAGCACATAGAGTACATCATAGGTGCTTTGTGATATGATGATTGAATTAATGACATATTATTAAATGCCCACTACGTATAAGATGATATTCTAATTGCTTTTTCAATGTTATTTCTTTTATCTTTATGACAACTATCTGAAAGTAGGAATTCTTGTTCTCATTTTGCAGATAAAGAAACTGGTTCAGAAAGAAGTGACTTGCTTCATTAAGGTTGCACACCTAAGAAAAGATGAAGTGGGTCTTAAAAATAGGTACTGACATGAAAACAAATGCTCTTCTTGCTAGACAATAGCTTGTCAACATGTAGAGTCATTCATAAAGCTGAGTAACTCCCAAGACATGCTGAGCTGAATTGTTTATTGTGGAGGAAGAGGAATGTACTGAGTGGAGTTACTTTTCATTTTTACCTTTATGCCATGTATTTACAGGGTTCTATAAAAGAAAAACTGGAAAGGCAACTGGATATACTTAAAAAAAAAAAAAAAAAAGGCTTTTAAAAATGCAAAGCAAATGAGCGTGAAGGACAAAGTACCATTTTGATCCAATTCTCATTATTTGGGTTCCACATTGCTTGAGGCCCAAGACAGACCATGTTGCCTTTCCTTTTCCCTCCCATGATCATTAGTTCTAGTCAGGCTTGAGGTGCAGGAACATGTAGCACTAATAAGGATTGGGAAACTTGATATGGAATGTCAGGGAAAGGGAATCAGTTACCAGTTGACCACATTTCAATTCTCAACATTGTCCAAACCTTGCTTGACATCTTTGCAAGCATGACACTGTACAAGGTACCCAGCAAAACCAAAGCTATGGAATCCCTGCCTAAAGAGTACAGTGGATGGGGAGTAACACAAAGTAAGTATCTGGTGACTTGGTGAAGGTTGACATTTCCCTGAGATCTTTACATTTGCTGTACTTAGTCAAGCTGAATTTCCTGAACGCTATCGTAAGTCAGTGGCTCTCAAATTCAGTATATTCAAGAATCACCTTTGCATCCTGTATGGAAAAGCAGATTCCAGGGTCCTTGGCAAATTCTAATTGAGGAGGCCTTGGGTAGAGCTTGAGAACTTGAGTCTTAAGCAGGTACCTCCAGAGGACTTTGATAACTCATTATCTATAGAGATACAGCAGTTAAAAAATAACAACAACAACAACAACAAAAACAACAACCAAAAACCAAAAAACCTTTCCCCCTCAGATACTTTAACTCTGGAATTTGGTTTTATATCTTTGAATAATATATTATTTTCCACATGAGTGTGGAGGACAGTTGAATGTGCTATTGTGTGTTAATATTGGAGACTCAAATACAAAATGATAATCAGCCAAGAGATTCTTCTTATAATGATTTATTCAAGTCTTTTTTGCTTGTTTGTTTGGTCTTCTAGGGCTTTTAATGCACAGTCCATCTTTTAAATTAGACATTGGCCAAACATTCACTCACAATCTATGTTACTCAAGTCCTAAAAGCTGACACAGCATTCTGGCAAGAAGGATGAGCAGTGAACAGTAAGGCTTGACAGCCAAAATGGTGTGAAGTGCTTACATCACCTTTGGAGGAATCTTGGCACAAATGCTAGTCCCTATTTCCCAGAAGGTTCCTCTAGTGTCATATAGTGAGAGGACCATTAGCAGACGCACTAAGAGGATTTCGAATGCTGTGATATATACAAGCTGCATCTTCTGGGATTTTTTATACTGTTTGCATTGCACTTGATTTCTTTACTTATTGGAAAACTATTACACCATATAAAATTATATATGTCACAATCATTGCTTTCTGTATCCCAGAAGGTATGGCTAGAGGCAGACCTGTTTGTTATTAATCAGGATAGAAGATGACATGCCCTGCACAAAGGATAGGAACAAAGTGCTCAGAGCTCAAAGGGGGTGAAGAAGACACTGAGGATGACATTTGAGTTAGGCCGTAGGGTAGCCTTGCACCAACCGGAGAACAGAGCAAAGGGATTCCTACAGAGAACTGTAGTAGCATGAAACAAAATAATAGTGACTAACAGTTACTGGAAACTTCTTATTAGCTGTCCATTCTTATAAACACTTGTGCTTTATTTCCTTTAGTTCGCAAAAACCTCTCTGTAATGAGCAATGTTATTGTCTTCTATACGTAGGTGAGGAGACCCAGCCATGTGCATATGTGGAGCACTGGGGTAGACAGAGCAGGTGGAGCAGTGGCAGATGGCAACATGTGACCTGAGTCAACATAGGAGCGTCAAATGTAGGCTGGAGCCAGGTGATGAGGTGCTTTCATTAGATGGTGATAAAGTGCTTTCATGACACGGTGGGTCTTGTTTTGCTTTTTAAATTTGTGTTTCTTGTTGCAAAGGTAAGGTCTATACATGATATTTTAAATCTACAACAGCATACAATAGGGAAAACCTTGGGCATCCCAGATCCTCAGTTCCATGATCTTCCTCCCCAAAAGCAACCATGATCAATCTCTTTCTGCATATCTTTGCAGAAGTAATCTGTGCATCAATATCTCCTTTCTTCACCCTCTTTTGCAGACACAGGAGGAGCCTACTATACCAACCTTGCTTTGTATCTTGAGGTTGTTCCATATCAGCATGTTTGGCATATGTAGATCTATCTCATTCTTTTCCACAGCTCCATCTTTTCTAACTACGTGGTTGAGCCATGGTTTAGTTAACCAATCCACTAATGATAGACATTAAATGTGTTGCCAGTCAATACACAGTGATCATTTGACTATTCTCGTCTTTAAATATATGCAAGTATTACAGCGCAGAGTGGAATTCCTGTGCCCCTGTGCACTATGTAGCTTTCATTGCCATCTTTCCTCATATCAATAGAAGCAACCTTGTTGTCCTTTCCATTTGGGGGTAGCTCTGGTATCCTCATTATGCCCTGTGATTTATTTCATTGTAGTCTAATCATAATCTTAATTACCCCTGCATTAAAAAGCTTAACCTACTTAAAGGAGAAACAACAAACTAATCCCAGTTGACAACACATGTACATTGCATATGGCATTAGCACCAATAGGGTTTACCCAGCATCTACCACAGTGCAGCTTTGAGGGAAACTGCAGAGAAATGGAGGCTCCCAGTAGCTGTCTCCTTTTATTCCTGTCTGGTGCATGGAGTCTGCTTTGGGAATGGACTCACTCCCTCCACACCAGAGGCCAAGGCAACCCCACAGCCCATGTGTCCCAGAGCTGTTCAGCTTGGTAGAACCCAGAAATGGAGCAGAACTCCTTCTGCTGTGGTTGCAACTCAATTAGAATTTGAGAAACATAAAACTGAAAGCCAGAGAGAATGGGCTGACAGTCACACAGGGTGCTCTTCTGCTAGAGCATGCCGGTCCCTGCTGACATGTGCACCAATGTTTATTCAGTTTCAGGGAAATGCCTCAAGTGGTGCAGCTCACACATCTTTGGCTCAGATGGCGACCCAGCACCATCACAGCCCAAGGTGCTGCATACCTGCAGGCGCATTTTGATTGTGGCATTGCCAGACCATAGTTGCTGTTTGTTCAAGGGTGTTATGGAGTCTGCAGCTTGGTTGTCTTCTAGGCAAATGGTGCTCATGACATGCTCTGGGCCTTTTCATGCTTCCATTTTAACTACTACTGTTCTGTTTTCCTGGAGGAAAAAGAAAGACAAAGGAAAGTTGTAACTGGAATCTTTTAGGTGGTGGGCACATTTGTTTGTTTTTAGTGGTGAACCTGACTTTATTCAACACATTTCCTTTTATTTGGGGGGTGGGGCATTGAAATGTAGAGCAAGTGAATGAGCAGAGAAATGCCAGAGATGGACAGGGGAGAAGATGGGTAGCTTCTCAGTTCACAACCTGTTACATGCCTGGAACATTTCTCCAAGGCAGGATGTCCCAAACAGGGTGGACTTTAGTTTTGCTAAAATATTGATCCTGTTAGCTCATAGGTGGCACAGTAGGGTTAGAAGGGGCCTCAAGCTGCCCTTTCCATGTAGTCTGTCCAAGTCACTTTCAAATGCAATCCTTTTCTGTGCACACCAAGGTGTGAAATATTTGCAGGCACCAACAAATGCTGTCTTAGAACCTTAGAGTCACAAATTTTTGTATAGAAACATAAGATGGATGTTTGACTCCACCAAACCTCTACTTTCTATGTGGTGTGGATGTATTTACATATCTAGACACATATGTATGTGTGTGTGCCTGTATCTGTATCTACAGAGAGCTTTAGAGAGTTAAACTTGAGAGGCTAACAGTATATCCTTTGGTTTGGTTTGAAACTCAGCTTCACCACTTTCTCACTGTATGACCTTGAATAGGTTCCTAAATGCCTCTGAACCTTAATTTTCTGGGGAATAAATACCCACCTTTCAGGATAATAACTAACAAGTTCCATTTCCTTATCTGTAAAATGGGCTAGTAACAGTACTGACCTCATAGTTTGGCAGTAAAGATTAATACCTTAACTCATGCATTAATACATGCATTCAGATAGATAAATCATTTAGAATATTGGTACATGGTAAAGCATGGAATTGTGAATTCACTTATTAATCATCATCATCATCATCATCATCACGTAAGTGTTTAGCACAGGGTCTTATATACATGATAGCTACCAGCACCAGCTTCATCATTATTATAATTAGTTTCGGTGAAGAAAAATGCTTTTGGTCTCCACCACAAAGAATCAAAGCACGTGGAGCTCCAACCAAAGTGGTAGCAACTTCGGAGAACATAGGAGAAAGGACTCTGGTCCAGGTGACTCTGTAATGCACAGTGTGAGCCATCCGCACAGCCTGGAAGATGAGCTCCAGTGTGGGGTCCTTTCTAGCCAGAAGTTCCTTCTCTTTGCCCCATTCTTCCAGCCTCCCTCCATCATACTCCTGTTAAAACATTTACCCGCTAATTCTGCCAAAAAGAAAAGTGGGGACATTTGTGTTCTTTGGAGCGCTTGCCTGCCCCTTGCCGAATGCGAGCACCGCTGCCAAGACAGCGTTGCCTGGGGCTCCCTGGCCTTGCCTTCGCGTTCGCACTCAGCGGCTTTCCACACTGCTGCAGCGGCTGCAGGAAGCGGTGTTCATGGGAAGGCGTGTGAGGAGTCTGCAGAAGCTGAGCCGGGCTACAGTGGCTTTAGAAACAGGAGATTATTGAAAAATTGAGCTTTCAGATCAGAAGGTAGAGAAGCCATCAAGACTGGATCCAAGCGGGCGCCCCACCGGCTTGGGAGTCGCGGGCAGACACATTGTGCAGCAGGGGCGGCAGGCAGATGGCCCTCCGTGTACTTCTCATCACTACTGTCACCCCATCAGGGGCTCAGTCTGGCCCATGTCTAGGAAACGGGCAGAGAGCTGCTCTAAGGAGAAGAGTACAGCAGGAATCACCTCCGTTTACCTCTTTCTTTCTCTGGGCATGCTTGATAGGCAGGTAGCTGGAACAGTCAGAACTGGAATATTCCATCCAGAGTGCCTCCCAAGGCTTCCAGGACAGCAGCCCTGCCCGGGACTGGGAGAGACACATGGGGGTCAGAAGAACCAGAGTCGAAAGAAACCCTCGCGCTTCTCTGCCGCTGAACGACCATGCTCACAGCATTAGTTTTTCCAAGCCTGGGGGCCCGCCTCTGAGAGGTGCCGTTACAGGCAGGCTGCTGTGCCTGAATGAGTTAATAATGTATGGAGAGAAACTGACAGTGGGCCTCGCAGGTGTTCCATACATAAGGTAGCTGCTGTTGTCCTGTCATTCTTATCATTAACATTAAAGTCACTTACGCACCACTCTCCAGCAGGGCTGCCTGCTGCCACCTTTGGACCATCTTCCTTTCCACTCACTCCTCCTGGATGCTTCCTGCTGGCCTTGCTCACCTCCCTTTCCCCTTTAATACTGCCACTGATCTTGCTTTTGATCTGCATTTCACTTGTAGGTACATATTCACTCTTTGTGCAGATCCCTGGACTCTGGGCCACCCTGACCAGGAGTGAGGGTGGGAGAGAACTTGCAGTCTCAGATCCCGTCTCCTGCTGGGATCCCTCCAAAGGCTTTTCCTGCCACATCCAATCTGCCCGAGGAGCCTTATAAACTACAGATGCATTTGTGGGGCACTTGCTGGGGTCAGGAAGAGGAAAACGATCCCTCCCCATAGAATGCTCTCTGGGAGGGAAGGTGAGAGGGAGGCTGGGTTACACAACAGGGAAAAATGCTGTGAAATCTTGCTGTCAGTAGGTTCTTATTGGCAGCTATTTTGGTTTCTGGTTTTGAAACTTCTGTGCAAAGTCAGCTTTGACAGTTTGGGTTGCTGTTTGTTGATGCAGGAAAGATCATGAGCCCAACCAAGTTCCCTCAGACCTTTTCTCTGGGATTGTTTCAAAGAAACATAAAGACGACAAAAAAAAAAAATAATAATAACAGTATCTTTTCCCTCCAAAGCTTTGGTAGCTCCTCCAATTATTCTAGAAAGGGGTCTAACCCAGCATTTTATAAAAAATTCCCCAATGAAGCATGTAAAAACAATTCTCTCTGGACCACACAGAGGGAGGACATTAGATGCTACAGATAGAATGTTGGCTCAGCATGGTATGAACAGTACCGTCCTGATGGTGGATGATGAGAGAGACTCTACAGGTCAAAAGGCAGAAAGGGTGGTTCATCCTCCTCATTAGCACGTAGAGAAGGCACCAGGGTGCTTAGAGTGGCTTTGCCATCGCAGGATCCCAGGCCTCACAAACCTCCCAGGCATGTTTGGTGGGAAATTTGGTGAGCTTTACAAAGAAATAAAGAGGAAGAGTTTGAGCTCTGGTGAGTACCAGTCTCTGAAGGCTGAGGAAATGAATACCTGGGTAACACTCGTGGTATGTGTGTTTCAGACACTTGTCTTTCTTTGTTCCTGAACAGTTTCAAATAATGTCAGCTGTGAGAGTATTGAACTGGTTCAGAATATAATGACATCTATCTTGTTTTTTTTTTTTAAAGATTTTATTATTTTCAGAGAGAGGGGAGGGAGAGAGGAAGAGAGGGAGTGAAACAGAGAAATATCAATGTATGGTTGCCTTCCACATCTCTGGCTACAGACCTGGCTGGAGACTTGGCTTGCAACCTGGTTATATGCCCTGACTGGGAATCAAACCAGCAACCTCTGGGTTTGCAGGCTGGCGCCTTATCCACTGTGCCACCAGCCAGGGCCCAGTGACACCTATCTTGTTGGCCCCATCTGAGCAATTCCCTCTCCCATCCTTTACTTCTAATGAGTTCTAGCTACTGAGTTCAATTCCTGGAATTAACTAGCTGATAAAAGTATATAAAATTCAGTGTGTCCTGGGCATATCTCATTAAAGAATCATAAATAAATTCATATTTCTATGTTGCAGAGTGATTTGAGGTCTGCATCCCTGGAGTCGAGGAGATAAAATAGCGCAATGCAAAGAGATAAAGGGATTCTGCTTTTCCAAAGACAATTTCCTATTCAATTTAAGTGCCTTAACCTTGATGGCTCAGCTGATAATAACATCTATTTTCCTGTCCCTCCCCTAAGAGAGGACTTGTTTATTTATCCAACAAAATGTCCTCATATCTGTGGGAAATTGTTTCTAGGAACCCATACACTCAGCATATACCCAAATCCATGGATGCTCAAGTCTCCTGTATAAAATGGCAGGATCAGTGTACATAGTCAGCCCACCGCATCCATTAACTCCTGAGGCTGGAAAATGCACAGGTGTTTATTTTTATTTTTAAATCTGTGAATAAGTGGACCTGAACAGTTCACACCTGTGTTGTTCAGGATCCACTGAATACGGTATGTTGTGGTACAGCAGATCTCATCTTGCACCGTTCCCTGCCAGCAGCCCTGGGCATCCTTTCTGCTTTCTGTTTCTATGAGTTTGATTACATTATAAACCTCATATAAATGGAAATCATACAGTATTTGTGTTTTTGTGTGTGACTGGCTCGTTTCATTTAGCATAATGTGCTTAATAAGGTTTGTTCATGTTGTGGCATAGGATAGAATTTCTTTTTTTAAAAAGGTTGAATAATATTCCATTTTAAATATATCCATCCATCAATTGACATTTTGGTGGCTTTGACCTTTTGGCCTTTGGATAGTGCTATAGGAACACGTATGAACGGGTATCTCTTCAAGATCCTATTTTCAGTTCTTTGGGTACCAATTTAGCCACCTAGAACCACTTTATGGTGTGTTGCCCTCCCTCCATGAAATGTATGAATCCTCGTGATTTTTAATGGTTCTCCGGTTTCTCCAACTCCCAGGCCTTGAGCACCTGCTGTCTCCCAGGTGCTGGAAATAATAAAAGTGAACACTTTCATGTGCTGGGCACTTTTTTTTACACTAACCTTGGTAGATAGGGACTATTATCATCACTCCCGGTTTCAGCAAGGCACACAGTTAACATGGACATAACATAGTAGGATTTGGTTCCAGGCAGCCTGGCCCGGAGGCTGTGCTGGTAATCATCACACTGAACAGCCTCTCCTTGGCCTTCCAAGCGTTCAGGAGACAGCAGGACAGGTTGACAGACAAGGAGTGACCATGTTCAACAGCACAGCACTCACTGTGGTGTGGATGCTCAAACAATTTGCTTTGGGAAGACAGAGCAAGAAGCACTGAGCTCCTTAAAGTTAGGCAAGACTTTTCCAGAGGTGGGGCAGTTTAGGTTGAACCTGGCAGATCAGTGGGAGAAAGCAGAGCACATATTCCAGGTGAAATAAATTCCGTGTGTGTGCATGCTTGTGCTGTGCACACCTGCTTTCAATACCTGCTCTTAAAGGGCTTTCTATGTGCTGGACCCTATGGTATTTTATGGACTATCATATCCCTAAGGAGGCACTGAAGGGCCGGTAGGATTAGCCTCCTTTTTCAGATGAGGAAACTCAGTTTCAGAGTTAAAATGTGTTGCCCAAGATGCACACAGACAATGTCACAAATTCTTCACCCCGGGTATCCCCCGGCGGTCGCCACTGCCCAGGCTGAGGTGTAGCGCGAGCTGGTCCAACTTGGCCCACTGACTGATGAACCTGCCTGGAGTACATAGCAGAAAGGGAAAGGTTGAGAAAGAGGGCAAAGTAGCAAGATCTTTCTTTCAAGGGAAGAAAGGCCGGGCCCCTCCTCCCCCAGCCTGGCGGTGCGCGCAGCGTGGAGCATGGTGTTCGGTTGCCCCCCAGCTGATGGCCCGAAGGCTAAGGTTGCAGCGCGGGCGCTCCGTTCACCTGACACTATTGAAAAGCAGAGCTGCGAACAGTGGCTTATCACAAAGCACCGGAGGTCTCTGTTTCTGGCTGGGTTTTGCCGCGCACTTGGCATTCAGAAAGCACTTGTAGAGGGACTGCCAAAATGCCAGATTTTTTTTTTTTTTTAATCCAAGGCAGGGTCAAATTTTCTCCCCATCCACCCCCTTCTCCTTCCCCACAGTAATCGCATCACAGGGAAACCTGAGCTCACTTGTTTTTTGTTTTATTTTATTTTTTTCCCCCCTGCCTGCTCTGATGTGCCTGGACACTGCATTTGCTGGAGAAGACTCCGGGAGGAGCTAGGTCCTGATTTATTGTTCTCTCCCTGGGAAGTTTGGCTTCTGAGAATTCTATTGTCTCAAGCCCCGGGTGGGATTTAGGTCTGGTTCTAAGGAATTGAGTCTTGGAAATGGGATTAATAAAGGGCTTGTTCTGGGCCCTCCAAACACTGTGATGTGGCAATTTATGAAGGAGAATACAGAAGAGATGGTTTGTTCCATTGCTTCAGCTGCCCCTTGGATCTTTAAATAGGAACCTGCTGCATCATGACGGGCAAACTCAGAGGTTCCAG
The DNA here is from genome assembly GCA_004026585.1 of Noctilio leporinus. Lineage (NCBI taxonomy): Eukaryota > Metazoa > Chordata > Mammalia > Chiroptera > Noctilionidae > Noctilio > Noctilio leporinus. The sequence goes on from PVIW01000258.1 coordinate 302,688, forward strand.
GCTGTCTCTCAAGGTCCCCCTCACCCAGAGTTGGCAGCACACCTGTCTCCTGCCCCTCACAACACTGGCAAGATACCCTCCATCGGAACAGAAAAAGCCAAAGTGTGCTTTCCCTTCTACAACAAACACCCTGCATGATGTAGTTGCTGTGTGTGTGTGTGTGTGTGTGTGTGTGTGTATTTGTGTTAAATGCATGAGCTAGGATTGGGGAAAGAGTGGGCAATGGTGGAAATTGGGTGAAGGGCTTAAGGAGTGAGGAAGAGAAAGGTGACCCACAGTGGGAGGACTGACCTGATGTTGTAACCTCATTTGCTTTGCTCACCATCAAAATCCTGGCTTGAGAAATCTGAGTATGCTTAATGTGTCCACACAGAGAAGGGCCTTTCTCTGAACTGAAATGGCCAAGGAGTATTTTTAGTAGAACTCGAATCTGTGTTTATGTATTTGCTGTTCCAAGAGGAACTCAAACCTAGTGACATTTTCTCTTTTGTGAGGCACTTGTTAGCAATGGTTTCAAGATGGCATTTCTCTTTGTAACTGTCCTGAAGGTTTGAAAAGAAAACTTCTATCATTTCTCAAGTACAGAAACTACATTTTGGTAGACCTGAAGGAAAGAATATTTTTTGACAAATATATGAGATGAAACCAGGAATACCTTGATTTTAATTATGAAAATAATCCAACTGGTTTAAGTGGCAAAATATAAAATTATAAGCAGGCAGAAGGGTAATTTCTGAATGAGTGGGGTAATTATGTACATTCTTAGAGAGGCTGGACTTAACTCCTGAGTTCTGCTTTATGTGTTGTAGAATGTCATGGTTCAATCTTCTACTAAATTGGAGAGCAGAATAATTTGATACACAGTTGTATCAAAATACTTCCAGAGAAAGAGAGAAAAAATGATGAAAATGCTACCAGTTTTTTTGTTTGTTTGTTTGTTTTTTGCTTTTTAAGTGGAGAATCTGGAAAAGCCCTAACAAATTATGGCACCTTGTTCCATGTTGCTCATCACGATGCTTGAGCCAGAGAAGATGGCTTCAGCTTTAACACGTGGAGACCTAGAGGAACGTAACGTGAACTGAGAATCCTAGTGGACTTCTCTCAGCACCAGAGCATGCCTGGAAGACTTCCTGGTGAGATCCTGGGACCCTGTAAGATCTCTGAGGCCAAGGGAAATATTTTTCATTCACAGCTCTATCTAGGATACCTGATGAAGACTTGTTACCCACCCAGTAAGTACTCAATAAATACTTTTTATGTGCATGGAATAAAATAAAATGTGAAAGGAAATCTGTGAGCTCTGCTGTGTTGAGTGCTAATGATTATGGTGTTGGCATTCTGATACCATGGTGCTGGTGTAAAGAGAGCTATTCCACAGGTGGTATATTTTGTCTGAGAACCTTTTTCTGGAGTGAATGCATCAAATCAATTTAATTTGTTGATCAATTGCCTTTAGGGCACAGTCAAACATTTATAATACTTTTCATCTTCTTTCTTATTTTATTCACATTTTACTGCTTTTATTGAGATATTTTGCCCTGTGAAAAATTCACAATGAAATCTGATTCACTGGTTAGGATTTTTTGTCCATATTGTCTACTAATTATAGCTTCCTCTAGTTGTAACTTTTGAACCCCCTTTTGATCCCTGAATTTGTGAAGTCTAATTTGCCCAGCTCAGATTGAAATATCATACTATTTAGGTGTTGCTGATTTTATTTGATGTTGATTTATTCTGATTGTGGTAAATAGGATCAAAGATCACTCATTTGTATACCTGTCCTAACAAATTCTTGACACAGTGCCTGATGGCTTTACTGTCCAGAATTAAGTCTCCCATATTGTTAACATAGCCATGCTGATCACTTTGCACACTCTGTTCTCCCTGTTGGTGGAACAGAGCGTCCTGTCCTGTTTCATCTCTAACATCATCATGTCCATAACACTTTAGGCTTTGTAAATTCCAGCCAAATGGTCTTTCCACTGAATGTTGTTAACTGCTTGTTCTTTCCCATCTTGAGGCTTTTTTTGCTGACATAAGTTGTACCAATCTCTTTAGGTTTCCACAAAATATTCCTGAATCTTCCAGAGATAAATTTTTAAACATCTTTAAAGGCACAGATACTATGTTATGATGTTATATTGTGCTATATTATATATTATATTATACCACCATATGTATATGATATAAATGACCCTGTTTTATTTTCCATTCTTACCTTGAAATTCTTTGAAGATGGTTCATGTCTAATTTATAGTTATGTTATCTAGGGTTATTTTAAAGATTTTATGTATTTATTTATAGAGAGAGGGGGAGGGAGAGAGAGGGAGAGAAACATTAATGTGTGGCTATCTTTCATGTGCCCCCACCTGGGAACCTGGCCCACAACCCCAGGCATGTGCCCTGACTGGGAATCAAACTGGTGACCCTTTGGTTCTCAGGCTGGTGCTCAATCCACTGAGCCACATCAGCCAGGGCTATCAAGGATTATTTTAAAAAATAAAATTGAATTCCTCTCAGAACCACTATCACAGGAGGCTGAAGGGATCATCAGTCTTGCTCTGATTGCTTCACTGGATGGGCTGGGGTTCCCACTCTTCTTACTTCCCACAGAACACACATTTCTCTGTTCTGCCCATTCAGGATGTTTAAAATAAACTCTTTAGTAAGTTTTTCCAAAAGACAAAAAGGCCATCTTCTCCAATATGCTTTTGCCTTTTTGGAATATTAGGGGAAAGGAAAAACACAAAGAATAAATATGTATTAATACTTTTGAAAAAACTCTTTCCACAAACAAAAGGCTGAAATATTGGCCCTGAGATGTGAATGTTTATAAAAGTGAAGAACACATCTGAATCAGGGTTGTAATTAGCTATTCAACCAGAGGCAAGACAACTCTATGCAGTAGGAAATAAGAGGAAATACTGCTGAGGACATGACAACTAGTTAGAAATGTCAACCAGAAGAGAAGAAGCATCAGGAAGGCTTTGCAGGTACGAGAGAAGTAGAGGACTCAAGTTTGGACACTGGCCTTTAAAAGGACCATGGGACTCAGGTAGGATTCAGCTATGGAGGGAAGGGCTCTGGATCAGGCATCACAACAGGATGTTCAAAAAGGAGAAACAGTGTGGGACCCAGGTTACCAGAAAGGGATTCAAAGGTTAACCATGTGCAGAAGCAAGGCTGGCTTCACTTTGGATTGCTGAGTCACTGAGCTACTTGCCTAAGGTTCCAGAATTGCCAGCCAATAGGAGGGAGGGAGATTGGTCCCCAAGCTGGGGGTGGGGCTAAGCTTCAGCCTGAGGCAGAAATATGAGTTGCCCCAGGGATGGGGAGTGGAAGGAGGAGGAGGGAAAGGGGAGTGAGTCAGGCATGCCATTAAATCAGGCTTTTGATGCCCAGTGTTTGGAAAGGACACTGGCATAAAAATTAGGCTTCACACACTTCTCCACACATGGATGCCGTCAACACTTAATTTTAAAGACACTGACCACAATAAAAATGGCCTGCTTTATAAAAATCATCTTGTGTATATCCTTCTCCAAAGCTCAGTCTCAATCGCCACAACCCAAAGCAAAGAATGTCTCACATGTTGAATGTATAGTGACAATGTTATTCCGATAATGATTGTTAGTGAAGTCTGAAGAACAACAAGCATAATTTTGGGGGCAGGGAGGTGGTGGCAGTTAGTGAGCATGTCATGGATGATTGCCAGCTTGTGACCCAGTAGTCAGGAAACACTTGGGTTAGGGCAACTCTAAGACCTTGGGTTGTGCAACATCCATAATTGTTGCAGTGAAAGCCCTTGAATGTTTTTCAGTGACTTCATAAGCAAATAGGCCCAATCTCTTTCCACTTTAATCTATACCACATTCTGCCACTACAGAAAGCTTTCTTAAACTATTACTTAAATATGTCTTCATCTTCAAAACTTCCAGTATATCCTTAATATGCTTCCTGTTAAACCCGAAGCCTTCCTGTCAAAGATCTCCACAACTTGAACTCACTCCACCAACTCAATCTTTTCTCATTGTTTGGAGGCATGGACCCCATCTTAATCTGTTCTCTGTGTCTGTCAGGCTAACTATTTCATCTGCATTCCACTTCTGGTGATGTTGTTTATGCCACTGGAGTAAACCCCTTCTGTCTTCTTTTGGATGTCAACTTCTTCCACATTTTAAGATCAAGCTCTTATTTCATGGCCTCCATGAAACCATTTCGAAGAATTTTCTCTCTTCTTTCAATTCTCATTATTGCAGAAACAAATAGTTTTCTACCACTCTCCTTTTTCTTCTTTTCTTACTGGTTCTTCTTTATAGGATCCCAGCTCTTTTGGAAAATGAAGTGATAATATTCTGGCCAGTGAGACAGAAATACATTTCTAGGAAAATTTCCCAACATAGACCTTTTCCTTCGGGGGGCTTCTTTCATCTTTTCCCCCTACCTTTATTTAGATATAATTGACATATAATATTCTTAAATGTAAGGTATATGATGTAATGATTTATGCATATTCATATTTACATATAAATGATCACCATAATAAGATTAGTAAACACATCACATCCATTACCTCACATAGTTACCACTGTTTTTGTAGTGACTACAATAAAGACCTATTGTTTTTGCAACTTTCAAGTAAGTACATACACAATATAGTCAACTATAATCACCATGCTGTACATTAAATCTGCAGAAAGTATTCATTTTATAACTAGAAGTTTATTTGTTTGACTAATATCTCCCCATTTTCCCAACCTCTCACACCTGTCTCCTACCAGTCTACTCTCTTTGAGTGAGTTTAGCTTTATTAGATTCCATATTTAAGTGAGATCATACAGTACAGTATTTGTCTTTCTTTGTGTAACTTATTTCACTTAGCATATTACTTTCAGCATTCATCTATGTTGTTGCAAATGGCAGGATATTCTTCTTTCTCATGGCTGAGTAATACCTACTGTGTGTATGTACATACATACATTTTTCTTTATTCATTCATCTGTTGATAGACACTTAGGTGGTTTTCATGTCTTGGTTTATAAATAATGATGTAATGTACATAGGGGTACAGATAATCTCTTCAGGGTAGTGATTTTATTTCCTTTGGTATAAACCCAGAAGTGGGTAGTTCTCTGCTTTTTTGTTTGTTTGTTAGTTTCATTTCATGATTCTGCTCTTTTTAAAATTTTCTATCAAAATGTAGTTGGCATACTTTTTTGTGGGTAGTTCTCTGCTTTTTTGTTTGTTTGTTAGTTTCATTTCATGATTCTGCTCTTTTTAAAATTTTCTATCAAAATGTAGTTGGCATACCATAGTATATTAGTTTCAACAATGTGATTCAACATTTTTCACATTACAATGTGATCACAATTATAAATCTAGTACACATCTCTAATAGCAAGTTATTACTATATTATTGACTACATTTCCTGTGATGTACACCACATCTCTGTGGCTTATTTATTTTATAACTGGAAGTTTATGCTTCTTATTTCCCTTTACCCTTTTTACTCATTCATCTTCCTTCTGGCAACCATCAACTAGTTCTCTTTTGCTGAGTCTGTTTTTGTTTTTAATTTTTAGTTACAATTATTATATTTTTTACTTTTTCATTGAATTTATTGGGGGTGATATTGGTTAATATAATTATGTAGGTTTCAGGTATGTAATTCTATAGTACATCATCTGTGTATTGTGTGTGTTTTTTTAAAGATTTTATTTATTATTTTTAGAGAGAAGGGAAGGAAGAGAGGCAGAGAGGGAGAGAAACATCAATGTATGGTTGCCTTTCACCTGCCTCCAGCTACAGAGCTGGCTGGAGACCTGGCTTGCAACCTGATTATGTGCTCTGGCTGGGAATCGAACCAGCGACCTTTGGGTTCACAGGCTGGCACCTTATCCACTATGCCACCAGCCAGGGCTTGTGTATTGTGTTTTGTGTTCACCATGCCAAGTTGCTTTTATTTTTTAATTGTTTAAGAAACCTCCATACTGTTTTCCATCGTGGCAGCAATAATTACATTCCCATCAACAGTGCCTTAGAATTCCTTTTCCTCCATGTCCTCACCAGCACTTGTTATATCTTGTCTTTTCCATAATAGCCATTCTAACAGGTGTGGGGTGATATCTCACTGTGGTTTTTATTTGAATTTCCTTGATGACTTGTGATGTTGAGCACCTTTTCTTGTACCTGTACAGCCTTTGTGTGTCTTCTTAGGAAATGTCTATCAGGTCATTTGCTCAAGTTTTCTTTAAATAAAAAAAGTATTATTATTGTTGCTATTAAGTCACCTCATTTTTTCATATGAGTATGTTTGGAATATCAACCCCTCCCTTAGATACATGGTTTATAATATATTTTCTCCCATTCCACAGGTTGCCTTTTTATTTTGTTCATTGTTCTATTTTCTGTGCAGAAACTGTTTTAGTTTGATGTAATCCCACTTTCATTTTTGCTTTTTTGTTTTATTGCTTCCCCTTTGATGTCGTACCAAAAATTTGTAACCAAGACCAACATTGAGGAGCTTTTCCCTATGTTTTTTCTAGGAGTATTATGGTTACATTTACATTTTTAAATTTTTGTGAGTGGTGTAAAATAGGGGTCCAATTTTATTCTTTTACATGTGAATATTCAGTTTTCCCACTACCACTTATTGAACAGCCTATTCTTTCCCATTAAGTATACTTAGCTGTCTTGTCAAGTATTAATTGCCTGTATTTGCATTCTGTATTTGTATCCTGTTTGATTGATCTATGTGCCTGTTTTTCTGCCATACCATACTATTTTAATTACTTCAGCTTTGTAGTATAGTTTGAAATTAGGGCATGTGATACCTCTTGCTTCATTCTATTTTCTCAAGATTGCTTTAGCTATTTGGGGTCTTCTGTGGTTTCATACAAATTTAAGGACTAGTTATATAATTTCTGTGAGAAATGTCATAGGAATTTTGGTAGACTTTACACTGAATTGCTAGATGGCTTTGGGTAGTATGGATGGTTTATCAATATTAATTTTTCCAATTCATAAACAAGGAATCTTTCCATTTTTTTGTGTCATCATCAATTTTTTTTTTTTTTTTTTTTTTTTTTTAGATTCTATTTCTTTTTAGAGAGGGGGGAAGGGAGGGAGAAAGAGAGGGAGAGAAATGTCAATGTGTGGTTTCTTGCATGTGCCCTGACTGGGAATCTAACTGGTACCCTTTGGTTCATAGGATGGTGCTCAATCCACTGAGCCACCCTAGCCAGGGCTCTTTCATCAATGTTTTATAGTTTTCAGTGTGCGGAGATATTTAACCCCTTTGGTTAAATTTGCTTCTTACTCCTAAGTAATTAATTGTTTTTGATGCCATTGTAAATGGGATTTCTTTTTTCAGATAATTTAGTGTTAGTGTAGAATAAAACCAACTGAGTTTTGCATATTAATTTTGTAACGGGCAACTTACTGAAATCATTTATTCTAATAGTTTTCCAGATTTATTTAAGTATAAGTAACAAAGTTGTAAGATGTTTAAAGGACACATTGTGATGATTTTATATACATATACATTGTGAAAGAATTTCTCAAATATAATTAATTAATACATCCATCACCTCAAATGTTCATCTTTTCTGTGTGCACATGAGAACATTTGCAGTGTTATCAACTATAGTCACCATATTATACATTAGATCATCAGAACTTATTCATCTTATAGCTAAAAGTTTGTAGCCTTTTACCAACCTTTTTCTATTTTTTTAATCCCCCAGCCCCTGGCAATTACTTTTTTATTTTCTCAAGCATTTCTTTTTTCTTTTCTTTTCTTTCTTTTCTTTTTGTAGACTCTTTAGTACTTTCTCTATATAAGATCATGTCATTTGCAAACAGAAAAATTTACGTTTTCCTTTCCAATTTAGATGAATTTTTTTTATTTTTTCTGCCTACTTGCTCTGGCTAGGACTTCCATTACTAAGATGAACAGCAGTGATGAGGGGTGAAATCCTTGTCTTATTCCTGATCTTAGAGAAAAAGCTTTTGAGCTTTTTGTGGGCTTATCACATGTGGCCTTCTTATGTTGAGGTGCATTCAACATATGTTGAGGTGTTTTTTTTTATCATGAAATGATGTTGAATTTTGTCAAATGCTTTTTTCTGGTTCTTTTGATACAATCATAATTTTTAACTTTCACCTTTCTAGAACCTGTACTGGAAATTGCAGGGAGAGCAGTCAGTCATCTTGTGTTCATAAAATAATCAAAGGAATGATAAAGAGGGCAGTAGATTGGGATGTTGGTAATATCATGTCATGGAGCTATGGCACCAACCCTACACTGCCTAACTATAGCCAGATTTTATTTCCTTGTGTGAGAAACATAATCTCTTTTTTGGGAACTCAAAATAGGTTAGTAGATGATACCTGCAGCTTGATATAATCTATATCTAGTACCCCTATATATTGAGAGTTAATATCATACCATAAATCAATTATTTATTTTCTTACCCTTTTATCTTAGTCAATTTCCTCTCCAACTAGACAGTTATCTCCCTGTGAATGGATATGATCTTATATGTCTTCATCAATATTTTATCATTATTCTTAGACACTGTTAGAGGCATCTAGTAAATAAGAGTAACTCATGTTGATTGCATCAGTGCTGACTACATCAATCAACCAATAAATATATCATAATGTAAACTCAATAAATATATCATAATGTAAACTATGTACCCAGCATAATGGGTGCAGTACAAGCTGGAGGAGTTTGCATTCTGGAGTGGTTTTATTGTGATATTGGAACTCATATATTTGTATATGAGTTTTTGATGTATTTGTGTAAAGATAGTCATTAGGCATCTTTCTAATAACATTTTAGCATTTAATTTGATCATATCTTACTATTAAATGAGTATTTGTACTTTTTTTTTTTTAATTTTATTGTTGTTGTATTACATTCATCCCCTTTTTGCTCCCCTCTGTCCCCCTCCCCACCCGAGTACTTGTACTTTTGACAGCCAATGTTAAGGTACAATAATTAGATAATAAATTGTCAGGCAACACCCTGGCTGGTGTGGCTCAGTAGACTGAGCAGCCTGTGAACCCAAAGGTCACTGGTTCAATTCCCAGGCAGGGCACATATCCAGGTTGCAAGCCAGGTCTCTACCCAGGTCCATAGCTGGTGGCAGGTGAAAGGTAACCGTACATTGATCTCTCTCCCTCTCTGCCTTGCTCCCTTCCCCTCTCTCTAAAAATAATGAATAAAATATTTTTTAAAATGTCAGGCAATCTTAAATGATATCTTAGTATAGTACTTATTATGGGATGAATGATACAACACTATGAGAATACCCTTGTAATGCATTTCCATTGGAAGGAATATTCTTTCATTAGCTTTGAAAGAAGCCATCCTTGAAATTGAGGAAGTCAAGAAACTGAAATATGTGGGTGTGGATGACTTATCTATATACAATTAAATTCACCAAGAAATGATGTAATAAGTGATGAGGAGGAAAACAGTGAGCCAGGTACTAAAGTGAATGATAAATGAGGAACATTGATCAAGTGCTACATAACAACAAAGGAGAGTCAGTAGCTGTGTTGTCAGAGGATTATGTGTTGTTAACAAGTATTACTAGTAAAATATGTTTTTATTAGGGCCTTAATATTTTTCACCCAAGAATTATTTAGGAAAGTATTTTCAAATTTCTTTTTTTTAATTACATTTTTAAAAGTTTATGTATAAGTAGTTACAATATAATATTGGTTTCATGTGTACAATATAGTGATTTGACATTTATGTACCTTACAATGTAATCACCACACCAAGTCTAGTAATCATCTATTAGCGTGCAAACTTATCACAGTATTATTGACTATATTCCCCTTTTCCTTTTCACTGATCCTTTACCTTCTTCACTTTGTCAACCAGCATTTTGATCTCTGATTCTATGAGTCTGTGTGTTTTGTTTTGTCTTTTTAAAGATTCCACAAATAAGTGAAACTCTGTGCTGTTTGTCTTTCTTTGTCTTTTTTCACTTATCATAACCATCTAAGTTCATGCAGCACTCACAAACAACAAGATTTCATTCTTTCTTAATGGCTGAGTAATATTCTGTTGTATATATATTCCACAACTTATTTGTCCATATATGTTCCACAAGTTATTTACCAATTCACCTATCAGTGGACCCATAAATTGCTTCCAAATCTTGGCTATTATAAACAGTGCTGCAATGAACATACATCTTTTCAAATAGTTTTTTTTTTCTTTGAATACATACCCAGAAATGATTTCTGGGTAGTATGGTAGATCTATTTATAGTTTTTTGTGGGACGTCCAGACTGTTTTCATGGCAGCTGTATCAATTAGCATTCCCACCAAGAGCACACAAGGGTTTCCTTTTCTCTACATACTCATCAACACATGTTATTTGTTGACTTTTTTGATAACAACCATTCTGACTAGTGTGAGGCGGTATCTCATGGTTTTTGGTTTTGGTTTGTATTTCCCTGATGATAAGTGATATTTAGTATCTTTTTAAATGCCTACTAGCCATCTGTTCATTTTCTTTGGAGAAGTATCTCTTCATATCCTGTCCTATTTTTTGATCTGATTGTTTATTTTATGTGATTGAGTTATATGAGTTCCTTATATGTTTTGCATATGAACCCCATTACCATCATTGAATATATTTTTTGCAAATATATTCTTCCATTTAGTATGTTGCCATTTTGTTTTATTGATGGTTTCCCCTCGCTGTGAAAAAGCCTGTCAATTTGATGAAGCCCCATCAAACTAATTCAATGATTCTATTTATTCTTTGTTTTTGTTTGTTTAGACTGTATTTATTTATTTCTAGAGAGAGGGAAAGAGAGAGAGAAAGGGAGATGGAGAAACATTGATGTGTGAAAAAAACATCATTTGGTTGCCCCTTGCATGGCTTTATCTGGAGACCTGGCCTGCAACCCAGGCATGGGCACTGACAGGAATCAAACCAGTGACCTTTTGGCTTGCAGGCCAGCACTCAATCCACTGAGCCTACCAGCCAGGGCAGGTGAGGATAAATAAATTTATTCTTTATTTCCCATTTTATTATATTTTGGGTTTAACATGCCCTGTTTAATAACATTTTGTAGAACTTATCAAAGATTTTCTTTGTGGTCTATTATATGGTCAATTTTTGTTAGTGTTCCATTGCTATTTCAAAAGACTGTACTTTTTTTTTTTTTTTTTTGCTTGGGGGGTCTGGAGTTTAATATGTAGCTCTGGAGTTCATTTTATTAATTATATTACTCAATGATGAGAAGATCAAATCCACACTGTAACTCATTTTTTGTTAAATTCAGACCAATCTATGTATGCTGTTAGTTTGTTGTGTTGAAGAGAATTTGAAATTTTAGCTAATTTGAAAGATTAATCCTGTGGTTCCAACTTTGAAAGGTTGATACTAGGTATATATACCTATTATTTTAAGCAGAGAGTTAAGAGAAACTGCCTAAAGTTTATTGAAATCTTTTTAAGAATTTGAGATTCTTTCTTTTTCTCTCTCAATTCTACACACATGCACGCACACACAATATACAATTTATTAGACAGAAGAGTTGTGTAAACTCTAGAAAGTATTTGCCTTGTAGTGCTATTACCTGCTTAATCATACATTTTAAATCTTTAAAATAAAATAAAATACACTACTCTAAAATGAAGTTTAAGGGCTTAGGAAAATTAATTAAGTCCATGAATTAAACAGTTTAAGTGCAATTTAGTCCATGCTATTATTAGTTGACCAAACATCAATTGAAGATTCTCCTGAAAATTATTGTTCCTGTTTTACATAAAATTTACTAGATTTATAGTTAAAATAAAGTTATCTCTTAGGTGAATTTAAGACCTTAAGGAAAATTTGGGTTTTTTCATTGGGAAACTCATTATATTGAATATGTAATTCTAAATAGTCTTTTCTGGGCACAAAAGCCCTCCTTGAACAGCAAAAAAAAAAAAAACTCCCACTGATGTAAAGTGATATTTTAATCAAAATTCCAGAAAGGGGTGGGTTTTGGGTTTCTAAGCAAGGAAACACAGAGAAATCCCAGTGAAAGACTTCAGATGAAAATGGTAGCATGAGCACAGGTTTCATAGAATCCTCCTGTCCTCGACTGAAATGAACAAAGGAATACAAAAATAGAGCAGCTGTATATATAATTTGGAATAAGATTATATTGTACAAATGCTCATGAATTTTTGCTAAATCCATTGCAAATGGGACCAAGATAACAGAAGATATCAAGGAGTCTACAACTATCCCTTTTTAAAAAAGCAAATGGACAGATAATATCCATTTAGTGTGAGCTTTTTCACACTAGAAAATAAGTCCTCACATTTTCCCCCTACTTCCTTCTGTGGTGGCATTAGGGATAACCAGGACCTGTTTCATTAGAGTTCTAGACTATGGAGTTTTTTTTTTTTTTTTTTTAAGATTTTATTTCATTATTTTTAGAAAGAGGGGAAGGGAGAGAGGCAGAGAGGGAGAGAGACATCAATGTACGGTTGCGTTTCATCTGCCTCCAGCCACAGACCTGACTGGAGACCTGGTTTGCAACCTGATTATGTGCCCTGGCTGGAGAATTGAACCTGTGACCTTTGGGTTCGCAGGCCAGCGCCTTATCCACTGTGCTACCAGCCAGGCATAGACTATGGAGTTATTGAACTGTGAATTGAATAGGAGAAAACCTGGCCCATCCCAGACCCTCTTCAACCTTCCTGTTGACTGTAGAATCTAGATTCTTCAGTGTAGATCTGAGAACCTGAGAAGGTGATGTATGGTTGGCTTTTGTACATGTACAGTTTGATAGAATAATTGCATTGTAAAATGCATGTATGTCAAATTCATCCATCCTCAGTTTTAGTGATGCCAGTTTTTCCATGCAATAAGTTACAAAAGAATAATCACTTATCATCTAATGATTATACTTACTACCAGGGAAAGCATCTTATAAGCATTTTACCTTGTCTTTGACATGATCATGACTGAAATCATGGTGTAATTTTGTTAAGAAAAATTGGTCAAATACAACGGTATTTGAAGTTGCTGTTCTCTGGCATTTTTTTCTTCTTTGGCTTAGGGAACAGGTGGCAGTTAAAGGATTCGTAAATGCAAAGTCATAAACTGAGCAAGGATCTACTCAGTGCCTGCTTTGCAGTCACATCGTGGGTTAGTGGGAAGAGCAGGGGGCCAGGGTCAGACAGACGGGCGTTTACACTCTGGTGTTGCCACTGACTAGTGTGTGATTCTTCATAGGTTATTCGATGTTTCTTCATCTGGAAATGTGGTAGCACTACCTACTTAATTGCAAGAATTAAATCACTAAGTTAGATAGCAAAAATCCTTGGACATGGTTCCTAAAACATAAAACATGCTCAGTAAGCACCAAGTGTTCCTTAAATATAGCTTATAATTTATTCTAGAGGGTATGATGGTTTATGTGCTATTACTAAGAAATTTTTACTTGTCAATTTTCAACTGTATAGAGCCTCCCAAACTCAGCTGTAAATTATACAGAGAGAAAATAATTCTCAACTGTCTGAAAATCCTTCATATGCCATTCCTTAGTCACTTGTGTATTAGGTACCTACTTACATTAAGGGTTTAAGGTGGGATGTCTCAAAGGGCAAATGACACACTTATTTCTAAAAAAGGAATTTCATTTCATTTTGTTATTTTCTAGCCCCTAAAAGTCATGCCAAGCATTTTGCTTTGTTCTACCTACATACGAGAAAAGGGGTCAGGGGGTGTAAACGTTAAAGGAGAAATTAGGATGATAAAAGCAAGAGCAACAAGAAACACTCTCTCCAACTAAAGTTATGTTTGCCCATTCACGTATGCTGCGTGTCTGACAAGGTAGGCTATATGACTGACTTCTTCACAGGCACAATTGGGTAAAGGAGTTTAGTTCATGAGAAACAGCTAGTAAACACACCCAGGTCCTTTGATTTGCATGGTAATAAGCTTAAGTGACATGATGGTGGGTGGGGTGGTGGGGGATGGACATGAGAGATTAGGCCGAACACTGAGCAGCACTGTAGTTTTGAGAACTGACTTTTTGAAATAACTCAATGACAGCTGTATGGTCAACCAAGTCTTATACCCATATTAACTTAGTTTATACATTGGACTCCCTGGGTAGTTTGTAAGCGCCTTTGAAGGCAGGTACCATGTCTATTTCTCTCTGTACATCCACCCCTAGCATAGACATTTCATAAATACTTGATGGATGAATGAATAAATAAGTGAAATCACAAAATTAAGTAGCCTGAGGTTACTGATCTGAAGGCATCCTACAATCCTAAAAAGTTGAAGCTGTAACTTGAGTAAAATATTTTAAAGAGACTAACTCTGTCCATACTTACCTGTATAGAGAAATGCCACTCACAAAGTCAAGGCCCACAGTCTTACTTTGGTAAACACTATGTATATGCATGTATGCATTTGAGTTATTTTAAGTTAGCTACACATGGAAATTGGGGTATGCCATAAAAATTTGGAATTGTATAGTTTTCTTGATTAGATCTGGACTGATACACCATTTCCTTTTTTTATTTCCTTTTGAAATAAAAAGGAAAGGGTTGGTTTTACTAGATTAAATGCTTTTGCAAAAATATGTGACCAGAACTAAGTAGTGACTGGCCTCTCTGGATGGCACATGTGATCTGTATGTAATTCACCATAGTCTCCACCTACTCACTTAACTTATTTATGTCACCTACTTGATAGCTGGTTGAGTCTGTGACCTCTGCACCATGTGATGATCTGGTTAAAATAAAAAGGTGGGGGTGCAACAAGGAAGAAGGGGATATTTCTTCTTCCCAAAATCCCATTAGAGAAGTCTAATTGGAGTTGATGGAAAGCTGCTGGGGTGGGAGAGAGCACACACCTGCAAAGTGGCTGCATTTCGGGCAAAGCTGATAGGACTGTCTGTGCAGGGAGAGGTGGAGGAAGAGCAATGGAGGATTCCAAATTCCATTTCATTAGGCTGCATAATGGTCCTTCGCAGTCCACAAAGATCAGTCTTTCAGCAGTGGGGGCCGTGCAATTAACTTGCTTTCTGAGAGTGGGGAAGAGCAGAACGGAGGTGGACTGAGGTTGTACTCCATCCAAACTACCTCATGCAGCTCTCTGGTTCTTAGAAGTCAGCCAATTCAATTTACTTACATTTGGCTTCCACTTTCAAAAACGCATACCCTGGATGACACAATCATATTAGGTTTACTATTTTACAGTGATGCAGCAAAGAGCCAGCCAAGTACCTTAGATCTATGAGATTTATGGCCAGTGATTAATCTTGTAAAAATAATAAATTGCCCCCCAACAGGGGGAAAGAACAGATTATTTCCCAAACAGGAAAGAGAATCTAACCCATTCATTTGATGGATGAGTATTTCTTTTCAAACAAACAGACAGACAGACAAACAGAAAACATTTGAAATCTAAAAAACGAAACAAAAAAATCTCTCTGAGTACCCGACAGTCAACATCTTCCGAACTGAAGTTGGTGGACACAGCTGACACACTGAATTTGCCCTCCCACCTTAAGAGCATTAGCAAGTTGCAGTGGGTGCTCCCCAGAAGAAATATGATATCCTCACACTGGGACCTTCCAGGAGGAACTCCTCCTTCCACATTTGGCAGGCTCTACCTGAAGCTCACAAACAGGTCCAGCTTGAAAGATGAGGATTCAAGATGCAATGAACAGCATATTTTTCTTACTATTTTTATGGGTATCTAAGACTTGGAGGGGGCGGGGAATAGAAGAATGTCCCTGAAACTGGAACTCAAATGACTTCCAAAAGCCATCCCTTAATGTTTTCCCTCTAGCCTTTCTTTTTTTCTGTAATTTGGAAATAAAGGGGAAAATAAAATGTACTTATTTAGATATAGAGGAAAAATATTTTTAGGCTTTTTTGTTTGTTAGTTTTCAGAAGGAGGGCTGTGTAGCACGGTGGCTATATCCATACCGCCTCATGTGTGAACCGAATTGCTGATAGTATTCGTGCTCATTGTTACCACCTTTTGTGGTAGCAAAAAGGTAGTGAAAACCCTACCTTTTCTGAAGTGGCTTTACCTTATAATTCATTACTTTTGTGGGGGGAGCTTTATATAAAAAGTCAGAGGAGTGGAGGAGTCTTGCTTCATTGGTTTTTCATGAAAGAAAACATTTCTTTTGCAGCTTGGAATTAAAAAATGCAACTATTGGAGTTGTTTTCCTTTTCCTTCCTCTAAAACCAAGAAACATATTTTTCTTTCTGCCCTGAGACTATTACTGAACTATCAGATGACCAGCTAGGTCCTGAAACCAAGATATTTATAGTCTGTAAATATTTTTATGGTGGTAGTGGTGAGGAAAGGGGTGGTCTTCCCTATACACACAGACAGCCTTATGATTTTTTTTTTTTTTAACATTTAAAAGTAAAGTCTATTTTCTCTGCAATGAGAGCAAAGCAATCCAAGGCTCTGCTGGGAGAATTTATGGAGATTCTCTTTTATTGCATTCTTAGACCTTGTGAATCTGTGAGCTATATGAGTTATGCAGATTATGAATTCATTTTTATGGTTCTCTTTCAGGCCCGACATAGGTATTAAAAAATAAAAAGAATTATAAACATGGATAAAGTTGTATTTCAAATATTGTATTTTTTTCTGAGTCAGTTTCATCTCAGAGCATCTAACCCTGGAAACAAAGTAACTCAGGAGTTTAAAAAATAATTGGTGTTTGTGCATCAAAAGCAATTTAATGATGTATCAGTCAGCTCAGCTTTGGTGACAAATGACCCCTCCACCTCAATAATTTAGAAGTTATTTGTTACTCAGCTGTGACTCTGTTGCATGTGCCCTCTTATGCCAGGATCCAGGAAAAAGGAGCAGCTCTTAGTAGAAAAAGGTCATTTTTGCACTTAAAGAAAAAGAGCTTGAGAAACTCACCATGGCTCTTACAACTTATGCTTAGATGTGTTATGGGCCACACAGGCTATCATTGACCAAAGCAAATAGAATGCCCATGACCAATGTCAATGGGGCAGGAAGCTTCTCCCACAGAAGTCACTGCAGGCTCCATGGTAATGGGTAAGATGCATAATCACCCTACAGCAAAGAGGAAGGGAATAATTACAAACCATATACAATCTACCAGGATAATCAAGAAGGACTTTCCATAAACCCATTACCAACCTATCCAGACTGTTTGCAGTCTCTATTCATCTATTGAAATCATGACTCCCCCAGCCATGAAGTACACATCCAGCCCTGGCTAGGGGGGGCTCGTGGATTTAGCTCCGGCCTGTGAACCAAAGGGTCACCTGTTTGATTCTAAGTCAGGGCACATGCCTGGGTTGTAGTTGGGAATGTGTAAGAGACAACCACACATTGATGTTTCTCTCCCATTCTTTCTCCCTTCCTTCCCCTCTCTCTAAAAATAAATAAATAAAGGCTTTTGTAAAAAGGGGGAACACAGCCAGACTGCTTTCCTCCTGTTGCTTGATGCACACTCAGGATATTAAAAAATAAATGTTAATTTTCCATAAGCAGAGGAAATTTAGAAGAGTTAAAATTCTAAAAGAAAAGCATTATAATATAGTTCACAACTGAAGACACACACAAGTATTGCTCAATAGTCCTAATTTTTTCTACCTGCTCTTACTTTTTTCTTTCCTTCTGTCTTCTTTACCCTTTCCCAAAATATATCATTTGTATTTATTATAGCTCTGATTTTTTATTTCTCTTATTTTCTATTTCCTTTTTTTCTTTTCATTTCATTAACTCATTTCTTCAGTTAATCAATATTGCTTCCCAAATATATCTAGTATACCAAGATAAAACAGATATGGTCCCTACCTTAATTTATGAAATACGAAAGTTCCACTAAAGCACTTTATAACTCTGAAATTCTATGATTATTTGCTCTTCAGTGTAGGCAGACTTTTAGGACAGATAAAGATACAAAATTAGCTACAAGGTAAGGTAAAATGTTTTAAGTGCCACAAAAAGGTAATTGACAAAGTGCTATGAAAATTCAGTAGAAGGAGATCATTTTTTAGGACGGCTTGGCACTATATCAGTCTGACATCTGAGTTTTCTAATTTTTTTCTCTTTTAAAATTTCCATTCTCCTTCCTTGACAGATTCTTTTTCCCTCCTGCAGATATTTTTTATCCTTGGTGGCCAGCCCAGGGCTTTGACTATCGTTCTATGTACCAGCACTCTCTTGTTTGCAATTTACAGAAACCCAATTTAAATTGGCTTATGCAGAAATAGGGAATCTACTGCATCATAAAATGGAAAAGTGTCAGGCACAGAATCTAGGTATTTAAAGGATGTCATCAAGAATCTATTGCTCTTCCTTGGCTTTGCTTTCCTTGGTGTTGGCTTTATTCACAGACAGGCTCTCTCCTCTCTTTCCTCGGGGCACCAAGATAGCCAGCCAGCAGGCTGTTTAGCGACCTCAGCAGTTCCAGTTCTTTCAGGAGTTCCAGCAAAAGTTCTCCTTTTGCTGGGCTGTCTTGGGAAACAGTCCCACTGCGGAATCAATTACAGTAACTAGGGGAATGGAATGCTTCAATTGGTCAGGCTGGGGTCGCCTTACCACCTGGGAGCCTGGAGGAAGGTGAGACTTTCTTCTAAATGGACGTAGTGCTGGGTGTTTCCTTATTAAGAAAAACAAAATTGCTGTTTAAGAGGAAGGGAGAGTAGAAAATAGACACACAAAAGTAACAGATGTCTCCTACATAGTAAGGGCTTGATAATGCATTTTAATGGAAATAATGCTGTTATTGACTTAGTCATAGATACATATGGATGCAGAGGATCCTTTCTTTTCTCCCCAAAATGTTGTTCCCAGCCTTTCCCCATATCTTATGCACAATAAATCCTACCCCCTAAAGATATTGTCTAGCTTGTTTTTTATTTCTTTAAACACATTAAAGCATAGTCATTTTGTAGTTTGCCTGGTTGTACTAATATCTGGAGTCCTAGTGGGTCTGTTTATGTTGTCTGCTGTTTCCCGTCCAGTGATTTTTTTTTTTTTTGTATATGTGTCTAGTTATCTTTTATTTTCTGCCGGTTATTGGACTTAAAAAATTATTTACAGGAATAATACGAATTCTGAATTTGCTTCTGCCAGCCCCTGTGGGCACTGTCAGTCCAGGACCACCTTAATTCCAACTCAGTGCTTGAGGGTCTCTAGACCACCCAGATGATGATGTAAATCTGGGATTCAAGATGTAGTGAGGACTGGCTTTCTACTGAGTCACCCTGATTCTAAAGGTATTATAGCTGGGGTTCCAGCATTTTAAACCCTTCTTTAAAAAATGAAAATTCACATATTTACGTTAGACAAATTGCCTCTGGATGATGATAACTTTCGTGTGCACTTATCACCCTGGCTTCTTGGTTGGCCTATTATTCTTTATCATTGTACTAGCTTTTTGTAGCTGTTGGAACAATGTTATTATAATCAACATTTTTAATTGTTTTTAGCAGAAGAGTGGGTGTATATAATCTAGCTTGTCATTCATGGGAATTGGAAGTCTTCTCTCCGAAAATCCTGGTCTCTGCTTCATCATTCCGGATCCTTTTCTCTGTTGTTTGCTCTCTGAGTTTTCTGTCCTGCTTCTTTAATTGCACTCTGCTTGTGGACCACCTATACTGGAATGAGGATAACCAAACCTGTGTTTCTTGATGGGACATTACGGGTCAAGTTCTCATGATCTTTGATGCACATCTTTCCTTCTCTGTCTTGAGATAGATGGTATGGGGTGCTTCTGATTTCCCCAAATTACTATCATCTTGGTCCATTTGGACTCCAGTATATTTCTGATCTTAACTTTCCAATTTGAACTCATTTCTACTGTCTGAAAGCATGATAAAGTTTACAGTGTGACATAGGCACAGGGTTTCAATTATACATGCAATGTGTCATATTTAGAAATGTATTACATATTTGTAACCAAGATTTATAACTCACTTCCCTCTAGAACTGAAATAGATGGGCAGCCTACTAGAGTCTTACTTGATTTGTATAACAGAAAAACTTTGTCTGACTTATGGAAATGTCACTTGAGTCACCACAACAGACTGTCACAGCCCCTTAACTGATCCCAGACTTGACCAGTTCATATCCCCAGGGCTTCTTGAATGAAGAAGAGGTCATGTCTCTTAAGCAAAGACCCTTATTGTACATTTTTCTCCTGGCCTTCCTCAACAGGACCTGGGGCCATTTACTCAGATGACTGTGTTTGGGGGAAGGGGAAATAACCAGACTTTTGGGGGAATCACTCTTAGTTTATAGACCTTCAACATATCAAAAGAAGGGGCTTATGAAGACTAGGTAATGATTTTCCCTTGGGTCCTTTTCCCAGGGGGTCTAGTGGCTGACCGTGGCTATTTCCACCAGTCTGGAATGAAGAGAGTACACACTCTGCAACTAGAGGAACCCTCAGGCTGGTCCTATGACTATGTGTATGTTTCTGTATCATCAGGAATGTAATGTATGTATTATTATTTTTAAATTTTGTATATTGTTCCAAAGTTAAAATGGCTTAAAAAGATGCATATAGACTTCCAGCCAAGATGGAGGCATAGATAGACACCCTTTGCCTCCTTCCATAACCATAAGAAGGGATACAACTATCTCAAAACTAAAAACAACCAGAAATACCAGAAAATCAAACTGCATGGAAGTCCAACAAACAAAGATACAAAGAACTAATACTCATCCAGATGGGTAGGAAGGGTAGAGCTGGGGCAGTGACAGAAAGCACAGTAACAGATTAGAGAAGTCAGGAGGGACACCTGGGAGTGTTCCCAGCCATAGCAGACTGCACAGCTCACAGTTCCAATGCCAGGGAAAATAAAGCCACATGGCTCCTGACTGTGAAAACTAGCAGGGATTGAGGAAACAGAAGAAAGTGCAGGTCTCTCAGCAGAGTCCTTTTGTTCAGAAGGTCCCCGGTGTCCTGGAACATCTGTAAATCTACCCACCCAGGGAACCACAACCAGGGTAACAGCTAGAGGGGCACCAGTCCCATACAGGAAGTGGGAGAAGTGCCTGGAAAAGAGGTAGTGCTGAGCAAGTGGCATTGTTCCCTCTCAGGCCCCTCCCCCACATACAGCACCACAGGGTGGTAAAATGGGTCACCCACATTGATAAATACCTAAGGCTCCACCTCTTACAATGTAACAGGTGCCACAGCTCTACCTAAGACACAGAGACAAACACAGGAGGCTGTCAAGTTGAGGAGATAAGTATGGCCCAAAAGAGGGAACTGGTCAGGGTGCCAGCGGGAGAGCTAAGTGATGAGAAGATAGCCAATCAAATGATGCAGAGTTCAAAATACTGGTGCTCATGGACTTGACAGATGTGCTTAAGTACAGCAAATGCAGAAGGGAAGAAGTGAAGGCTATGCTAAGTGAAACAAAGGAAAATCCACACAAAACCAATGGTGAGGGGAAGGAAACTGGGATTCCAATCAACAATTTGGAACATAAGGAAGAAGAAATAAGAATTGGAAAAAAAAAATGAGGAGAGGCTTGGGAACCTCTGGGACAACTTTAAACATGCCAACATCTGAATCATAGTGGTGCTAGCAGGAAAAGAGGAAGAGCAAAAAATTGAAAACTTATGTAAAAAAAAAATGAAAGAAAACCTCCCTAATTTTACAGTGAATGAATAGATGTACAAGTTCAGGAAGCAAAGAGGGTTCCAAACAATCTAGACACAAAGAAGACCATACCAAGACACATCATAATTAAAATGCCAAAGGTTAAAGATAAAGAGAAAATCTTAAAAGCAGCAAGAGAAAAGAGGAGAGTTATCTACAAAGGGGTTCCTATAAGACCATGAGATGATTTCTCACAAGAAACTTTGCAGGCAAGGACCTGGCAAGAAGTATTCCAAATGATGAAAAGCAAAAACCTACAACCAAGATTACTCTATCCAGCAAAGTAGATAAAGTGCAAAGAAGATCAAAACTGTGAACATTAAAATGACAACAAGCTCAATAACTATCAACAACAGAATCTAAAAAATAAAAACAACCAAAAAATTCTAGGCTAACAACGAGACTAGGAACAGAATCATAGGTTTGGGGATCATTTGGAGGTCTATCAGCTGGGAAGGGAAAGAGAGAGAAATGGAGAAATGGTGCAGGGGTTAAGATACACAGATGGTAGGTACAAAATAGGTAGAGGAATGTTACGAATAGTAAAGGAAAGGGTGAAGCGAAAGAACTTACATGCACCACCCATGGACATGAACTAAAGAGAGTGGGATTGCTGGAGGGAAGGAGGGTACTGGGTGGAGGGTAGCAAAGGGAAAAAAAATGAAACAACTGTAAGAGCATAATCAATAAAATATACTTTAAAAAATTTATATAATATTACAAGGTAGAATACATTAGAAATGGGTGAGTAAAACAGCAAAGGGAAAATAAGAGTAGAAGCATAAAATGCAGCAAGAAATGAGACTAGTGAAAATATCTGCCAGTCTCTTACACTTGCTATTAGCAAGTCACAAATTTGCTTTTGAGCAGTAACATGATTCATTATGACTGTCAGTTAAAAGAAACCAATTGCTTAGAAGAGGCTAATCTATTTTGGTTAATAAAGCACTGAAAATAGTGCTGAGGAGGATATTTCCTGCTCTTAGGGTCTACCTATTCCATTGTTCATCTCAAGTATCATCACAGTGAAATGAGAGATTTGCTTCACAGTAATGAAAACTGAGTCTAATTCTTAATATAGCTGAGAATCTTTATATATCTTTTGTTATTAACTGGGTTAATAACACTTCCTTCCAGTAATCATATTCATACAAAAAAGAATGGAAATGACACATTACTTTAGTTCAAAAGACTTCAGAACATATAAAATTAAACAAAGGAAATAATTTCAAAACTTCAGGTCAAATCTTGAGTTTCCTCTTATAGGCTGGTCTGCGTGGGACTTCCTTTGAAGAGAGACTCCTGGAGCTCTTCCATGAGGATGGAGAGCAAAGTGAGAAACAGGCCTTATCATCAATCTGCAGAAGAGTTCTCCAGTGGCAGAACACAGTATTAACATTTGGAGGAGTCAAATATTTACACATTTTTTTAATGTTAAATAAGTGATTATGGTGTGGCTTTTAAAAACATTCAGCTTATATTTAACAGGAAAAAAATATGCTATGAATAAAACACATTGTCAGAAATGACATGACTTATTCCAAAGTAATTAACAGGTAAATTCTAGACAAGAAGATTGAGTACAGTATCAACAAATTTCAACAATGAATAAAAAGATTGTGGAAAACTTTAAGTCAGAGATTATGAATATCTGATAACATAAAAGATAAGAGAATTCTAAATCAATTAGCTAATGA
This sequence comes from Noctilio leporinus, assembly GCA_004026585.1. NCBI lineage: Eukaryota > Metazoa > Chordata > Mammalia > Chiroptera > Noctilionidae > Noctilio > Noctilio leporinus. The sequence goes on from PVIW01000258.1 coordinate 326,064, forward strand.
AAATGAGAGTCAGAGCCAAAGTAAATCAAATCTGTGAACAAAAATATGTAGGAAAGTTTCAGAAAATTTTAAGTCTATTCTAATGTAGCCATGTCTACAGCCATAAAATCACTAATATCTTATGGTTTTTAACATTACAAAAGCATACAGAAATTGCCAAATGAAAATTTAAGAAGACTGGCATGGAGGAGAGCTTTTATATGTAAGATATAAACATAGAAGCTGTGTAAGATAAGGCTGACAAATTTAACTACATAAAATATTTTAAAATTTTAACATAGTAATATATATCATTTGAGAGACAAATGATTAACTTGGAAAATTATATGAAACTCAATAATTCACAAAAGATAATAAACATTTATCTATGTTCTACAAAATAAAAATAAATGACAAAAGAACATATAAAAAGAGATAACCCATATCTTGTAGTTTATAGAAAAGGAAATAAAACTTGCTCAAGTATATTGAAGACTCAGAATTTATATAAAAGAAAAGAAAAATGAAAACTACTGAGATACCATTTTTTTTTTGTTTTTACCTAGGAATATCAAAACATCTCGGTTGGTATGTGGGGAGACAGACACTTTCATACATAGTAATTTGATAGAACCTCTGCAGAAGGTAATTTTAAGACTACATACACACATATGCATACATCCAACTGTTTGATCCAACTTTTCTACTTCTAGGAGTTTATAATGAAAAGGTAAAATGACCCATGAAGAGGTTAATTGCAGTCTTGCTTATAACAGGAAAAGAATGAATATCATCTAAATATCTATCAGTAGGGAGCTAGCTAAATACAACCATACAATGAAATAATATGTGGAACGGAAGATTTTTTCTCTTTCTTATATTGTTGTTCAATTACAGTTGTCCCAATTTTTCCCCTTCCCTGCCACCCCCCACCCTGCTCCCACAGTTAATCCCCACCTTGTTGTTCATCTTCATGGGTCCTTTATACTTGTTCCTTGCTTAGACCCTTTCCCTTCTTTCCCTGTTACCTCCTCCCCTCTGGTCACTGTCAGTTTGTTTCTTATTTCCATGCCACTGGTTCTGTTTTGCTTATTTTTGCTCACTAGATTTCTCTTATGGGTGAGATCATATGGTATTTGTCTTTCACTGACTGGCTTATTTCACTCAGCATAATACTCTACATTTCTATCCATGCTTCTGCGAAGGGTAGGAGTTGTTTCTTTTTGCTGTGTAGTATTCCATTGTGTAAACGTACCACAGTTTTTTGATCCGCTCATTTACTGATGGGCACTTAGGATTTTTCCAGTAAATTGCAGAAAGTTTTTAATGAACTGATACTGAATGAACTCTAAAATGCATTTAAAAACTGAGGTGAAGATAGTGAGTATTCTAGTTGATGTTTGTACAACAATGAAATCACCTAAGGACTCATTTCTCACACTGTATCCCTGTTGTTAAGCAATGCATGACTGTGTACACATGCACATGTGCACATTTGATTGCACACATGCATTTTCTTGATAGGCACAACATCTCTCTGTAAGTATAATAAAAAAATAAAGGTAATCATGGAATAACTGGTTGTCTCTGAGGAGAATTGGATGGCTGAGGCAGAACCTTTCCCCTGTATGTCCTTTATTAAAGCTTTAATTTTAGCTTGTAGGAATGAATTATAAGTCTAAAGAGTCAAGTACACATGTTGTCTCCCACCCATAACATCATCCCCTTTTCCTGTTCTCAGTCAACTTTATCACCTGTGAGTGTAATGGAGTTGACCTCATCAGCATGCTTCTCTGTAAAGGGACACTAAATACATGTCTATCTACAAGGCCAGTTTAATGAAACCACCATTTAGACTCAGTTTGACAAAAAAGTCCATTGAGCCTCAACAACACATTCAGAATTTAGAAATGAAAGAAAGCAGAAATACAAAATTAAAGTTAATAATTTAGGACCCACTAAGGTTTCCCATAGTTTTTGAAACCAGGGGAAATATTCAGTGAATGGCAAAAAAAGAAGGAAAAAAAAAAAAAAAAAAGTCTGCATTATCAACAAACTAGCCCCAAAGAGATAAAGTACCACAAGAACTAAGTGTGGCAAATATTTGAGGATCAGTGGTGTCCTTTAAAAAACAGAGACAGGCCAGGAGGAAGAAAGGAAGAGGAATCTTCTTTTCTCCCAGGCCCCCACCCTTATCTTATTAAAAGCATTAACCAGTCCTCAACAGAAGGTGTGCTGTCAAAATTCTTTGTGTATAAAATGGATCTGGGAGTTCACTAAGTTGAAAATTATCTCTGGCTTAAAAAATACCACCTGTGAAACACAAATGATTAAAATCAGGGCAGCAATCTTTGAAGATAGAAAGTTGAAAGTCTTCTGTAAATTTAACATAGGGTAGTAGTTAACTCTCATTTTTCTACACTGAAAACCTATCAATGGTGAGTTTATCCTCACACTTGTTAGACTCCATAGCAAACTTTTTGAAAGAAATAGAAAATTGGTTGTAAACAGGAACTTAAATAGAGGCGAAAGAGATCTTGGTCTAATTTCCTACAACTATCTCCAAGGAACTGAGATCCAGAGAAATGCCCAAAGTCACTAAACTGGTTAATTAACGACAGAGCTAGATCTACTTGGTCTTGTGCTTATTTTTTCTTTAAAATATTTTAAAAGACATTGATAATCAAAGATCTTGAATGGGCAGACAGGAAGAGAGAGGGTTTATCTGGGGGAAGACTTGATTCTCCCATGGATTTAACTCTTTTAACTCCATTAGAAATGCAATAAATTTGGCATGTGCATATGTGAATGTGCAGGGGAAGTGGTATTTATAATAATGGAGGGATAGTCACTGGAATATCAAGTCATCATGCTTGGGCCACTCTGTAAGCTGAAATGTTTCTAATCACTTCCAAATTCTGTGATAAAAATCAAAGTCTCTGAAAGCAGAGAAACAGATCCACTGTTTCTGCAATGTGTTTTGTCAGCTCTGTGTCCTATAGGCCAGTCTCAGGGGCTGACTTTTCTTATCTAGGAAATGGGACCAGTGACCTCAACTCAGAGTTCTTTGGTTCTCAGGCATGCATAAAGGGAACGGCACTGAAATTCTCAGCACAAATATTGCCATGTAATAGTGATGTTGGTAAAAAGTAGTTATGGATAGGCACTAATACAGTAGTTAATAGACATGACTATTCTAATATTCCTATTATAGGATTGTCTCAAGATGCCAATTCCTGAACATCTTCTGAGACTAGAGGCAGAGAAAGTAAAATATAATAGGTTCAAAATACTACCAGGATAACATGGTACCTGTGGCCAGTCATATCCACAAACATTCATTCGTTCTGCCATGGTTAAAATCTAAATTCTTATCTTTTGTCCAGGGGGTAAATACAGTAATGAGTGCAGACCAGAAGATTTCACCAGGATAAAATTAGGTAACATCACATGTATTTAATGCAACGCTTTGTTAACAGTAACCCCCAAGTCCAGGAGACTTTGAGGGTGGGCAGGGGGACAGAGGAGGCTTATAAATGATATATACTTCAATGGAAAGTGAACTGTTCGTAAAGAATCAAGGTCTCAATTTCTTAACTAATGCAAGCAAGGGAACACAGGTTTTTGTAAGTTTTCCCGGAGGAGAAACGAAGAAATAACACGTCCGAGGGGAAGCAAAAGCTACTGGATACATCCTTTCACTCCCTGAACTGCGGGCGCATTTTAATTTCAGCCCTTGCGAATAAGCCTTCCTGTAAAACAAAGCCGAGAAGTAAATTTAAACGTGGCCCTCAGGTCTTCCGTCAGATCTTCCGCAGCCAGGTGGGTGCTGAGGCTGGACCCGACGCCAGGGCACCCGAGAGGGCGCCTTCGAGGTGATGCCAGCTGGGCTCCCGGGCCCAGCAAGGTCAGGAGGAGTCCCCACCCAGCTGTTCTGCAGGTTAGCCGCCTACTCGAGGAAAGCCCGGAGGGGATTCGCTTGGGGTTAGGCAAGCAGACGGCTGTCAGCGTTCTTTAGGACCTCAGGGAAACCCGAGAGTTTCTGGCTTTAGGACCCAGGAACTCCGAGGCAGCTTGGACTTAGATGCTGTGGACCACAGCACCACCTACTTATAGAAGCATCCCGAGCCTCAGCCCGGCAGCATCACCGTCGGAAAGTGCGCTCGCCACATCCTTTCGGGCTCCGTGAACATTTTATCTGCCTCAGCTTGGAAAGGGAGAAACCTTAGCGGTGAAGTGGCTGAGGAGGGAGCTCGGACAACCGCCCGATTGGACCCGGACCCGGAGAGCGAGAGCAGGCGTGCCCCTCGCTTGAGGATAACGCTCATCGGCGGGGACGCAGCATCCACGGCGCTCCAGCCCGGGGCCGCCGGCCCAGGGGACCACCGCGCACTGGGAACCCGCCGCGGCCGCCGGAACCCGGAGCTGCCGGGCGCCCCCCGCGGGTCTCGGCAAACTTTCCAGCAGCGCACGTGCTAGCGGGGCGGCTGGTTCCCGGGATGGAGCGCCGCTCCTAGGCGCGCCGCGGCGCCGGGGACGTAAGTGCTGGCGGCGGGCGACCCCTGCGACCGCAGCTCCTGGGTATCCCACTTCGGAACCAGAGGGCGGAAGAGCGCTCCTCTAACCCCGCGCCCTCGGCGCCTTTTAAGCTCTTTCCCTTCCCTGGAGCGCCGCACACGCGCTTCCCGGCGGGTCGGAGCCCGCAGCGGCGCAGAGGTGGCTCATTCACTGATTGCAAGCACCTCGCTCCCAGGCGCCCGCAGCTGTGCGCCGGGGGTTAAACGGCCCCGCAGCCCGTGCCAGGCAGAGTTCGCTCCCCCTCCCTTCCCGTCTTTAAGTTGGGAAGCGCGGAGCGGCGGCTGCCTCCCCCGGGTTCTCCCCACCCTCCATCCACCCCGTTTCTCCTCCTGGCCTCTCAGGTTCGAGGCGGCGAGATGCTGACGCCGCGGAACTGACCAGTGCGGTCCCGGGGCCACTGGCGACCGTCCCTCTGCACCTTCCCCAGCAGCGGTCAGCGCCGGCTCCTCCGATGAGCCCTCCAGTTCCCCGACTTTGAGAGGTGCCTCTCCCCCGCCCGACCGCCCAGATGCAGTTTCGCCTCTTTTCCTTCGCGCTTATCATCCTGAACTGTATGGATTACAGCCACTGCCAAGGCAACCGATGGAGACGCAGTAAGCGAGGTGGGTCTTACTCCGCCGGAGGTGAGTGGGTGGCGCGGAAGGGCGGGTCGCGGCGCCTACCGCCCCGGAGCTGCTGGGGCTCGGGGAGGCAGGACAGTGACCCCCACCCCGCACTTGCACACCAGCGCCCCACTTTTCGGGGCGCGGAGCTCTGCAGAACTGACTTTTCTGTCCTCAGAAGGTGCAACGAACCTGAGCTACGCGGGAGGAGAGCGGGATGAACTTGGTGTCTGAAGGGTGCTCGGGGCTAAGTGGTGTGGTCCCTGCTCGTGTTCCCTACCGCACCTCCACTCTGAATTCTTGTCTTTCGGTCTCGTTTCTTATTTGGCACCCAATTTTCTTCTCTGTGGCTTTTTTATCTTTCTTTTTAGCCCTCTGGACCATCTCCCCTGCAGTTACCGGGCCCTGCCTTCCCCACGCACATGCGCCCCAAACCGTGACCCCAGATAGCTTTGGACACAGCCTAGCAGCGCGTGTGCACGCCTGTGTACGCGTGTGTAACGGAAGAGGGATCAAGGGATGGGAGATTGTCTGGGAGGGGCTACCACACCACCTTGGAGATCCTGCATTTCCAGGAAAAAGGGCAACATTGATCTCTTTTTCTGGACTTAAGACTAGATGGGAGGATTCGCTGGACTTTCTGCTTTGAGCACTAACTCCTGAGCCGGTTTTCTAGAGAGTGGCATTTGGGGACAGGCCCGACTTGGCCCTCTTCATTTACTCCCCTCAGAAAATCAGCTACTTCTGAGAGAGGGTTGCTTCCCCCTGAATGAAATTCACTTGCGGCTTTTTAAAGATTTTATTATTTTTAGAGTGAGGGTAAGGGAGGGAGAGAGACATCAATGTATGGTTGCCTTTCACCTGCCTCCAGCTACAGACCTGGCTGGAGACCTGGCTTGCAACCTGGTTATGTGCCTTGACTGGGAATCGAACCAGAAACCTTTGGGTTCACAGGCCAACACCTTTGCACTGTGCCACCAGCCAGGGCCCACTTGCGGCTTTTTAACCGCTCCCTCCCTCTATATCACACACGTGGGCTTGGGGCAAAGGCGAGTGGAAGCCTCCAGAAAGGTTTAAGGGCGCTAACTTTCCCTTAGATTTAGGGTGCCAAGTTCTATCTCTGAGCCCTGCAGCGGCTGTAGCTAATACAACGGCTTTTGGGGGTGGGGGGTGGGGCAGCTAACTGCTGAACACAATTAAGTCGTCTGGGGAATTTATACAATCCTCTGTTCCACCTCCCCTACACCTTGCATTCCCGGCTCATGGAAGGTGCAGAGCAGTCCCGCTGAGCTACCTAGCGATTTAGACTTTGCTGGGTTAGAATTTGGCCTGCGGTTAACTGGATCTTGATTTTTCGCGGCTATAAACGTCTCACTTGACCTGTGATGTGATTTGTTTATAACTCGTTTTGTGGAATCTCCAGTCCTGCGTTCAGATTTCGGAGAGAGCTTTTCGCGCCTAGATTTTTCCTCGTTTTTCAAGGAAGTCGTTAAGCTGTTCTCACCTACCCTCGGGGCTGGAGGTTGGCCCGTCCTGGGGCTGAGCCGGAGATAAGTGGGGTGGGCAACTTCCGCAGCCTCTGTTCTCCAATTGCGGTGGCAGAGCCGTGGTGTATAAGGGGACCCTCCCCCGCTCACCCTCATGTCTCTCATTTCTGACATTTGGGAAATGCTTATTTTTAGAAGTTATTCTGCATTAAAATATTCGCGAGAAATTTCTCCTAGAAGCCATGCAAGTTGGATACTGATATTGATCTTGGAAAAGCCCTTTTCTATCTCTGTCTCCTCCATCCCTCTCAACTGGTCCTTTCCCTACCCCACTGTTTTCTTTCGAGGTATTGCTTGGTTGAGTTGGCAATTGGATTACACTGTGGTCAAAAGTGTTTGGAGAGGCTTGCCCTCTCTGTAAGCACAAGTTGCAGTCTGCTCGGTTGGAAAACTTCAAGTGCTTAGCGTTTGAGGAATACAGAAATATCAAAAACCCATCCCCAAATTCTTACTAATTCAGGGTTGCCTTTCTGATCCATGTTGTCTGTCCTGTCGTGGTCGGGCAGGGAATAATCGAGCATATTTGCCTCAGAATGGACGGTGGAGATGCTGTTGGGTGGAGAATGACCTTACAGCACTCCTGTGGCCAGACGCGAAACTGCAGCCATCTCTAAGCCCCGCCTGTGCCTTCTGAGCGATCTGAGGCAAACCTGTTTGTTTCCCTGCTGCTCTAGCACAATCTCAGACCCTCCACAGCTGACAGTGAGAAACCCAGTTCTAAAGTATGCCATGGTAACTTTTTGCCAAGTCAACCTTTCAATTTAATAAAGTTCAAATGCTTTCAAGTACTTGTAAATTAGTAAAGTTGTAAGGAAAAAATATTCTATCCAAGTGTACTCCCTGCACCCCCTTTCTTAACAGATGTCCTTTCCTGAATCCCAAGTTTCTGGCTAAAATAACTGCGGTCCTTAAAAGTGACCACACTATCTGTGCCAACAAAGGGTGCACTGTGTTTTTAATTAAAAGTGGAACTACTTAAAGGGCTGGCTAGACAGTGTAGTGTGATAGTAGCTATTCTGCTTTGCAGGGAAGCTTAAGGATTGCATTGTGAGAGTCCTGAAATGAATAGAGATCTAACTCAGGTTGTGTGAATTGTTCCTCTTCACAAACTTAAGCTGCTTTTAATTGATCTCATGTCTACTGATTGATCCTGCACCAATTGTTGCGCATACCACACCATTGGCTTTCCCAAAGGAGATTGATTTAAATTAGTTCCCTGGTGAATGCTTGACTACTAGCCAGATCATGTCAGTAGTGACAGCTGACATGCTAGAGCCTATTGTGGTACCAACATTTCCCCTTTTCCCTTTGTTTTTCATAGTGGCAGTTAAAATATTGCTTTCTAGGAAGAAAAGTGATTAGTACCTTAAAAAAAGAAGGTGTTGTGGCCCAGAAGAAGATCAGTTATGTTCTTGGCTTTGCGCTACATTGTAGGCAGCAGTCACACCAGGGTTGGTGAGGCTAATGCCTGGGATCTGATACTTTTTTTTTTCATATTCCATCTGCAAATAATCAAACCTTCACTGTGGAGCATTCTCAGAACTTCTCTGGCATTATGTTTAGTCTGCTCTATGATCTCAGATGTGCTATAATATCATTTTCTTAATGAAATAAAATTCTTGGCAGAGATCAGATAATTTAGTCAGTTAAAATCAATTGCATCCAGTCTGGAATAGAGAGCAAATATATCATTTAACTCTTGTTTTATTTGAAAATATGGGGAGAGGATTTCGAGACTAGAATGTCGGCATTTCCTACTTTTGGACAAACCTTTGTTTGGGGGAGACCATCATAAGCAACCCCAACCAGTCTTTCTTTCCCTTAGTTATAAAAAAATTTATAAAATAAAATGCTTTGGATAAACACTAATATGACCTGGTAGCAATAATTTTTAAAGTTGATTACGCACAAACACAATATTGCAAATGAATATCTTGTTGAGGGAAGACACATGTCAATGGTTTGAAAGGCTAATTGACAACCCATGTTGACTACATGCTAATAATCATAGCACTTTGGCCCCTTATCCACCTCCCATTGAATAGCATGATCATTGTTAACTCCTGTTAACCCCAACTCTCCGGAACTCTCTGGGGACCACTCAGGATTTATTTGTATGGTACACTGGGTTATTTGATTCATTTTTATTTTTTGGAATGGTTATAAGCCACATTTCAGACCGAATTACTGAAAGGTGGGTAGACAAATTATAACTTGCATATAATCTCTTGGGGTATCTTGAGTTTGGCTTGTAGTGACTTATTTTTCTATCACTTTCATTCTGTTGATATGCTCAGTCACATTTTAACCAGGGTTTTATAAAAATTTCTTGATAAAACTCTTTGAAAGAAGCAAGACCCTCAAACCTGTAATTGGTATTTCTGGGGATCTGATGGTAGGGGTAGGGGTGCTGTATATAGCCTTTCCCATACTGGAGTGTGGAAGCATCTCATTTTCCTAAGATGAGATTTGGCTTCTTCCATGAAACTGAAGTATTTATCACAAAGAGTGTTTCTGGCAACTGAGGTGGGCCAAAACAAAACAAAACAACAACAGAAAAAAACAAATCCAACAATATGTAAATGTTTTCTCTTAAAACTCCTAGAGCTAAGTTAATTTGTGTCTTTAAAGATATAATGAAGAGGTTTGGAGATACTTGGTTTTATAAGTGTTTGAATGATAGTTTGCTTCACAGTATTCTTTCAAAATACGAAATGGCACATGGAACACATTAACCTACACTTAAATGAAAAGGCTTCAAAATACATTTTGCATGCTTACTTACTTACTTTAAGTTCCAAATTTCAGAAAAGCTGATGTGCTGTTTAACTTTGCAACATAAACATGCTCTTTCTTTCCTTTTGTTCTCTTTTGTTAATGGGCTGCTTTTTCTTCCAGCAGAATTCTGAGTTTCTCTGGCTAGTATCTTACCAGTGCACGGAAGTCAGAAAGTTGCCTTGCCCCAACCAACGTCTTACTTAGCTACTGCAGTTGGAAGTGGTTCCAAATGGGTGGCACTCCCCCAAGCCTCCCTTTAACCCTGGCTTTCTTTATCTGCTTTTAAAACCCATCTTGGGTAGAATCCAATACTTGCAGAAATCACAAGTTGGAAATGACACTTCTAATTCCTTAATGCAAAACCATTTCTTGATTTAGTCAGAGGCTAGCTGGCCAGTTTATGGATTGTGCAGGCTACTTTTGACTTCTTCCAACTGACTGCCTTTTAATCCATTTTTCTCTTTCCTGGAAATAAGTCCTCTTACACCTCCCCAAGGCCAGGAAATAGATGGCAAACATCGTTTGATACATCACTTGATAACCACTCTCCTGAAAGGAGGTGGGAAGCTCTGGGATGAAAATAAACTCCTAAACTTTTCTTTCCACCCCAAACTATCACGATGCTCATTATTTTTCCCCATGATCTGCAGCAATCAAGGACTGACCCTTAGGCAAATACAGTGTTCCATATCCGTATGTATACATTTTCACATTTTTAGATGGAATACATCTGACGTGTGTTAATACTAAAGTGCATATATTACAGATGTAACTGTGTGATAGGGCACATATATACATACATGTACATATGTGTGTCTATAGGTGCGTGGGTAAGTGTCAAGAAGAGTGTAGGGGTGGTATGACTATAAGGGATTGGGTTTTTGTAACTAAAGGGGATTTTTCACTTACCTTTCTCAGTTCTTATTTTCTTTCACCTTTCTCTCAGACAGGATGACAGAACAGGATAGGGGACAGGCAAGGGAGGGGGAGGAGAAGGAAGGATAGAGTGTTTTCAGCTTTTCCAAGGCCAACTCTCCTCTCCTTTAGGACCTTTCTGCATGAGCCACCTTCTTTTCAAGCATGCTGCTGTTCCCAATCCTAAAATTCTTAATTTCCTCTTTCCCCACATTGTTTCCCAACCTCTTCCCCTCCCCTTTTTATATTCAGTTCTCCCCTTGCTTAACGTCCTTTCATTCACGTTTCCATCTGTCAAATCTGGCTTCTGCCTCCTCCTTTGACTGGAAGGGTCTTTTTTTATGGTCATCAGTATCCAGGCCTCACCTCATCGCCAGCCCCACCAGCAACGTGACAACGTGGCTGCAGTCCTCTGCGACTTGCTCCCCGGGAGAGATCTCTCTCTTTTCTTTCCACAGAAAGTCTCTTCCTTTGGCAGGCAACTCCACGCTCTAGTTTTGCCTCCCTCCCTCTTCCCGCTTCTCTTTTTGGGTCCCCTCATTCAGAACAGACACATGCTAGCATTTCTTTATTTTGCCCTTGGGGATTGTACCCGCCCCTGTGTCTTGAACTGTTATTTCAAGGTGCAGTCCTTCAACTCAAGCCCCAGCACTTTGTAGAATGAAGGATTTATTGAGCTTCAGATGACTTTACTCTCTGATTTCCCAACTACTGTCATGTGGGTAGATACCCCACACACCTTCATATGTGGATAGAGACTCCACATTTCGTGCACCTGCTGCCGCATTGACCATCTCATCCACAGATTTGGTCATGTTAATTCCTAGTTCTCTGCCTATAAACCCCAAACCTCCCAGGTCTCTGTATCGACTGCGAAATTAATGTCAGCCCTTTTTTTGCATTGCAGTCAAGGGTTCCCCACCATCTGATTGCAGCCTGTTTCTGACCTCCCACCACCTGAAAGCAATATGTACTTAAGTTAGACCTGATTACTTCATTTCCAGCCACACCGTGGGTCTTCAGGTTGTTGAACATGTGGTAGTCCACAGCGAAAATGTCACTGCCTATGGGAAGCCTTCCTGGAATTTTCTGCATTTTTTTCTGGAGCCAAAATCAATCAGGTTTCTTAGGGTTTTCTTTTTCTGCTACTCTGAAAGAACTCCTATTTTCACTTTTCTTCTGGTAATTTTAGCATATGTCTTTTCGTTACTCTATTTTAAGCTCCTCTATGGCAGAAGTTCTGTGTGTTCATCTTAATAGCTCCCCCAACCAGGCCTGAAGAGTGCTTCCCCCGCACATTCTGGCTGAGCACAAAGGCATTGGCTGTGAGATTTTGTTGTTTGCCCTTAAAATAATTTTGGTGACTTAATGAGAACAAATAGTTTTAAATCAGAAGTTTTTGCACATGGTTGCATTTTGAATGGTTAGATAAAAGTATAAATTCATTGTTTACTATTGTTTAGAATTTAGAGGCAAACAAAAAATCCACTAAAGTGTAAACGTACCCCCAGCCCAGTCCTCATTCTGGTCTCTTATCATTTGTAGACTTTCACAGAGCATTAGTGCCTAGTTTCGTACCCATGTGTGTGTTATGTGCCATTGAGTCACTCTGACCCCCGAGAACCCTGTGAGTAAGTGATATCCCCATGTCCTGTCCTCCACAGCCCCACCTAGCTCCTGAAGACTCATGCCTGTAGTTTCTGTTATGGAGCCATTTATCTACATATCTGTTTGTTATTTGAATGATAGAATATCTCAAATGACTCAGATGATTTTGGGGCAGAGTAGGGTAAACTCTGGGTTGGTAACCTGTATTTTAAAAACACTTCTTTATGAGAAAGAGTCAATAAGGGATTTTTTTTAAATCCCAAAATACTTTGCCCCTATGAATAATCATTTAGGGGGAAATAAAAGGAAATGGCATTTATATTCTTAAAAGGCAGTCATGTTAACATAGATAAATTAGTGCAGGAGAACACTGAGGCTGCATTCTTATGTTTATGACTTTAGTATAAACCTAGCTGTATACAGACACCTGTGAGAGACACAGGTGTGGTGAGTATGTGTGTGTATGTGTGTGTTAGAAAAGGTTCTTCTGTAGGCCTGAGTAGACTGTATAGATTTTTGTATTGTGTCTTCCAGGAGAGCACTGACATTTCACCGTCCTTTCAAAGAGCTGAGACTAGATTGACTTCTAAGAAAGATGAGCTGCTTACTGAAATGAATGAATGAGCACATAAAAACTAACAGTTAAGCCCTCGCTGGTGGCACAGTGGATAAGGTGCCAGCCTGCGAACCCGAAGGTGGCTGGTTTGATTCCCAGCCAGGGAACATAACCAGGTTGTAAGCCAGGTCTCCAGCCAGGTCCGTAGCTGGAGGCAGGTGAAAGGCAACCATACATTGATGTCTCTCTCCCATCCCCTCTCTAAAAAACTAATAAATTAAAAAACAAAACAAAACAAAAACTAACAGTTAAGTTGAAGAGAGATAGAACTAAAATTCAATCCCCCACTGCATTCTCTGGCTTTTCCTGTACACTTTCAACATAAATATTCATTTATAAAACGAAACAAAATCACTTTATGTACATACCTCAGAGTTCTTTGGTCCATATTTATTCAGCCTCAGAACTAACTACCACTCATAATTATGCTATTAATATCACTGATAAGTATCTGAGGGCTGAGGGTATGGAGTAACTGAGGTGAAGAACCATAAATGTGATCTGGTAAGATTTGCCCATTAATATGGCTACATTTTTATCATTATTTAAAATAATCATTCTCGTGTATACTTATAGGAACCTCATTTATTTCTGGTATTCCAATTAGCACAAATATGTGTATGTCTTTGAGTTCATGCTCATGTATGTGCACGTGTGTATGTATTTTATGCATGTATAAGTACATGTATTTTAACCATCAGAATGCAATCAGAACAACCAATCAAGATTAGAGGAAAGCTATTCAATATTCCTTATATTATTCTAAAGCATGGAGAAATGATTTATAGGTAACTTTCCCCCAATATATAGTTGTTTTGAGAAAGCCTTCACAATTTTGGGGACACCTTTCAACTTTCATCTGTTGGGGGATATTGAGGACACTTACAGAACAAATTTAGGCTTGCTCAGAACACTTTTTAATTTTTTTGACTTGAGGTCCCGAAGTGGGGGCAGGATTTTTGTGTTTCTTGAAGTTAGAAGGAAAATCTCTTTTGTTTTTTGGGGGGTTGGGGGTAGGGGAGTATAGAGAGAGGATCTAGGGCTTTCACTAAATTATCAGAGTGGCGCACAGTTCAGCTCGTTCTTTGAACAAGTTGAGAAGCATTGGTTAAGGAAATAGCAGGTAACCTTAATGAGCGTCATGCCAAATGGCTGCTTCACACTGATACAGAAATTTGTTCTCTGATTGTGTGTGTGTGTGTGTGTGTGTGTGTGTGTGTCGGGGGGAGGGGGAGGTTTCTAGCCATTTGCCATGTGTCTACTTCTGCAATATGAGGACACATTGGAAGCACTCACTCAACATTTATTTCTTAAATTCTTACTTGGCTAATACTCTTTACTCCAAAGACAATAGCTGTTAAACTCTTCTCTCCAGTTCCCTAAAAAGTTTATAAACGTAAAAAAATAAATAAAGGGACAGAATAAGGGTTCTGTTAAAACTTCTCCTATGGCCTAATTTTTATCTTATTAACAAAATAATAATACGGAGTTTTAGAAATTGCTGTTGCAGTCTTCCAGCTGATGCCATATGGTACTGGCGTTGGTGTGACCTGTCCGTTCCACACTTCCGGTTCACACACTGGTCAGAGCCAGGACCACACTCTAGCTCTGGCCAAGGGCACTTTGCTAGATCCCTGCAGCTGGGACTTCTTCACAGGAAGGGCCTTGCCTCTCACCCATCGCCTGATGCGACCTGCCCGGCAGCCACGCTGCAATGAAAAGGCTCACACCGATAGAGGGCACACTCTGCATTCTTTTTCCTGCGCTTTGTTCTCTCAAGTTCTGGAAGATTTGTGCTCGCTTGGCTTTGCCCCGTAGGTTCAGGTGGCAGACCTGCTCTGCTTTCTCCAGTAAGATTGAGGTCAGGATCATCTGGACATCCTCGCAGGGACAGAGGGCAAAGGGAGCCAGGAAAGAGAACTTGCCGTCTGACTGAGCATTTCTGCTTTGGGTTCTTTCTGTCCTTTTGAGGAGACCGTCTCATTAAAAGGCAAATTTAACCAACCTTTCAGTTTTAATATCTAGGGGGCAGATGTTAAATCCAGAAATTGCATTAACCTGGAGATGGATTCTAGCTTCTACAGACTCTTGGAAAACTTTAGTTTTTTTTTTTTTTTTTTAAAGAATGTTTTCCATAAACACATGCCTAAAAAATTAAGCAACTGGTAAAATTTGGACTTGCCTAAACAACTTCAATTTAATACTTCCCAATGCATTGTTTGCCAAATTCTTTAATCTTTATGGAGTAGCCCATTTCTTCCAAGGGTTCACATTTTGGCCCTTAGAGAATGGTGAAGATTGTTTGATTTTATTTTGAAAAATCAAAGTCAACTTTTTTTTTAAAGACTTTATTCATTACTTTTAGAGAAAGGGGAAGAGGGGAGGAAAAAAGGGAGAGAAGCATCAGTGTATGGTTGCCTTTCACCTGCCTCCAGCCACAGGCCTGGCTGGAGACCTGGCTTGCAACCTGGTCATGTGCCCTGACTGGGAATTGAACCAGCAGCCTTTGGGTTTGCAGACCGGCACCTTATCCACTGAGCCACCAGCCAGGGCTCAAAGTTCAACTTTTTTACAAGAAGGTTATCTCTCCCCTCAGACAATAAAGTATGACATGGGATTGACTTGTTCACCTTCCATGCTGCGTTTGAATGCCTCTTGAGTCAAAGTTGGTTTTTAACATTGAGGTATTTGTACTGTATTGCCCTTCACCTGCCTATTTAGTTTACCACTCTGCTTGAATTTCAAGGCCAGGTTTCAGTTTAGTTGAGTAGCAGTGGGGTTAACATTCCTATGACCAAGTGATGTGTCCCTATGTTTATTACCCCCACAAAAATAGACCTTGGAGGCGGGGGTAACTGTGGTATCTGTTTTCTCAGCTCTTCCACTGCTGTAAGTGGTCTTTGAAGACTTTCCACTGCATGAGAGGCACCTGGGAGCCCAGTGAATCCAGAAGGACCGCACCTGGGGATCCCCTAACTAGGAGTTGCGTTAAAGCCATCCAGGCCTTTGACTTGTCACATGTTCCCTGGGTAGTTCTTATAGGTGGGAGAATACTTTATTAAAGCTAATGCTAATTTTGACACTTTGATTCTTGATGTTTTTAAAGGTTGATGTTCTTTGGAAGTGTGTGTATGTGTATTTAAGGGCCAAGTATAGAGGGGAATTTTGAGGGACTTGGGTGCCAGTCCTGGGCTCATGTAAGCATTTATGAAGAAGTGGCAGAGGATATCTATAGCTTGGATGAGTGGAATGAGCAAACTAGCTTTGTTTAATGCTTTTGGAGAAATCAGAGTGTCCAACCCGTAGCATTTATTCTACTGGTGAAAGATATTCTGTGGTCACCCTCCTTTCACCAGGTTGGTATAGTGGAGAAACTTTGTCAGGGTCAAGAGACTAAGTAATTTGAAAAACCCAAATGTTTTTTGATAGTGGACAGTGGTGGTTCCTAGAAGCACCATTAGTGGGTTGAGGTTAGTTTGTTGTGGAGTTAGGGAGGCCTGTCCTACCACTCCTGGTGTCCAGGCAGTCATGCAGGGGCTGATGTGATTCTTGACTGACTTCTGTCAATTATGAAATACTTCTTTGTCTATAATTGATAACTATCCTGAAAATTGATCTAGGGCTTGGAAATTGTCCCTTGAAAACTGATTGTCCAAAATTATGAATTTGGTTCAATTTAATTGTTCCCTTATGCAGAAGTAAAAATAATTAGTTCTTTGCAGCTGCTATGGGTAATCTCAACATGATTTTGATTTGAAAGTGGCTAAGTGAATAATAATGGTTTTAAAGGCTTTGGCAAGCTTCAAGTAGTCTTTCTGTTGAATTTCAGAGAAAGGTTTGAAGAAATGGCAGGCTGGACCGAGAAAGGGGAAGAAAGAGAAGGGACAGTTCACTCTTTTTTTTTAAGACTTGAGGCCTGTCATGTGGGGAAAGGATGTGATTTATTCTACCTGTTGGAATGAATGAAGGCAAAATGAAAGAAGTTTATAGGAAGATGACAGCTTACATTTAGGAAAGTGGCCATTAATGGAAGAGACCTTTTCTTGATCTCCTGACTCTTTCTAAATTATCTTTGCCAACAGTAGAGGGTATCTACTAAGAGTTTTGTGAAGCTGGTAACTGTTGAATGCAGAGGGACCTCTGTGGGCCATTTACAGTGTACAAGCCACCATGAGCACATTTGTAATGCAGCTGGCGTCTCATAGTCATTTACATACAAATTCTTGTTGTCAATGACTCAGACTCAAATGGTAGATTCTTGCCTTCCCCAATGGGGAAAGTTGACAAAATTGCTTAGATGCAGTTCCATATGCCTCACTAATTTAAACTTCAGTCATCAATATTATAGATTCTGAAGTTTGATCTGAATTTTCAGAGAAGGAAAGAAGCCTGTAAAAACATTCTTACATGATCATGATGGCAGTTTCTAGAATGTTCCATTTTAAGAAAGTCCGAGATTTCAATGTAATGAACCATGACTCATGCCATACAATATTTTTACCTTTTAAAATGGGGTTATCAGGCTGGAGGATAAAGAAATGTTTGACAGAAATTCATTAATACTACTACCTTTCGGACAAGGCAGGAGATGCAGGGACACCTTTGTGTGTTACCTCCTGGCTGTATTTGTCAGCGAGTGGTAACGAATGGGTAGGTGTCTGCTTAGAGGGAAGCCACCGGTGCAGGCAAGGACTCCCCTCGGCCTCGTTTGCCACACAGTTTTCTTAACGATTTAGTTACGGATGGATGGCACGTTAGCCACACTTTTGCATCCTGTCAGGTTGAACTGGACATTTAAAACGTTTGGTGCCAAAAACTAACTTGATGGCTGGGAATGACAGCATGAATGAAAAAAATGTGGAGTTGTGCTCTTAAGATCAAAAAACCAACTCTGGAAGAATAAGATGGTGGAGACCAGGGGTTTTCACTGATTTGTGACTCATCCTGAGGTTGCCGTGCAGTGTTGTTGGCAGAAGAAGTTGGCTGCATTAAGAGAAATATTTACCTAGATTCCAGAATGAGGCATGTGAAGGCCCCCCACCCGCACCGTGCTGTTGTGATCTGGAGGCCATTACTTTCAGGATTGCATTAGCAGCACACATTATAATATTGTATGGATTCCCCTGGATGCTGCAACAAAGCACCGTACAACTAGGTGGGTTAAAACAACACAAGTTGACTTTCTTACAGTTCTGAAGGCTAGAAGTCCAAGATCAAGATGGCAGCAGGTCTGTGCTGCCTGTGAGACTGGAGGGGAGGATCCTTCCTGGTCTCTTAGGTTCTGGTGACCCCAGGTGTCCTGAGCTTGGGACAACCTAACTTCAAGCTCTCCCTCCATCTTCACATGCTGTCTTCCCTTTGTGTTGGTCTCTTTCCTAAGAAAATACCAGTTAGATTCAGCTGGGGCCCATTCCAGTGACTTCATGTTTACTTGATTACGTCGGCAAAGATCTTATTTTTAAATAAGGTCACATTCACAGGTACTGGGGGTTTAAGACTTCACTATGCCTTCTTAAGGGACACAGGTCAACCTGTAACAAGTCTCAACCTGCATCAGACCCTGTAGGTTCTTTAAGTCCTCATCTTATTTTCACAGCAACCCTGTGGAGTAAAGATTACTAATTTTATTATTTATTATACTATCATCATAATAACTAGTAGTGGTAGTAAAAGAAGTAAAAATGATGGTGAAAGAAGTAGAACAATTAGTAGGATCATTCACATAGCCACATGACTGCATACGGGCCATAAAGCTTGATATTAATGTTACCCTGAGGACTTGTGCACAGTGGCCCTGGGAATGTGAATGATTTATAAGTGTATAGGGTTTGGCCTCGGAGACTTCAAATGTTTTTGTGATCCCAAAGTTCTATGAAATAGTGCGAATCCAGGCAGTTACCTGAGCATGTTTTTTTTTTTCCCACTATTTCAAATGAAACCATGAATCAAATTGGCTTCTCCTTCTGCTGAAGCTGAAAGTCCTGTTCAGCAGTTTCCTATTCAGTTCACTGTCTACCAAGAGCTTTTAGCGTCCTTGTTAGAACATTACTGCAATGTCAATATTGCCTTCTGTGCATTGCTTCTGGTGCTAATTGTTTAGTCTTCTCTGATTTTGTCATGTATTATTGGCATCGCCAGGGAGCTGGATCTAGCCATACTTGTCTGCTATATATAAAGGTTAGATGATAGTCAGGTTTAACTCTTTTGGCTAGAACACCTCATCAGCAAGCACACGAGACCCCCGAGACTGCCATTCTTAGTGACACTAAGGTTAATCAAGGGGTTCATGTGGTAACAGTCTGATCCTCCCACTTTCAGGTGCCTACTAACCTTTTATCTAATGGTATCTGCTATTGCTGATCTTTGTCTGAATCATCAGTTCTCATTAGTTGCAAAATAGTGATTTTTCCTCCCAAATTTTATTACTCCTTTCACATTTATGAGCTAAAATTCTATTAACAATCACTTCATTTCACCCACAGCTATTTTGTTACTGTGAAACATAGTTATGATAAGAATAGCAAACAACACACTTAATTCTTCTCCTTTAATTGTCCATCCTTAGGGTATGGAGTTGATCTGTGCTTGAAGGCCAGTGGATCAGCTTCATCAGGAGTGAATAAGATGCTTTCATTTGTGTCAGATCATTGCCTGTCAGATGGAGGAGGTGAAGTCTTCCAACATCTCCTGCTAACTCAAACAGGAGTGGTGGAATGATATCCAAAAAATCTTTTTGGTTTCAGTTAACAGGAAAGAAATGGAAACCTTCTGAAAACCTGACTTCTATTAGATATTTTCTGATAATGTGTTCTGTTAACAGCGTTCAGAGAAACTACTAAGAGAACATACAGTAACTTCAGCCTGCTGTAACCTGAGGCTCATTGGGTAGAAAAATGGTACCTTGTGCTACTTAAACACTCTCTGGAAGAATTAGAGTGGAGAGGAAGGAAAATATGTGAGGAGATCAACGGGATGTTGTAGAATACAAGTAATGTCACCGAAGAAGGATTCAAGTTTCCCCAAAGCCTGACCTGGATGGCAGCTGGTTGCTTAGAATGTGCTCTCTAAACTCATTAATGACTTTCTCTTTCTCTTTCTTTCTTGCTTTTCTTTCTTTTTCTCTCTTTGCTTTCCTTTTTCTTCCCCTCCCTCCCTCTGTTTCTGTTTTCTCCTCCCTCCCTCCCTCCTTTCCTTTCCTTTCCTTTCCCTTCCCTTCCCTTCCTTCCTTCCTTCCTTCCTTCCTTCCTTCCTTCCTTCCTTCCTTCCTTCCTTCCTTCCTCTTGCAGTGTAGTCTTTAACTTGCAGGCATATGAAGAAGGGTCTAGATGATGCATATTTCCAGTGGGTAAGGGACAATAGAGTTATGGAAAAAAATTTTTTTTTCCTATTTATTAGCTGCAGCTGGCCCTTCCAATTACATAAATCTTTCCTTTATTTATAATGTAGCTTATTGCTACTATGAAAGCTACTATCAGTGTAGTTTTTCTGCTACCCATTGAAAGGTACTATCATTTGTACATTTGATAATCTTATTATTTAGTGAAATTGAACATTCGGTTTACACAGATGTTCATAGGGAGGGTTAAATTAAAGAGCATGTTAGAAAATTTGAATATAAACAAATTTAACCCATGACTCCAACAAACCTGTTGCTGGAGAAATAGCACTTATGAGTCAAGTGCCTTCCAGGTATTATTTAAAGAGTAAAAACAGAAGAAACTGGTTATACTGCAAACCCAGGAAAGAGAGCGAGGAAGGCACATATAGCTTCTTATCCTAATGGAAGATTCTGGAAAATGAAGTTCTTCCCCTCCAACCTGTACGTGTTTAAGAAACCAGATGAATGATATCCATTAATTAAGGGCTAGTAGTTCATGGCTGTCATACTTCAGGCATTTCATTTGGTTTTGAAAGTTATTTTGGTAATAAACCCCATATTGTTGAGACATTGAGGTGTTTTGCCTTGGAAGTAAGTGGTAAAGACTTTACACCATGTTCATATAAGTAGTTGGCTTAAAAAAGCTACTAGCTGAGGAGTTTTTAATGAATATACACCAACATTCATTCCTTATGGGAAATTTAGACAACAAAGCAATGAAGAAAACAAAACCAACAATCATCTCTTCACTCAGTGATAACCAGTAACATTTTGGTTTTCATATTTCCAGATGTTTCCTTCCCTTCTACATAAATATAAGATTTTAAAACAATGAGTCTTAAGCACATAATCCTATTTTAATGACATTATTTACAACGCCTGGATCATAAGTTATTGTTAACCATGAAATTTAAAAATCCATTTCTTGTTGGACTGTTAAACATTTTAGCATTAACTTTTCAGTATTGTTAATAATGCTGTTATGAGAATCCTTGTATATCTTTTCCTTAGGAATCACTTGCAGCAATAGATATAACAATATACTATAATCATTACACTTACTGAGCTGTGACTGTGTGCCAACTATAGTCCTTTAGGTTTTATGTGATGTTATTTAATCCTCAAATGACCTTGTGAGGTAGGCTCTGTTTGTGCCTTCATTTTTAAAAAAAGATTTTTATTCTTTTTTTTTTTAAGAGAGAAGGGCAGGGAAGGAGAAAGAAAGGGAGTGTTCCTTCAGTTTATAGATGAAGAATGTTGTCTCAGAAGAGTAGGTCATTTGCCCAAGGTCACGGAGCTAGGAAGTGGCAGTCTAGGCATTTTGATACAGCTGTGGTCTTTACCACCAAGATGGAAAGGTGAGACTTTAGATCTCACTGCCAGTTTTCCTTCAGGATATTGTACTGATTCTTACTCTGTAGATGGGAGATGATGTGCATACTGCCTTGAGTCTTTGATAATACGTAGTTTCTTCTTTTAAAACATTTCTTGTTGAATAGCTCTTGTTAAGAATATAAAAGAACCATCTCTCTTATCCCCAAGCAGCTCACTATTTAAACAGAGAGACCAAACGTTCTCTCCTGTGTTTCCTGGCTCTGTATAACATGAATAGCTACTTAGTTGCTTAAGCCTTTTCTTTCTTGCTTTTTCAGCAATGCTTGTTATTTCTGTACCCCCTCTCCAGTTTATTTTAAATCCCTCTTCCCTCTAAGTCTATTGCCATTTTATACAGCACATTATCACTATCTCCCTCCTGAGCCGCATCGATAGCCTTCCAGCTGATCTTCCTGTGATGCACTGTCCCCAGGACAACTGGGCCGATTGTTTATGAAACAGAAGTCAGAGCACCTGATGCTGCCAGTTAAATGCTGGAGTAGATTTCCATCGTACCTGAAAGAACGATCAAACTCCTGGCTTGTCCTGGGAGACTCTGTGTGACCTGTCACTGCTTATTTCTCCAATGGTTTCCGACCTATTGACCCCCTGTTCCTCGAACACTAAACTTGTTCCTGTCTCAGGACCTTTGCACTTGCTGCTTGACTCTGTCTAGAAAGATCTCACCCAAAACTGTATCTAAAGCAGCGTATTTCTTCTCTTTCTCCATTTTCTGCATCAAAGGGTCTCAGAGAGGGGGAGTGAAGGGGGAGGGGTGCTCACAGCATCAATCTAGAGATTGACTTGCCTCAGCCTGTGAGTGGCACCTTGTCTGTTGTAGTCCCAGCTATGCTGTTATGTCAGCTGTTGATTTCCTAAACATGCTAGAATGTTCTGTTTGTTCTGGTGGCAGAGAACTGTATTCATCAAATCCCTTTTGCATCCTGGGCATGGAGCCAGACTATGTCCTAGCCTCCCCTGGAGTTTGGTGTGACTACGGACCCAGGTTTTGTAGAGGAAAGTGTGCAAAAGTGGGGTACCCACTACTTCTAGACCTGGCCCCAATAAACCTCCTGTGGAAAGGACTCACTTTTCTTGGGTCAGTCAGTTGGTCCTAGAGGATCCGGCCCCATTCTCTGAGAACCGGGGGCAACAGGACCTGCAGGTGAGCAGGGCCAGGGCCTGAATGACCCTGTGGGAGCCCCCCTGCTGCATATCTGCACCGGATCCTGTGCGAGCAAGGGGCACACTTATCTGTTTCAGCCACTGAGACTTTGACATTTGAAACGAAGTGGATGAATCTGGAGGGCATTATGCTAAGTGAAATAAGTCAGACAGAGAAAGACAACTGCTGCATGGTATGACTTACATGTGGAATTAAAAAAAAAACCAAACTCATAGAAACAGAGTAGACAAGTGGTTGCCAGGGACTGGGAGGGGGTGGCAAATAGGGAGAGGATGGTAATAAGGTACCAACTTTCAGTTATAAAAGAAACAAATATCAGGTCCGAAGATCTGATGTGTAACATGGTGACTGAAGTTCATCACACTATTGAATAATTGAAATTTGCTAAGAGAGTGGATCTTAAATGCTCTTACCCCCCCAAAATAAAAGGTAAATATGTGAGGTGATGGAGGTGTTAATGAACACAACAGGAGAATCTACAATATCTAACCATCAAACCATCGCGTTGTACACTTTAAATATTACAAACCTAGTTGTCAATTATACCTCAGTAAAGCTGGGAAGAAAAGATCAGCATTACTTGCCCTAGGCCTTACAAACTCTCATATTCCACCAGGGGTGTTGGAACATAATATGCTCTCCAAAAGGGGGAGGGGGAGTGTGTTCACATTGTAGCAAAGAAACACTTACTTGAGCAAACGTAAAATGTGAATAGCAGTATATAAACAACTCAAGACAGAATGCTAAAGAGTGATACAGATAGGAAATACATTCTGGGTTTGGAGGGCAAGGACTGGATGATGCCCTAGGAAAAGGTTTCACGAAACGGGGAGTTACCTTTTAAAAGGAAGATGTTCACTATTTATAAAGTAGTCCTTGTCAGTTTTTGAGTCACAGATGTTCCGAAAACCTATACCATAGGTGCGGCACAGTGATTTCACACTAAACACATAGAATTTAATAAAAGTTTATATATTAGGCTATATTCAACCACTTTTTATAGTTATATGCTTCTAATTGGAAAACACTGAAAACATTTGCCTTTATTTCTTACTAATTATGCCCAATGTACATATTTGAACTTTTAAGAATTTCTTAACTTACGCAACAGAGAAAGAATGTCTTCTTTTATTGCTTATTTAGTGAAATTCCTTGATATCCAGGGTTCAATTGATTGTTTTGCTTGACTAGTGATAGAAATAGTAGTTTAGGAGTAGGACCTGCTGGCATTCTAGAAATGTCTGTAGGCTCTAAGAAGAGGGCTCTAAGGAGATGAGAAGGATTTTGGTCAGGATTAAAGATTTTTTAACGCTTATAAGAAGGAGTCTTGCGAAATGGGCATGGATCAATGTTGCTAATGGACTTTCCAGGCAGGGCAGGGATTGTGGGGACATGTGCTTCTGCTGCCCCTGGGCACCTGGCCACAAGGTCACCCAGGGGCCCACCCTGCCAGCTCCTTGAGCACAGGATGGACCGGCGGCAGCAGATGGCCCAGTTGTTGTGCTATTAGAAGATTCAGTACACAGGCTCAGCCCTCCAGTTAAGACCTAGAGTACGTAAAATCTGAGGCTTTTGTTCTGAGCCCATAGGTAAGGTGCGTGGCTCTCTGTGCTGCCTACATTAGCCCTGATAAGTCACTCTTCATGGGCTTATTCACTTTATTGGCCAGACACCTTCCTTCTTTTAAATAAAAGGTTTGGACTAAATGGTCCCAAGAGGCCTTTTCAACCGGAACATTCATATTGGTATTCTTTATTTGTTCCAAATTTTTACACCCACCATTCTTCCAACTCTTAATTACTCTGTTACACTGATCAGATTTGTTCCACAGTTCTGTGCCTCACTTTTACCGTTTGTGGAGAGGGGTGAGGACTATTTCCTAACCTAGGATTTTGTTGTGAGAATGAAATAGAGGGTGCACATCGGATCCTTGGAAGAGCACCTGGTGCTTAGCGGACATGCCGTGACCGTTAGCTACTGCTAATTAAAATTTCCACTTGCCTGCTCTGTGCACATCTTCTTAATCCTTTGCTCCCACACCAGGTTTCTAGCACATTCCTCATTCATGGTTTTGAAAAGTTCCCTGAAATGGTGACTTTTTAACCTTTATTTTAATTCTTATCAACCACTAAGGTTCTTCTAACCTATGTGGGAATGAGGGAAAACACAGTTTTATTTATCTGTTATTGTTGAATATGGTGCTGAGGAACATATCGCTGTTGGAAGATTGTTCAGAATCAGAGGTAAGTTTGGATTTCTCATAGGAAGGAGCTTTTCCTCTTAACCTGGCTGCTTCTGGTCAAGAACAGGAAATGTTCATGCTTAGACCAAATGCTGCCGGGTTAGGTGCAGAACACACCTTATAGAAAGCCATGAGTTCAGAAGGTCACACGAATCTAGAACTCTAAGTCGCATATTGAGGTTTCTGGCTGTTCATATGACCCATGCGCTGCATGATTTAGTCTTATACAAAGAGGTTTATCTCACTGTGAAATGAGCCCTATTAGAAATGATCCACCAGCTAAGGAAGCTAAAATTTTCCTTTTTGTACTGTATGTTAACATGCATATTACGTAGTTTGGTATAAGTGATGCAAGAATTATGATGGAATGTCCAAAGAAAACTTGAAGAGACAAACTTAAATTTACTTCACCTTGATTGTGCATGTGATAAAAAAATATATCATGGAGATAATATTGCTGTATCAAAATCTGTACATATTTAATGTATGCCTCTCTATGGGTTTGGAGGTAACTACACACCCATGACACCACAGCCACTGTCCCAGCCTGACACGCATGCACACCTCCCAAAATTTCCTCTACCCGCTTTGGGGGGTGTGTGTGTGTGTGTGTGTCTGTTTGTTTATTTGTTTATTTAATTTATTGTGGTAAGAATTTAACATAAGATTGACCCTCTTAGCAAATTTTAAGTATGATGTAGTATTGTTAGTCTTGGTACTGGCCTAACAGTAGGTTTGCAGAACTTCCGTGCGTGTGATTGGAGCCCTTCGCTTAGTAGGAAATGCTGACATAGGAGGCAGGAGGCCTGGGCTGGACTTCCTTCTGGAAACAACACCAGCTCCCCCTGTCACTAGCGTCCTTGAGTCTTACTGGACCTCCTGTGAGAAGACCGAATTTGAGGATGTGATCGGTACTCCCCTCTCAGTTCTAAAG
Organism: Noctilio leporinus; assembly: GCA_004026585.1. NCBI lineage: Eukaryota > Metazoa > Chordata > Mammalia > Chiroptera > Noctilionidae > Noctilio > Noctilio leporinus. Next base: position 351,801 of record PVIW01000258.1, read on the forward strand.
ACGAACTCCTTGTCTGTCTTCTTCATTTACTGGTGGTGATGCTCAGAACCCTTTTGCTCAGCTGTTCCTCCTTGTCCTTTCACAATCACATCCCCGATGAGACCCAGCCCTGCCTGTCCTACTCTCAAAACAGTCATGCATCTTCTCTCTGTTATTTATTGATGAGACTTTTAAGCCATAGGTAGATTTTCTAAAACTTCTTCTAAGTCATCTGACATCTCTTAGTAGCCACATTTTTCTTAGCCGTGAAAGAAGCATCCAGTGCAAAAGAAAAATTAAAAATTTTTTTGCCACTTTTCCCCCTCTGATCATGGAGCCCCCAGTCCCACACGTGAGCCGTGCCCAATGTGGAGTCTTGATTTTTCATTTTCTCTTCTAAACTGCCTCTGCAGGGCTCACTCTCAACTTGGTGATGGCCGGTGACACATGTCCACATTATTTTATACAAATGAGCATTCTATTTTCATACTTAGATGAGCTTTAAAAAAAAATTGACTACCAGTTTTTATCCTCTCCCTTAACATTTCACTGAGTTTTTCTTTTTCACTAACTGCGTGGCTGGCAGGGTTGGGTGCCGAGGGGCCGGGGCAGGTCTGCTCATGTCGAAAACCCCCAGCTGGCTTTCAGCGCTTGTGCACATCCTTCCATGTGGTTTTGATTTTACTGAGGAACAGGACTCTTCACTTCTTGGTTCATTTGTGGGATGTTGCAGGGACCGTCACTGCACTTGGTCTCCCAGGAAGAAATCTGAAGGTTTGAGTCAGTACGCGGGAACCCAGGAAAGAGCAGCTAAGCAACAGCTCTTTGGTTTTTTTTTTCCAGGTGATTCTTTTGTCTTTGGAGAGGTAGATAACCGACTTTTCTCCCTGATCTCACTGAGCGTATTAAGCTGTCATTTTCCCCCACTTTAATGCAGAGAGGTGGTGAGGTGGGAGCAGATTCTCCAGCCACACAGGTTTCAGGTCCTGGTTGACATTTACCAGGTGGCGGGAGCGGTTTTCCCTGGAGACCATTTTACTTCTTCACGTTTCCAAATTCCTTTTTTGGCTTTGTTCATCCCAGATGGGGTGTTGCGAACGTCACCTTGCCTCCTATTGTGTTTTTAGAAACTACTTTCACTTGCCATTGTGATAAACTGGGAATAATCAGAAACGTTGAGGGATGGCAAAATAAACATCCACATACCTACAGACTGGATTAAAGTGAACATTTTGTCCTATTTGCTTCATCAATCTATACACGGGTACTTTTGTTACTGGTTTTTAATGGGTAAACTGTAACTATTTGGTATGGATGGTCCTATGAAAGAAGTCAAAAATTAATCCAGGAGGATATGTTGTAGTCTTGTATAAACTCTTTTTAAAGTAACATTAATTATTAGAATTAACTCATCTGTACTTCAAGCCCAAAATCTTATGAAAGCAAACATTCTAGCCCTTAACTACATGGAAGTAAAAAGCAATTTGTTTTCATGGCAAGGCTTTTTCTGGGCTGTGGAAATTTTATTTGAAAATGCAATAAATATAAAACAAATATATCCTGGAAACACACGTGGTTTGGAAGGAAATGAAGAGTTTCCAATGTTGACTAACTGTAGTGGAAAAAGTAAAGCAGTGAGTAGTCTAGTGTTTTGTTTTTTCCCCTGGGACTACTGAACTATGTACAAGATATAATTTTGGGGGGTAAAAAGAAAGGTAAGTAGGATGGAGAGTTCTGTAGTTTTTCTAAACATTAGGATTTTAAGAGTACATAGTAGTAAAGCCTAACTCTAGAGAATGAGTCATTTTGGAAAGCCAAGATTTCAGGTAAATGAAAACGATTATTTTTAAGTGTTGGAACTTATAAAAACTGATGTATTTCTTACTTGAATATATTTACTTTCCCAACTGTAGTAGGTTTTCTATAACTTCATTGTCCCTTCATGGCTTTATTGTTTCTAACTTTATTTTCACTTTTTATTGTTGTTCAATTACAGTTGTCGCAATTTTTCTCCCATGGCCCTCCCCTGCCCTGCCCACCCCCAAAGTCAGTCCCCACCCTGTGTTCCTATCTATGGGTCCTTTATCCTTGCTCCTTGATTAGACCCTTCACCCTCTTAGCTATTGAGCTGTTGTGCAGCTTAATACAGGATGTCAAGGTCCTAGATGTTGGCAGGTTAGCTCCACTCTCCTTCCAGTGGCCCTGAATCCTCTTTCTTCAAGTCCTTCAGGAATTTGTTTTGTCCAGTTTTTCTTTTTCAGAGGTTTACATAGGCATATAAACAGAGGCAGGGTACTTAAAGGATTGCACCCTAGGTCTTGTTTTCAGCGCGTTGCTCAACCTTTCTTAGCTTTAGTTTTCCCATCTGTTAAGTGGATAGTCGTAGTACCAGCCTCCTGAGGTTACCCTGGGAGAGTCAGAAAGCAGTACCTAAAAAAGTGCCTGATCTTGTTGGACTTAGCACATAGTAAGGACAAAAAGGGTTTTAAGTTGCTGCCAACTTTTCTGCAGAATCATTTAACAACTAGACAAAAGCAAATCCCTTATATATAGATATTCGACCTTTACAATAAAGAAAAATCTTTTTGATGTCATTCTCCTAACTTACCCCACTACTTTGGGTGAGTATTACAAACACGGGGACCACAGGCTTTCTTTCTCATTGTCTCCAGCAGCTTATGTTGCCAAGTTAATGAGAAGAAGCATACTGTCCAGCAGCCTTTCAAGAATTTTCCTGATGGGTTTTGAAGAGCATAAATAATGAATTGTGCAAATCCTTCACTGTTCTCAGAAGGTAGCACTTTTGCTGACAAGATACGAGGTCACAGATTCCCCAAAATCCTCTTTAATGTCCCTGGCATGAGCTCTGACCTGAGCAGTATTAAAGGCCACAGTTTAAATATTTATAGTGACTGGGAGCATTAAATCATCTTTTCTGGTGCAAGATAAAATTTCACATGCATTAATAATATTTCCTATTCTAGATAATGCTCATAGGTTATATGAAGAGATACCAAAGAGCAGGAAGGTAATAAAAATATTACCATTTGCTAGTTTTATGCCCATGGGTTGGCCTCTGTCAAGGAAAAGGCATTCTGCTTCCAAGTTCCCTAAACACTTCAGCCTCTAGGTGCTTCTTACTAATTCTGACTTACGCAGTTTCCTGTGTTCATCTTTGCTGTTTTCCCCATGTCTTATCATCTTTTTATTTTTCTTGTTTCTCTCTGGAATCAGCTATGGTCCTAGGGAGTGATTAGAATTTCTTTCCCATTGTGTCTGCTGGCTTGAGACAGTGTTTTGTCTGCACACCCAGATAGTTCATTTTATTTCTAGAAAGCCTGTACTAGATTGCCCTTGACACTTGTATTAGGAGAGGGAATTCATAGAAGGAATATTAAAATTCTTGTCCCTTTCACATGTACTTTGTCGGAATTGCATTCAATACTCTGGACCAAGACTTAAGGCCGGAGCATGAGTAGTCCCAGACTGCTGGTGGGCTCACATCGTTAGGAGAGAAGCATTTTACAAACGATGCTTTTGTCTCAAGTGCCGATTTTAGCCCAAGAGAAAAGTTCACTTGGCCAGATAGGATGTAAAGTTGTTCCTGCCCTAAACAAATGGTCTACAAAAATGACCAATGACCATTTTTATTGCTAGCCCTTAGTCCTTTTATTTTTCTTCTCTCTATCACATTGTATTCACATCCTAATGCTTCTGTCTACCACTGAATAGGCAATTTTCTCTCTTTCTAATCACTTTTATAGTCTAAAAGAAGTGCTTGTTAAATGTTTCCTGGTGTATGTGGTGTGAGAAAAATCTATAATTGTTCTTGATTGGGACATTTCACAAGGCAATCAAACCCCAGATATTAAAATCCATGATAAATGAGAGCACATTTTTATCTTTGCATTTGTGAAATCTTATTAGACTGTTCTGCAAATGTATAAACATTTTCTTCACAAAAGGCCCTAGGCCTAGGTTACAGCTTCTCATTAACAAATGGTTTCCATACTCGGAAATGCGTGCAGGGCACCCCGACAGCGAGCCACCGCTGGGTAGCCTTGTCTACCCAGTGCAAGCAAGAGGGGTAGGTTAGCATTGAAGTCTACCTGCCTGGGCCTTTTCTCTCCAAGTGAAAAGGTATTTCGTGTTTTATTAAATATCTACTTACGTGAGCCTGAGAGACAAGGATTCCCGACGTCAGTGAATAAAGATGGCAGGGCAGGAAGGAGAGATTTAAAATGTAGCTGTGTTTTGTATTACACTGTTTAATTCCAACCATATATCTAGTTATCCTGGGGTGCTGACTCTGTGGCAATCTGAATGGAGTAAGCAGTTAGCAAATTGCTCACATGTTTTCCTATGCCACTCACTTAGGCAGATGTAGGCAAGAGTCTTTTATTGTTTAAGATGTATATATCAGGGTAACATATACAGACAAGATGACTATCTTTCAATGCCTAGGAGAGATGGATATAATTTGACTTCGCCTATGTTGCGGCTACATGTGGGACAGACATTTCTGCCCCCTGCAAGGCCCCCCACAAAGATTTTAATACTTGTGAGTTTTGGTGTTTGTGAATAGTGAAGGAAACGCACTTCTTTATGATCTTGAATGGATCATGATGGATAATAAAAGAAGAAAGCAATTAATGTTCTGAGAGCATCTGGATTGGAACCCAGGTGTCTAAAACATGGGCTTTGTACTCGAGCTTTCATGTTTAAAATTAAAGTTTTGATAGCTGTTTTGAGGTAGCACAGATATTAGTGGGTTTAAGAACATTTAGGAGTTTCTTGTTTTGTTTTTAGGAGCATTGATATTAGTGTTACTGCTTGGCTTCTAAAATCAGAAGTTGCCTCTTCTTGATCACTTCCTAAATATTCATAACTTTCTGCCTGGGCCACAGAATCAGTGGCATTTTGTGACTGTAACTTAGAATGGTGGCATAATCGTTGGGACATATCAGCTCTTGTGGAATTCGTTAAGTAAAGGTTTCTTGAGTTCTTACTGCTATCAGGTATTGTGCTAGAAATGGTTATTATTTTGCAAGACAGTAAAACATTGCTATTAAATTTTTTACTGGCAAACTTAGCATTTTTCTACTAAAGTTGCTATTGATAATTTGAATGCAGTTCTTTTCATGTGATGTTCCTTCAAATTTGCGGTTATTAAAACAATGCTTTGCACAAGTGACTTCTTCATTCCACTTTTCTCTGGAGTGAAATGCCCCCGAGAGACGCCTGTCCTTGTCCCTGCTGCAACAGCCCTGCCGAGTTTTCACATTCTTTTGCTTCTTGATTGGCTATCACAATGATAAAGTTCAGCCAAGTTGCCAAGGGTATCTCTTCAGCTTCCTTTCAAATTAAACGTGGAATGAGAGAATGTTGGCATGCTTCAGGGCAAGAGGTGCTAAGACTATCTTTTGGTTTTCTTCCAAGATACTACTATTTTTTCCCAAAGCATATTAGTAAAAAGTATAACTAAATTTAAGAACCATTCTCCTGTAGCAATTTAGCAGGCAAATCGAGCACTACAGTGCTTTAGATAGAACGTTACCAATACTTGGCTTTCTTTTGTTCTCTGTGAGGAGTCCATTCCTTCTGATTTGGTGCCATTAGTGAAATCAGATGAAGGAAAAGCCTTACCTTGTTCAAGTGGAAGCCACCTGATGGATCTCTAAGGGGCAGGCCAGTGCTTTCCAGTGTACTCACTCCCTGGGTCTATTACTAAGGCTCATACAGGAAGGTTTTGTTTTGTTTTGTTTGTAGATTGTATTTATTTATTTTTAGAGAGAGAAGGGAGGGAGAGAGAGAAACATTGATTGGTTGCCTCTTGTACGCCCACAACTGGAGACTTGGCCTGCAGCCTAGGCAGGTGCCTTGACCTGGAATCAAACAGGCAACCTTTTGATACGTAGGCTGTTGCTAGCCAGGACAGAAGGATTTTTTTCTTTTTAATTGATTTTAGAGAAGTACTGATTTGTTGTTCTACTTATTTATGCATTCCTATGCTTGCCTTAACCAGAGATCAAACCTGCAACCTTGGCCTATCAGCACAATGCTCTACCCAACTGCGCTCCCTAGCCATGACAGAGAGTTTTAAATGCGATTTTATTTTATTTTATTTTATTTTTTAAAAAGGCTTTATTCATTATTTTTAGAGAGAAGGGAAGGAAGGAGGAAGAAAGGGAGAGAAACATTAATGTATGGTTGCTTTTTACCTGCCTCCAGCTGGAGATCTGGCTTGCAATCTAGGTATGTGCCCTGACTGGGAATTGAACCAGTGGCCCCTGGTTCACTGGCCCATGCTCAATCTGCTAAGCCACACCAGCCAGGGAAGGAGAGTTTTGAAGTACAGATTTTTAAGTGACAAAGCATTTGTATAACCCATAAATAGAGCAAGCATTTTAATCAACACAAGCTTCTCACCACACATTGAGTGCACTTACCCTTAAGGTTTAAAAGCCCCATTTATGCCCTGGCCTGTGTGGCTCAGTTGGTTGGAACACTGTCCCCTACACCCAAAGTCGTGGGTTTGGTTCCAGTGAGGGCACAGGCCTGGACTGTAGCTTTAATCCCTGGTCTTGGTGCTTATGTAAGACGACCAATCGATGTTTCTATCTTGCGTTAGTGTTTCTCTCCCCCTGCCTCCACTCTCTCTAAAATCAATACACATATCTAAAATAAAATAAGAGCCCCATTTATCAGGGCACTTGCTCCTCTGTCCCTGTCCTTGCCTCCCCCTCCCCGACAGGCTGCTGAGGCCAGCCTTCTCTTCTCACAGCCTCTGTCTGATGCTTTTCAGGCCCTCCTCTCTCAGTTATTTTTGGTGTTGGTTTTGTAGACTTAAATGTTTGTGCTTTATAAGGACTCATTACTTTATTCCCTGCAGCAGTCATGTAGTAGGTATGGATTTGGAAGCTCAGGCAAGGAGTTGAAGAGAGCAGAGAGGTTAGGTGAGGAAGCTAGCGAGTGACGTGTGACGCAGCCAGAGTTTAAAACTGGGCCTTACCCCAAACATGTCCCCAAACTGATACCTCAGTGCTGCCTCCCAGCCCACCAGTCTCATGCTTCCTTCACCATCACCTTTCATCGCTGCCCTGGACACAAAGCTTCTCCTGTGCCTGTAACCTAGTTAGTAACCATCTGCGAAAATGCAGCCCCTCACCCCCATGCAGCCCCTCACCCCCATGCTCCCCCTTTGTCACTTAGGTCTCCTAGGTGTCAGGAGAACGGTATCTTAATATAAAGTTGTTTCTGTTTCTTTAAAATTTTAAAATAATTTATTGGTTTTTAGAGGAGGTAGGGAGAAACATTAATTTTTGTTCCACTTAATGCATTCATTGGTTTATTCTTATATGTGTCCTAATTGAGGATCAAACCCACAACCTGGGCAAATCCCGACAGCGTTAGCCAACTAAGCTTCCTGGCCAGAGCAGTTCTCTTGCTTTTTGATTACTGCCTCCATCATCTTGCCATTTATTAACTCAGCATTTAATGAGCCCCGGTACTGAGCTGTAATGAAATCTGGGCTGCAGCCCATAATGCCTCTTCTCTGGAATCTTCCTCTCCCGAGGACATGCTCCTCTCATTTCTTGAAAAAGGAAGGATGGCTTCTCATTTCTCTGTGCTGCATCTTAGTCATTATTTCCCACCATTGTTACTTAACAGCCTCCTTTGTCTTCCGCTGCACTCATTTCTACTGGTTTTAGTAGGTACCATGTTGGTGACTCATGAGAGCATGTCCTGGGTTTCCTTTTTCCCTCTGTTACCTTTTAAAGTGACAGTATCTTGAGACTTACAATTCCCAGTTCCAAATTTGTATTTTCTTCTCTTGAATATAATTTGCATGGCTCAACCTTTCTTTACCATCACTTAATAAAATTTGTTCTTTGACCTTTTTGGTAACTGCAGGTGTCAACACTTCATTTATTTTGTTACTCTCAGCATATTAAGACTCAGGATTGCGACTGGACCTGTGGTCATTGTCTTGGTCCATTTGGGCTGCTGTAACAGAACATCATGGACTGAGTGGTGGACAAACCACAGAAATTCATTTCTCAGTTTCAGAGGCTGGCAGTCTGAAATCAGGGTATATTTTACTTGAATCTTCACATAGTGGAGAGGGTGTTGGCTAGGTGTCTCACCCTCTTCTGATGATGGTACCAGTTCTATTCTTGAGAACTCCACCTCATGACCCCTTATGCCCCAGAGGAGCATGTATTTGGAGATGGCTCCAAATACAACCACGGCGGCATTGGAGTTTCAATGTATGAATTTGGGAGGACACAACCATCTATCCCATCTCCTAGGCCACCATCTTTTTAGCCAAATGCTTTCCCCTTTGAGCTTTTGGGATGACAAATCTCTGTTGCTTAAGGGGTAGTTGGTGTGTTCTTTGCCCACTGGTACAATTTATTACTCCATGGAAATCCTTCACTTCATTGGTTCTGGGGTCTTTTTTTGCATCTCTCCTGTAGTGGCTCTTCCAAAAGGTGGTCTGCAATTCTCGTCTTTATTCCACCCTGTCTTTATAACTCAGATAACAACCCTGCCACTTAATTTACTGAGAAAGCTACCACCTGAGAGAGCTCACTAATCTTTTTCTTATTCTCAACCATGCTTGTACTTTCCCATTACCATAATCCTACTCTTCTTAAAATCTTCTTTATTCAGTCACCCCTTCCCTTATGTTTTCTTCCCCCTCCTATTTCAAAACAAATTGCTTCTATTTCACTTTGGTCACATCTTTACTGGGCATTGCCCAGAGAATGATCTCTCCTGGTTATATCGGGTTGGCCAAAATGTCTGTTCCTTTTTTTCCATAAAATGAAAGATACATTTTTAATTTTCCCCATAACCATTGATTTGAATATCTTGAGTATGTCAGCTATGTGCCACTATGGATTTATAGTGGGTAGAAGCCAGGGGTGCTGCTAACCATCTTCCAATGTGTAACGCAGCCCCACAGCAAAGAATTTGGCCAGAATGTCAGTGGGACCCGGAAACTTTGCAGACTTTTGACACCTTCAATCAGTCATAACACCTTCTCCATACACTGCGCCAACCTGTCTTGTGTTTCAGCTGCATTTTTACCTCTCTTGGAATAATAAAACATAATACGTTAAAAATGTGTTTTCTTTCATCCTCAGTATTAAAATGGACACACACAAATTCACCAATTTTGATACATTTTAAAAAATAATCCATGCTTATATGACACAATGTTGTCACAATACAATCTAACAAAATTGTTTTGAATGACGTTAAAGACAACCAAGTGCCCCTTGGAAAAACCGTAATGAACTTATTGGTCAACCCAATATCTTCTTTCTCTCATTCTTGGCACTGTGCCCTTTTACTTTGAAAAAAATTAGGTTATCTTCAGTGTTACATGTAAAATAAAAGTATTCTTTGACTCTGCAACCCTAAGGAGATGGTACTGTTGCTCTTGCCATTTCATTGTCCACCTTCTTGGAAAAAAACATCACTTGGAATCCCTGTAGGATTCTTTCTTGCCACACACACATTCATTCTTTAATGTCTTCTAAAATCTTGCAAGGAGAAGAAACTGGATTTTAGTTCATGGTTTGGGGCTCTCCTAAATTGTTTAATTACTTGAAAATTGCTCTGTAGATGAGCCCTGTATTTTCATTTGCATGCTGGAGAGCTTCTACTTTCTTGGCTAACTGAACTTGTCCTAAAAGCATGTGCACCTCTCCCTGCCCCACCCAAGGCAAAAATAAACAAATGAAAGCCACAGCTCCATGCTGTCATCTTGTTCAACATTGACATTGCTGTTGATTTTAGTGATACGATACCTCAATTCTATCTTCCACGTTGGAAATGTTGACTGCATCTTCAAACAGTCTCTCTCCTACAGCTCCCCACACTTTGTTACCAACACTTGTTAGTTTTTTGGTTCCCTGTCCCTCATGCCAATGCTTTGGTCCATATCAATATTCTTTTCTAATCATGATCATTGCAAAAGTCTCTTACTGATTCTTCTATTAATCATCCTTCTCCCTCATTAGTTTTATATATCACATTGGATTAGTCTTCCTATTATTACTCTTCGGTGACATCAGTTTCCTGCTCAGGTTTTAGAGCTTCTCAGTGCCCAGCAGAAGGTAATTTCGTTACTCAGTGTGATATTCCACCTTCTGTTTGGTCTGCACCCCACCTACCTTTTCAGCTGTCTTTAGAGGCTGTCAAATGTTTGTCCTTTGGTCTGGCTAAACTGCAACACTTACTGTCCCCAAGCATTTGTTCACGTGGGTTTCCTCTACCTACAATACTTTCAGTTCAAATTACCTGGTTGAGAAGTTAGTGGATTAAAGCAGGAAATTTCAACACTTACCCTGCCTGTTAGTGTAGGCATTTAATGCCTGTTCATTTAGCCTTCCTGATTGGGTCTTTTTAAAGGATTTTATTTTTTAAATTATTTATTTTTATTTTATTTTTTCCATGACCTTTTAGCCTCCTTATACCCCTTTGCTCTGCAATCACCATACTGTTGTCCATGCTCCTGAGTCCTTTTTCCTTTTTGCTCAGTCCTTTCACCCCGTACTTTCACTCTCTTAACCTTCATCCTGTTCTCTAAGTCAGTGTTTATTTTGCTTATTAGTTCAGTTTGTTCATTAGAGTCCACATATGAGTGAAATCCTATGGTATTTGTCTTTCTCTGACTGGCTTATTTTACTTAGCATAATGTTTTACACATCTATTCATACTGTCATAAAGGGTGAAATTTTCTTTTTTATGGCCAAGTAGAATTCCATTGTGTAAATAAATATCCCATAGTTGTTTTATCTACTCATCTACCAATGGACAATTGGGCTGCTTCCATATCTTGGCAATTGTAAAGAACACTGCAGTGAACATAGGGGTGCTTATGTTCTTTTGAATTAAGTGTTTTAGGTTCCTTCAGAGATAGTCCCAGAAGTGGGATCACTGGGTCAAAAGTCGTATCCCCAGGCAAGGGAAATAAAAGAATAAACAAATAAATGGAACTTTAAAAAGTTTTTGCACAGCAGAGCAAATCATCAACAAAATAAAAAGACAATCCATAGACTGGGAGGATGCATTTGCCAATACATCTGATAAGGAGTTAATACCCAGAAATTGTAAAAAACTTACAAAAGTCCACACCAGAAAAGAAAAAACAAACAACCCAATTAAAAATGGGCAAAGGGCCTGAATAGACTTCTCCTAAGAGGACATGCAAGATGGCCAATAGACATATGAGAAGATGCTTAATGTCACTAATTGTCAGAGAAATTCAAATTAAAACCACGAGATATTACCTCATACCAGTCAGAATGGCTCTCATCAATAAATTAACAAGCAACAAGTGTAGGTGAGGATGTGGAGAAAAGGGAATCCTAGTGCACTGTTGGTGGGAGCGCAGATTGGTGCAGCCACTGTGGAAAGCAGTATGGAGATGCTTCAAAAATTTTTTCTGGACTTTAATCATGCCTTCTATTTTCTGGTTCCTCAGAGCCTTCTAGCAATGGGTACTTAGTATTGTTTTCTTGATCAGTCCCATTTATACTGTTTATTATTTTGCCTCTCTTAAATACATAGGAACACACACTTGAAGCTATCTTTGTTTTAATCATTAAAGCCAGACTGCCAGAATTTGAATTCCAACTTTGTCACTGAGTAGCTCAATGACCTTGGGCAGGATATATAGCACCTCTGTGCTTCACTTCATTCTCTGTGTACTTGGAATAATAATAGTACCTCATGAGGTTTTTAATAGATATTAAGTGAGTTAATACATGTATGGCATATTAAACTATACATTGTTTAATTAAATGCATTGTTAAATGCTGACATATTACTGTTAAGCAATGAGGAATTGCTATAAGAAAAAGGGCAGGTATTAGAACTTGTAATTTCTGCCATTTAACAATATGGACATTATGCATATTTTTATTATGACACATTTCAGCCAAAGCACAGATAGAGGGTACCCCTTATATGCATTACTCAGATTCAACATTTTTAAGTAGATATGTGTCTATTCTGTTTAGCAGGGACAAAAAAGGATAGATGAAGCATAAAGTATTAGAAAGCAAATTTCAAATATGTATTTTACTTATATCATTATCTACATATGAAGTTCTTTTATAACCACAAGGCCATTACCACATTTCACCAAACTTAATAAGAATTCCTCAGCATAACTCAATTATCTACCACAACAGAATTTCTCAAATTGTCTCAAAAATGGCTTTTTATCATTTGTTTGTTTGAATCAGAATCGAAGTTTGGGAAAATGATATTTTTAAGAGTGATACTAAAGAACACTTTATTCCTGATGTAATTAGAAAAAGTGTGGGGAAAACTCAGAAGCTCATGGGATTTCTTAAGTATTTTGTGGAAGGAACTAATACTTTTTCTCAATTTCTGTCCTTAAGGAGCACTATGATCTATCCCCTGAGAATGAGTGATCCGATGCACTTTCTAAACAATGTAAACCACAGTTTCTGGTTTACTGAGAGATTACTTTTCACATTGCATGCCACGTTAGTGAAGATACAGTGATTTCATGTTCTAAAGTTAGTCTTGCAATTACCATTCTGACGGCTGTTCGAAAAAATGCACGCAAGGAATACAGTGACTCAGCGAAGGGTGAGGCCAGTGGGTTGTAGTTTCTAGCTTTCCAATCATGATGGAATTACATAAAGAATGTACAACTCGAAGCTGCCTTTTTCTGTTCCCTGGGACTTGTTTTCCACTCATCACCACCAGCACCAAGCACACTCAGCCTCCTTTCCTTGATTTGAATATTTTTTAAAATGGTTAACAAGGGTCCAGGGAGTACGGTACTCAGGTGAATTGTAAAACTCCATAGCAAGCGCTTCCTCTTAATAAGAATTGAGCTATTTGTTACCTCGTGCTTACAAAGATGCATGGGTTATATTTAAAGAAAGCGATATTACCAAAGAGTTCTAATTTTGAACATAAGTGGATGTTCATGTGACACCTCAGTCTGTGAGGTAATTGAGTGTTTTTTTGCAAACATGTGACTGGACACTCTGAGTTGAGTAACACATTGCACCAACCTTCTGGCAGGCCTGTGCTCTGAAGAGGATGAAAATGGGGTGCAGGGGAGATGAGTGGTTTGGAGGGAGAAAACTGGAAATTGGGGGGGCACCTAGAAGTCCTTTTTTAAATTTTTAAAAAAGATTTTATCTACTTTTAGAGAGAAGAGAAAGGAAGAAAGAGAATCAGGCTTGTAAAAGATACATGGATCAATTGCTTCGCTTCTCACTTAGCCCCAATGGGGGACCTAGCCCACAACCCAGGCATGTGCTCTGACTGGGAATTGAACCAGTGACCTTTTGGTTTGCTGGCCAGCGTTCAATCCACTGAGCTACACCAGTCAGGGCTAGAAGTTGTTGCAGTAGTCTGGACAGAAGTTAATTAGCAACTGGACTAAGATCCCCCCATTAGGCAACAAGAAGAGATGCTAGAAATGTTTAGAAATAGCCTTTATACTTGGTCACCAAGTATTTGTGCTGCAGTACACAATAGAAGATGCTTGTTATGATTTTAAAAAGAGACATTGATGGGGAGCTTTATTTTTGAAATTTCAATATCTTCACTTTGAAATCATAGGCAAGTAAGGGAAACTGTTCACTTAATATCTACTCTATATAGTCAGGATATAAGGTAGAAATGGTAATGTTGACTTGGAAGATAATAAAACCATTTATTCATCCATATAGATTACATAGACCCTTATATACTAGAAACTGTATTAAGTTGCCAGTGATAAAATTTTAAGAGTGTTTGTCTCATAAATTAGCAGAAAAGCTGAATTAGTAGGTTCTCAGAGGGATGGACCATATGTGAACTATGTATCTTATGAAAGGTTTATGATTATGTATAGTTTATACAGTATTATGTAAATTTGGTAGAACTAATGGATTTTTTCCTGTACCTTCCTTCGTCTTCTTTCATTCCTGTTATTTTCCTTTTTTTTTTTTTTTAAATATGATTTTAGAATTAAGACAAGAGTGTGTAAGGTGGTTTACTGAAGTTGTTGAGTTGAAGCAGCAGGACAGGGCTCAGAACTTGTGTTTGTTCTATGTGCCTGTGGTCTCGTCACATTCCTGGATGAAGGCTATGGCCTGAACAAGCATCCTGTGTTGCTGTGCGGGGTGGCAGCCCGTCTGTCCCCTCTGTCACTGCCCTGCCAGTGCTACAATGCTACCGGGCCATGTGTGTTATGAGCAAGATGTGGGCACCAATCCTGTTTTTTTCTGTCACCCTTTCTTTTCTATTTGTGCTATAGATGGAGGGACCTAGTCACTGTCTCCAAAGGATGCAGACAACCTTGTTAGCTTTGTGTATCTCCTGGTTTAAGGCCTCTTTTTTTTTTTTTTTTTTTTTAATTTTTTTCTCTTCCATGAACAGAGAGGGAAAAAAAGAGACCCGAGACAACATCCACTAACCAAATCCTCTATCTTCAGCATTCCCAGTATCAGTAATTACTGTTTTTACATTTTTAGTCATGATTCATCTGGAATTTTCAGTGTACAAAATTACGGTCTTTTTTATGTTCTGATTTTTATGTCAATTCTTATTCTCACTCAGATGACAATACTTGTATTCCTCTTGTTCTGAAAGGGTGTTTGGCAAACATGAAAGGTTTGGCATCTTTTTAAAAAATAGATTCACTGTCTGTATTTTTCAAAGTATATGGATGAATAGTGTTTTTAATAATCATGAGTAAACATTACAATTTGTTTTTGTATAGTTGGTAGCATAATAAAGCCATTGAGTTACACCACAAGAAAGGAAAGCTGATAATGGACTGACTCTTCATTTGTTTACTCTGACAACTTCCTGAGTCACCTTTTCTGCACCATGTAATGACAATCCATTAATGATACAGGGTCTTTGGGATCTGTGAAGTATCCTCTTAATAGCCATTATTTGAAGAAAGATGAATCTCTTCGTAGGTTGAAGCCTAAAATACCATGGCTTATTAATAGGTTGGTTCTAGTTATGCTTGTTTCAGTTTGAAAATGTAACTTCGATACATATCCTATGAGAGACAACAATTTAACAATGGAATTGGTTGAGCCTAATAAAAACCTCAATAAATGTGAGACACTGCTCCTGGTAGCATAAAGTCATCTTGATCCTTCAAGACCATTAACAGAGGAGTGTAATCATCAGTAGCAAAAGGCTTGCCAGTTCTTCAGGGACCCATTGCAATGATTTCAGCGACTGTTAGAAATTGTGATGAAATGTGTTCCGTTGTTATACTGGACCTTCAGAAGGAGGAAAGCTAAATGATTGACAGAAATGTAAAAAAGAGAACTCATTTCATAACAAGGAATAGCTTTCCTTATTACATTCTTAAAAGCAAACAAAACTAGTCTTTCTCAGAGGTCTTTCTGGCCACTGCTTCAAGTGGCTGCATTTGGAGCCCTTTCTCCAGATTCTATAGGAACTTGTACACACCTCTGTTGTAGCCCTGAATGTATTATACTGGTTGTATTTTGAATGTGGCCTATTAAAGCCAAGCCTATGGGTCCCACTCCCAGTCAGCTTCTTTAGTTGGGCATCACAGGCAGTCACCCTACGGCATCCATCATGACTTCCCTTCCTTGCTTCGACAGACACTTGTCAATGTCTGTGGCCCATGAAGTCATTTGGGGGAGCCTCACTCTAATGACTAGGGGTACTAGGCAGGAACAAAGGGTCTTGCTTCTGAAATTTCTCAAGTTGCCAACCTATAGGGTGTGGGCCATGATGGCCTATATACAGGGGTGGAGACAAGCACCCTCCTAAACTTTAAGGTGTATTTTGGTTTTAGGAATGAATTCTTCTTGGGTCTCCCTTCAGAGTCTCTTCAACCAGCTTATCCAGCTATGATTCCCCACCCTTTTACCTTCTGGTTAAGGGGCCAGCCTGAGAAACCTAGTTGCCTTGAGTTTTTATCTGTCCTAGGACTATCCCTTGCAACACTCTCCACTCTATCCTTAGTACCAAACAAAAAGGACATGGAGCTCAGAAAAGAGGAGAAGGATCATTTCTTCTAAAAGTGTTTAAACTTTAGTTACAAGAATTCAGGGCCCTGGCTGGTGGCACAATGGATAAGGCACTGGCCTGAGAACCCAAAGGTTGCTGGTTCAATTCCCCAGCCAGGGCACATGACCAGGTTGCAAGCCAGTTCTCCAGCCAGGTCTGTAGCTGGAGGCAGGTGAAAGGCAACCATACATTGATGTTTCTCTCCCTTTCTGCCTCTCCCCTTCCCCTTTCTCTAAAAATAGTAAATAAAATCTTAAAAAAACAAAACAAAACATTGCTTAAAAAAAATTCAGATAACCCTGTAAAATGCATGTTTGTGCTTTTTACTGGACTTAAAAGTCTACAAGGACAGGGAGTATCTTTATATGGGATCCTTGACACTTAACACAATGTTAAAGGAGTCAAAGTTAATTGGAGGGTGAATTATGGCACTGTCTCAGCCAGACTTCTTAGTGTTCTCAACTCATTTCAAGCTGAAATAACTCATCAGTACCCTCTGCTTCACATCCATTAAAGAATATTAAATATGTAAATATACTTGTTGCTCAAGTTCTATTTCAGGATTCCTTTCAGCGGAAAGAATGTTTGGTATATCTTTTCCCTTGAGTCATTGTTCTTGGAAACACTGATAAATGTCTGGTGGATGCTTTGTAGTGCAAGAGTTTTGTGGTAGGTAATGCTTCCTGAGCCTCCAATTTGTGGTAATTAAAAATGTTGATTCTTGTGGGATTTCCCCCTGTTTTAGGTATGGAATATTTGAGAATAGGGTGTCTTGCCTGATTATTTTGTAGGTTCATAGGATTTTTCTTTTAAATATATTACTTTAAAGTTACTGTGGCATTTACATTGATAACAGCCATTAGTACAGCAGGCCCTAACAATAAAAAATATCTGCTCTGTAATCCTTACAACAATCCTTAGAAGAGGGATCTGTAATAAACCAGCAATCCTTGAGTCTATGTGGACCAAAAGTCTTTATAACAACTCCTCAACTGGGAAAAAAAAATTGGGACTGAGATATTAGGAGACTTACTCAAGATCACCTTGCTTAAGGACCAGCATCAGGATTTGAAATGACTCCAATCTGTCATGATTCAAAAAAAATATCAGTAGTAAGGTAAGTAAGGTGTTTGTATCTTATTTAAATAAGAGTGTCTACTCCTCACAAGGCACTGTATTGTGTGCTGCGGAGGTGATTCAGGTTTAATTACAGGACCCAACAGTGTAAAGGGTGGGGGAATTAGTTAATGAATAGCATCCCTGTAATTTGGTTGGCCAAAAGTTTGTTATGTTATTTTCCATAAAATAAAAGATGCACTTTTCATTTTCACCCATAACTTGATTGATTTGGATATTTTGACTGTGTCAGCTATCTCCTTCTATTGGCTTCTAATGGGTAGAGGCCTAGGGTGCTGCTAAACATCTTTCAATGCATAAGATAGCCCCACAGCAAAGAATTATTTGGCCAAAATGTCAGTAGTACAAGAAACTTTGCAAATCACTTTGACATGTCCTATTAGTCACAATACCTTCTCCATATATGGCATGCATCTTTTTTGTGTTCTTCAGTTGCATTTTTACCTTTTTTGAAATAATAAAGCATAATATACTGAAAATGTTGCATATTTTCATCTTTAATATTAAATTACACAAAAATTCACCAATTTAGGTAAGCTTTTTAAAATTTAATTTTATTGTTGTTGTATTATATCCATCCCCTTTTTACTCCCCTTAGGTAACTTTTCTTTAATGCATACTGATATTACAGTTGTCTCAATACAATCTAATAAATTTTTTTTCAAATGAAATTAAAGACAACTAAGCACTAGCAGAGCTTAGTTGTACAGAAAAAATGTAATGGACTTTTGGCCAACTCAGTACCTGCTCAAGCCAAGCTGTAAGTGATAACAAGGTTTTCAGATGAAAAATAAAATTTTGTTGTGATAAAGATGATACTAGAGAGCATGGCTTTAACGTATAGCAAAAATGAGCCTCCTGACCCCATTCCTTGGATTCAGATCCAGCTAGTCACAGGTGGCGTGGACAACCACAGGACTCTGTGTGGAGTCCTGCTCCTATAATCCTTTGGGAGTGCAAGCAAATTGCAAAGAGGAAAAGAAGGAGGAGGGCACTTACCTACAATGCGTAATTCCTTGTCTGGAATTCTACATACAGAGAACTTCCTTCTTCTTTCTTAGGTATTGGTGAAAGGGAGGAGAATGTACATTGTATGTGAATAGAGATGTCCCCACACACATGAAGAAGGAAACAGCAAGAATAGGGAGTGAGTGTACCCCCTCTTTCTCCACAACAGGGAATAACTGGCACAGTTGAGTTGCTTTGGAATTTACAGTGAGGAGAAATTCCAGGAATGGAGAAAAGGAAACTTTGACAAAGAACATGACTTTTAGACAAGTTCTTGGACAATTTTCACTTGGAGACATGGAGCTAATGGGGAACGGATGACAGAGAATGTGACTATCAGAAGCAAAGCCATGTTTGGGAGGTCCAGAGGTCAGTTGCTAGGTCACAGAGCTAGGGTGACCAGATGTCCCAATTTGTCTGCTATTCCAGTTTCCAGCCCAGAAAGCCTTGTATCCTGGAAAACCTTCCATCCTGGAAAAACTGAATGGTTAGTCACTTGAGTGTCAGGCTAGCAAGTTGAAATTCTTATTTGTTGGGTGGTAGATTATATAGAATGGCAGGTCACTGTACTTGTGGTATATGTAATAACTTTCACTAGGTTAGAAATAAAGGATGAGAAGTCAAAGGTTATTTGTAGGCATTGGGAACCATTGAAGAATTTTTAAAAAAAGATTTTATTTATTATTTCCAGAGAGAAAGAGGAAGGCAGAGAGGCAGTGAGGGAGAGAAGCATCAATGCATGTTTCAATGGGGGTTGCAGTGAATCTCGGCATATACAAACATGTAGAAAGGAGCTTGTGGACTATTGAAAATAAAACCAGATGAGACTGTATAAGGGAGTAAATTTAAACATCAAGGAGTTTTTTATTTTTGAGAATGATGAAATCATAAAAGGAAGAAATATAATCCCTTTTTATTGTTTCTATTAGACTCTGCAAAGAAGTACTTAGAATTCACTCTGCAAACTACATTCATTCCAATCTGTCCATTGTAAGGGACAGTGATTTATGTGATGTTATGAAGATGTTAGCTAACACCACTATGGTAATCATATTGCAATATATAAATGTATGAAGTCAACAGCTGTATATATTAAACTTACACCATATTAAATGTCAATTATAGCTCAATAAACAAGAATCTAATGGATAGTGGTAATTTGGAATGATTGCTATAATTGAACTCATGTGTTGTTTAATTTTAAAAAAAGTACAAGCTCTCTACTTTTGTATTTTCCCATATAAAAATGCCTTTGTAATGAAGGATGCATTTCCAGTTAGTTCCTTGAAATTATTTAAGTATTGTTTTCATCACCATGACTATATTGAATGTTCTACCTGCATATGGTAATCCTACCAGATTGACATTTCATTTGGCAAAGGCTATTGGATAAAACTTCTATGGTTTGTTGTTGGTACTGAGCTAATAAAACTGGATGAACCAGATGTAGATGTTATCTGTTTAAGCATCTAGAGCAGTGTCTTTCATTTATTAACTATTAATGAATTAATCAGATTCTTTTCTCTACTAAGAAATCTGTAAAGAAAATGCAATGTGTTTAGTTAATTTTAGTCTTTTGAGTATAATAAGCCTTATTATCTAAGAAATATCAGGTGTTTTTTATGA
This sequence comes from Noctilio leporinus, assembly GCA_004026585.1. Taxonomy (NCBI): domain Eukaryota; kingdom Metazoa; phylum Chordata; class Mammalia; order Chiroptera; family Noctilionidae; genus Noctilio; species Noctilio leporinus. The sequence continues at coordinate 371,607 of PVIW01000258.1, forward strand.
TTTACTCAAAAGCTCCAGGTAATATTAATATAGAAGTGCTGTAGAGATTCAGTTCCTTGGAAAAACCAGTAGTTTCACAAAATTACTTGTATTTTTTTTTCTTTTTATTCTCACTTGAGGACATGCTTATTTATTTTAGAGAAGGGGAAGGGAAAAACATCCATATGAGAGGGAAACATTGATTGGTTGCCTCTCATATAGCCCATATTGGGATGGAACCTGCAAGCAGGAATCAAACATGTGACCTTTCAGTGTACAGGATGATATTCTAACTAGCTGAGTCACACAGGCCAGGGCCAAAATGACTTGTATTAATTGGCATGGTTTTTTATAAGTAATTATTGTGTTAATTATTTTTAAATGAATTGGTTTGTTATTGCATTTTCTGCCTAAACTTGGAGTGCTATACTTTCTTTTTTTTTTTTGAAGTAATTTCAGACTTACAGAAAAGTTTAAAAGTTTGTACAAAGGGTTCTTATATACCTTTATCCGGATTCCTTAAACATTAGTATCTTACCACATTTCCTATATTGTGTGTCATATTATCTACTTATCTCGATTTTTCCTGAAATTTTGTAAGTAAATTAGAGACAATGCTCCTTGAAAACATCAATATGTATTTCCTAAAAATAAAAACTTAATTTACAACAATTAAAGTGTGGAAACTAACATTGATATAATACTGTTGTCTATAAAACTCAGTTTCTTAATTGCTCCACTAACATGTAATGTAAAGAAAAACAAAACTGTTTCAAATCTAATCCAAGTTTTTAACTATTTTTCTAACAATAGGAAACCTTTCTCCATATTTGCACAATTCTAAAATATGCATAGAATGCTTTTAGAAATACTAACTCAGACCACTGTGAAAAGCCTGCTGTGACTCATTGTCTTTAGCTTAAAGAGGATATAGTCAAAATATTGTTCAAGAGTTACTTAGGTTAGTTTCCCTCCTATTTCAGTGTAGTTCTGTTCTTCATTTGAAATTCAGCTAGATTTCCTTTATTTTCTGTTTTGGTTTTTCTCTTCCCCATCCTTATTGCTTTCACTTATTTTTAAATATGTCAGATATTACTATGATTTTTAAGGTCAGAACAATACGAAAGGTATATGTACTTACCACACCCTGGTCCCTTCTATCCTGTTCACATTTCCCTTTTTCACTCCATTTCACCTGCCTACTGCAGACAACTAATCTCACTAACGTCTGGTAATGTATCTTGTTACACAAATGAGCAGACATATATGCTTTCTCATTCCCTTCCTTTTTTATATCAAAGGTAACATTCATTAGATGCTGTTTTGCACTTTGCTGTTTTTTTTTTAATTTAATACCAGATTAGAGATCTCCTATTATTATTATTATTTTTTTAATGGCTGCATTATATGCTGTTGTGTGGTTGCACTATAATTATCCACTTACCCTCCTGCGTATGGGCATTTAGGTTGCTCCCAGTATTGTGCAGGGACAAAGAGTACTGCAAAAAATAACTTTGTGCAAGTGTATTTTCAGATTAATATTTTCATTTCATCACAGCAACTTAAGCCCAGTTTTTTCCAACTTGTCTTTGAAGGAGAGAATTTGAGTTATGTGTTAACTTGGTTTTCTTCCTTCGGAAGTATCCTCAGTGTATAAAATTATTGAATTCTTCAAACACAGAAACACACCATATTGAGACTACACACCATGAAATTTCAGTAATTTAATTCATGTTTAATGTGTGGTCAAAAGAGCCCTTATGCTTCCTGGCTTTTTATTATCTTAGGTAATCTGAGTAGCTTCTAACGAGAGGTTCTGAAAGAATTTGGGTGACTGGTTTTATAGCCGTAATTGAGACACAGCTCCACATAACTCCTTCCATCTACCACTTCCTCCTCCCTGGGCAGGGTGCAGGCCTTCAAGACCACAAGGAGGGCCATGTGCTTTTTTGAATTGATAGTTGTTCTTTTATTATCAGTAATCTCCTAAATAACGTACTTTCTAAACACTTGGTTATCTAATACCTGTCATCTGTGACCATAACACAATGTCTTATTAAATAGAACCATATAGATTGTGGATTTACGAATAAAGATGGTTTACAGGGCTGTTCTGCAACATCTTTAATATAACTACCTTCTGATTTAACTGTCACCACCTTGGAGGAAGCTAACCTTAATTTTATTTGTACATCCTTTCTCTGAAGTATTTGCATTCTGCTGGTTTCTTAACTTTTAATCGAAAATCAAAGCATATCATTCTAGTTCGGATGTCATGTGTTGTGTTTTATCTGATCCTCATGCCCTTGAACTCGAGTTTCCTTGACAAAGACGCTGTTGTTTTGGGGTTGATTGACTTTAACCAGAAGCTGGTGCTTTCCAGGCTTCATTTCCCAATGATGTTGGGAGGCGGCGTGGCTTGTTCCTCAGGCATGTTTTTCTCAGTTCCGAATTTGCCGCATTTCATCCAAGTGACATAATTGTATTCCTTTGCTGTAACCACGAAAAAGGGTTTGTTCTCACTGTTCCTGAAGAGTAAATTAAAAATCTGAATACCAAGGGAGTTCAATTTTGAAAACTTGATTGAGTCATTTCATTGTAAGAAATCAATTGACCTACTCCCTTCATTTCCTCTTTCCCTCTTTTCTTTTGTTCTCATTTTAGTTATACTCATTATACACGAATATACTTGTATCCTCATTGTAAAAAGAAAAGTAACTACTATTGTTTTGTCAGCTTCTCATATTTTTCAGTGTGTTTATACTCACATATGTAAAATCTTATATATGTTTGAGAACTTGGGGATGAAGAGGAAGTATTTCCCCTCCCCAAAAGCTAGGTTGGGGACTTCATGGAAGTCACTGCTCCATTTTGTTGCTACTGCCCGGAGGGGAGAATGGCCTTTCCTTCCATTGTTGGCAGTCTGCTCAGGTAGTGGGCTGCTCTGGCTGTGCTCTCTGAAGGAGAGAAAGAGGACCTTGATGTCAAAACTGCCTCTAGAAGGCATGAAAGACAGCACCTTAGTGTTGGATTACAGGGTGGATGAGATTAGGGATTATGCTCTTGACTGGAGTAGCTGACACTTGTGTCAGAGGGCATAGTAAGAACATGGTTCAAGTTGGAGGAAATGGTGAGGTTTGTTAAGGGACTACCTAAGCCTACAGAAGTGAGATGGGTGTTAACATCCCCAACAGGTTTCCCTGTGATGATGAAGGTGATGAAAGTCATCACTTTTCCTTCCTTAGGCCAGTTGGCAGTTGAGACCATTGCGGTCAACTAAGGGGATTTTCCTCTTTATTATTTAATGTCACCTGAAATTTGGCATATTGTGCATGCATATCTTGTTAAGTTAGACTGTGTATTCCTGACGCCGAGGGCCCTTGCTTTATTTTTTAACCAGCCAAGTAATTGGCCATGGTGAGGGCGTGAGTTGTAGGGTGGAGATAAGGTTTGGGTCTCTGAAGTATAAGCGAAGTTTCCTGGATAGGGTTCCTGGAAAAGCAAAAGCTTTTGGGTTCTTATTAAAAAAGGAGAGAGACCCAGCCTGCCATATACCCTTGTTTCTGACTAGAGGGCCCCTTAAGTACCAGGGAAATTAGTTGTTTAGCCAAGCACGTGGTCTCCCCAAAGAGAATTGAGATCCAGAAAGAAGGGCAGGCAGCTAGTAGTGTCTGATACATGGTAAGTTACCTGTTAGTCTTCCTGCACTAGTCTTTAACAAAGAACATAAAGTCTAGTCTTTTAAAGAACATTTTGAGCAAATGATCACCAACCAGTGATTATTTTATTTGTAAGACAAAAGTGGCTGTTGTATCTTTCACATGCACTCAGTCAGCAAGTGTTTTTGCACTTTCTAAGACTTGATTATTGTTCTGATCACAGAGAATAACAAACAAGATAAAAGAAACAGAAAAGAAAGGAGGTAATTGTGTTCCTTCTCACCCAGGTTGATTTGAATAAAAAGTTAAAAAAAATAATCCAACAAAGGAAAATTTAAAAGTAGCAGGAAAACATGTGATTATAATGTGGTTCAGAGCAAAAGAACAAGGGAAAACTGCAGCAGGGAAAAGGCGACCACAGAGCAGGGGGCCAGCTTTGCAGCCCATGTGATAAAAGACATGAGGGAAAGAATGGAATGGGTTGTATTTGTTTTTAAAATAAGAATCAGTGTTCACTGTAACATTTTGAATTAAATTCATTCAGTTTGTTAGGTTTGAAAACAGTAGAGACAATGTCTACAGAACAGAAATAAAAAAAATAAATCTATCAGGCTTACTTTTATATACATCTCTTGTATTTATATTTTAAATAACCTATATTGTATTGGCTACACTTAAATATACTGCCATGTGTCGGTTCTCAAAACTATTTTAAACATATATGCAGTAACATATGTGCAATTCTTGGGCTGGCTTAAAGTCTATTTTCTTAAAGTATGACTTGTTAACCATAAAAGTCAAATTCACTAAGGCATAAACTTTAGAATACTGGCACTTTTAGATTTTTCGTGTTTTACAGAAAAACTTCATATTTAATGATATATGATTAATTTTAATGCTTTATCTGGACTTTCTATCATGTCCCTATGCCCTTTTTATTCCTGTTTAAGAATTTGAGACATCTTGGCAAGCAGGAACAAAGAGTTTTAATTTTTATTGAATATGAAACTCCTTAGGTCTGGATAATGTCTATATTTTTGCTAAGTCTGGAAAGATGTAAATTTAAGCCAACACTGGAACAGCTTAAACTATTGAAATCTTACATGTATTGTTTTCTCTCTTCTGTAGGAAAGTACTTCTGTGTGGCCTGATTCTACTTGTTGTGGTCCTACTTAATCTGGTTGGCTGCTAGAGGACTCTCTTATGTTGTGAGAAGGATTTGTTACAAATACCATGTGTCGTTAATATAAACAGTCTTTCCTTGTAAACCCAGTGTTTTATATAAGAATGCATGATGATAACTTGTATTAATTAATTCCCTCATTTTCCTCTGAGTAAAATAGATCTCCTAAAAAGGTTAATCATAGAACGAGATGAACTGTGGGTCTGTTTTGAAACTAACTTTTGGTCAAGATTTAAGTAGAATCCACTTTTAGTAAGGAAATATAAATATAAATTAGGGGTATACTTTTATCCACAATTAAGAAAATTAAAACATGGCAAATACTGTTTTTGTTTTTCTCTACATTAAGCAAGTTTTGTTTAATTGCTGAATAAAATAAGATACTGTAGAATGAGACTAGAGATTTTAAGGATTTTTTGATACTTTTTCTGATTTGGTAGGAATTAGAAAAAAGTCTGGGAATTTGTAATATAATATTGGTTGCTGATAACCCACAGAACATTAGCATTCAGCTGTATATTTCTCTCCCTTTGGCTTTGTAAATGCTACATAATTGAATCTTTCGTTTGGAATTTCTTCTGATTTAATCCCATTAAATTGAAATTTTCCTATGTATACATAAACTATTCATACTGATATTACAAGAAAATAAGTACATCCTTTGTTGTAAATTTTTATTTTTATTAAAGTTATACACATATATAGTTTAGATCAAATGTAACGTACATAGTTTAGATCAAATGTTCTACTAGGGTCATTATGCAACACTACTGTTCTTGTCCCAATGCCCTCCTGCTACCTCCCCTGTGACTGTTTTAAACTCTTTGCAAGTCTTTGGGTACTTATGTTCGTAACTCCTCATAACAAGCTTTTATTGCTCTTGCTCTGTCTTTTTTGGGGGAGAAGGTGCATTATTTGTTGAACTTCCACTGTGGGAAATAAGGATTTAGCTCACTTTTACCACTTCCATTCTTCACTACACACATGTACTTCTTCCCATCCTTCCTGTTTGGTTGTTGTATGGTTTTGGAAGGATGAAATAGTTGGTGTTCTTAGAGCCATGCAAACACATCTGAGCCACATAGATACATACACATACACACACTCATATACCCACACTGTGTTCAGCTGTCAGTAATATAGCAATAATAGTTTGCATGACATGGCATTGATGTAACCTGGCAGCCAATGGTGGTAGACATCGTAGAGTGAGCATGTGTACTGTGTGCTGTGTGGCTGTTGCATTCAAATTGACTGAGTGAGTAGAGCAACGAATCTGCATCCAGTTTTGTATTAAGCTCAAACATTGCTCTGTGAACACTATTTGGATGATTCAGAAGGCCACAGCTACGGGCAGCTGGTGATTGGCAGCTTCGTCACAACAATGTGCCTCCTCATGCATCAAGTTCCAGCAGTTTTTTGGTGAAACATCAAATCACCCAGGTGACTCAGAGCCCCGACAGCCCAAACTTAGTGCCTTGTGACTTCTGGCTCTTCCCCAAACTAAAATCACCTTTGACAGGGAAGAAATTTCAGACCATTGATGAGATTCAGGAAAATATGACAGGGCAGTTGGTGGCCATTGGGAGAACTATGTGAGGTCCCAAGGTGACTTTGAAGGGCACTGAGGCATCATTGTTCTATGTACAATGTTTCTTCTATCTTGTATCTTCTTCAATAAATGCCTCTTTTTCATACTACATGGCTGGTTACCTTCTGGACAGACCTCGTATATTTATTAGATTTCCTATCCTATATCACTTCTTTTTCTTTAATAGATGTATGCCTAACTCAATTCTAAATCTTCTTCAGTTTGCCTACATTATTTTCCCAGTATGTTAGAATATGTTAACTACTTTATTTATTTTATCCTTTTTGAAGAGACTTCTTTCAGTGTCTGATCTGCTGCAACCTAGGCTGATTGCTTTACAGGCCGCTTTGCTGATGTGATCTTGGGATTTCCCTTCACCATTATTGTTAGGTCCATCTGCCTTCCATTTGTGTTTGATCTGTTTCCTGGATTTCATTTTTCAGTTGTTTATTTTCCTGTTTTTGTGGAGTATGTCCTTTAGTAATTTACTCGAAAGGGTACATGGCATATACATTTTTGAGACTCTATGTGTCAGAAAACATTTTTGTTCTGCTTCACAATGAACTGTTTTGTGTGGTCCTGGATACTTTCTGGAGATTTTTGGTAGCCAGCTCCTTATTCCCAAGTTTTACCCTCAGGATGAGCCCTCATCTAACTCTCTTGATTTCCTCTCCAGTTCTTCTCCAGCACTCACATGGATGGTGGAAATTAGGAGCAAGTGTGCTTCTCTGTTTTGCATCCTCACCTTCAAAGGTGATCATAGGTGCTGATAGTTGGAGTTGGAGCCTTATTTTACTTAGGGGTTGTCCAAGAGAACTAGAGCGGGACCACAGTTAATAGTTGGACAATCAAATTTTATTCAGGAACTATTGTAACAGGTGAACAGAGACCTAGGTGTAGGGTTGGGCCCAGTTCCAAATACTGCAAGGAAAAACAGGAATTTACAGTAAAGAATGAGGGTGGGGGATGGGGTTGGAAGATGTAAAATTAGTAGGGGAATTCTTGGTAAGCTGACTTGATAGATTCTTGCTGAAGGCAGGTGAGGGTGACCAGATATCGAGCAAGGGGGATGAGGAAATGTGATCAGGTATCAAGGGTAAAGGAATTTCTCTAAACTGACTTAGTGGCATTCTTGCTACCACTGGGCTATGCAGACCCAGTCAACAGCTAGTAGAGAAGAAGGCTTAGAGGAGCCTCACTTACTGGTCCAAGGGAGAATATTTGTTATGGTTGAAGTTCTGGTGACTTTACTGCATGGGTTCTGGTATTAGAGAATTAAAATTTCACAGGGTAATTCTTGGACTAGTCATGAGTGGTGTCACTTATTTTTTTGTGTGATGTATTAGAATGTGAAATAAAGGGTAGTACCACAGCCATCAAGTTGCCTGGTGGAGATAATAATTGTTTTTAAGGTTATTATGCTCAGTTATTAGCCACATTAAAGAGTTTAATCCAAGTATGTATGTGTACCAGAAAAAAAGTGATATAAGTTTGTCTAAAACACTTTGTCACTATATATTTAGGGAGTATGCTTTTGCTGCTTCTACTATAGTTAACTAACTTAGGCGTAGGAATCCTAGGTGTAGTGTGGGGCATGTTTCTACAAAGGAAATATGTACAAAACCGGACATCTTAAAGATTTACAATCAATGTAGTCTTAAGTTAATTTATTATTTTGAAAGAGAATACAGGTTTTACTTTTGGTTGCCAATATTAAAACCGACTGGATAGTAGAAGGCCAAGCCAATGAGGTGTTATTTTAGGGAAAATGCTTGAGTTTACCTGAGTATTAAAAAAATAGAAATATGCAGCTGAACTTAAGTTTGCATGGTAGACAAGTATAACGATGAAGGCCAGATTAAACCAATCAAAAACAAAAATTACACAAAAAAGATGAATTATAAGTATGGAAAGTTAAGTGTCTAGTTTGTTAAAGTTACTAGTATTGATGAGGAGTTACAGTATACCCAAGAATTTTGACCAAGGTCTTTAATGACCACGAAATGAATTTTGAAATCAAGCAAGGTACATTCTCTTATCTATGAATAAATTAATAGTATACCCACTCCTTTATAATCCTCACAGAAGATGTATAATGAAATTGGAGAAGATAAAGAAGCATACTAACAAGGTCAAAATTGGAGTTGCCTGCCCATGGAGGGTAAAGAAAACCAATAAGAATCTAGAGACACAAATGTGAGGAGATATGACCTTTTTTTTTTTTTTTTTTTTTTTACTTCATGGAATGATATAAATGATATTGAATTCTTCCAAGATTTGGTGACCAATGGGACTAAAAACTATCACTTTATCCAACTAGTTATAAACTTAATGTAACTGGTTGCTCTAAGAGGAAATAGGGGTGGAAAATATAACCTCAAAAATGATTTTAACTGAAGTTGTGGATTACAGATCCATAATAGGTTGTTACGGGGAACTAAGATGTATTGAGTACACGCCTACTTTGAAGTTAACATCAAAGAACAGCCATTCTTCCCACAGAATGTCCCTTGGTGCCATCATCAGAATCTTGGACAGGCAGGATCACGAGTCTGATCAAATGTGGGAAGACCCATTAGACTCTGATCTATGTCAGATTTATGTGGGTTGTCGATTTAGGGTCAATTCCAGTATGAGGGTTGTAAATTTCAATGAATGAAAATTTGAAAACCTTAACTTTTATATTTCCTAGTCTTTGTTAATTCTCCTTTATATAGTATACTCATTTTCAGCTTTGAGGAAGATCTCATTATCATGTACATTGATTTTAAAAAAAATTCTTTTAGATTTAATCTTTATTATATTTTCTCCATTATCACTTAGTCCCCTTATACTCTCCTCTCTGCACCAGTCACCACACTGTTGTCCATGTCCATGAGTCCTTTTTCCTTTCTGCTCAGTCCCTCTACCCCCTAACCTCCACCCCACTACTAGCTGTCATGTGCTTTCCACCTGTGAGTCTCTCTCTGTTTTGCTTATTAGTTCAATTTGTTCATTAGATTCCACATATGAGTGAAATCATATGGTATTTGTCTTTCTCTGACTGGCTTATTTCACTTAGCATAATGTTCTCCAGATCCATCCAGGCTCTCTCAAAGGGTAAAATTTTCTTTTTTTATGGCCAAGTAGAATTCCAAAGTGTAAATGTCCCATAGCTTTTTTACCCACTTATCTACTGATGGACACTTGGGCTGCTTTCACATTTTGGTGATTTTAAATAGCACTTCAATAAACGCAGAGATGCTTATGTTCTTTTGAGTTAGTGTTTTGGGTTCCTTCAGATATATTCTTACAGTTGGGATTGCTGGGTCAAAGGGCAGATCCACTTTTAATTTTTTGAGTTATCTCCATACTGCTTTCCACAGGGGCTGCACCAATCTGTATTCCCACCAACAGTGCAAAAGATTCCCATTTCTCCACGTCGTTATCAGCACTTGTTTGTTGATTTATTGATGATAGCTGTTCTGACAGTGAGATAGTATGTCATTGTGATTTTAATACAAATTTTTCTGCCAATTAGTGATGTTGAGCATCTTTTCATGTCTATTGGCCATCTGTATGTTCTCTTAGGAGCAGTCTCTATTCAGGTCCTTTGCCCATTTTTTAATTGGATTGTTGTTTTTTTGATGTTGAGTTTTATAAGTGCTTTATAAAATTTGGATATTAACCTTTTATCAGCTATATCAGTGAATATGGCCTCCCAGTATGTTGGTTGCCTTTTTATCTTGTTGATGATCTCCTTTGCTGTACAAAACCTTTTCAGTTTGATGTAGTCCCATTTGTTTATTTTTATCATGTACACTTAAATGTTTATAATAGTTGAATACTTGAATTCAATTTTGATTTTCATTGATATGACTTATGTGATAACATCTGTTTCTCTTTATGCCGGCTGGTCTACTAGGCTATAATGAAAAACCCATTATTCCATGATTACTAATTTACAGACAGAAAGGTTACATTGGTTTGTAAGATGATTCTATTGACTCTGATAGTACTTTGTGACCTAGTAGTTTCCCTTACTGTAGGTTGAATAGGGTCAAGTAATAATACTGGGAAATTAATCTTTTACTCTTGGTATTTCTTTTGTACACCATAACACATTTTCTTTCTTTTTTTCATAACTCATTTTCAATTTACAATTTCAGATTGAGAGAATAAAAATTAAAAGATTCTACTTCAATCACAGCTTTCTTTGATAGAAATATACAAATATATAAATTTCTCCTTTGAATTGATCTTAATAGATGTATAGGAAGGCATAAAATACAGAGATTTCTTTTTCTTTCTTTCTTTCTTTTTTTTTTTTTTTTTGTCATGGGTAGTGCTGCATTTAAAACTATGATCTAAATGCCTTCAAACAATATGTAGGAATTGACTGGGGATCTTGTTTTAATATGGGTTGAATTCAGTAGGTGTGTGGTGAGGCCTGAGGGTCTGCCTCCTGGTGAAGTGCTGTAGTGGGCTGAGCTCCATAGTTTACCGAGTGCACATTGCACCCTTTGCTGATGGTCCACTCCAGCTTTCTAACTAATTTTATTTTTTGGAAAGAAATTGTACAAACAGAATCCAAATACTATATGTGGATGTTGAACTAATCTAGAAATTCCTTCTTTCTACTTGTTCTGAATTCTTCCCATCTCTCTTCCTTTGTTTTTCTTTAATTTTTATTATTAAAAAAAATGTTTTTTATTGTTCTTTTACTGTTGCTCCAGTTTTCTCTCCCTTGCTCTCTGCTGTCCCCCACTCCCACTCCCATCAAAATGTGTGGACTAAATGACACAAAAGTTTCTTGATTATATTAAATTTATTTATTTATTTATTTATTTAAGTATTCTTTTTTTTTTTTTTTAAGATTTTATTTCATTATTTTTAGAAGGAGGGGAAGGAGGCAGAGAGGGAGAGAGACATCAATGTATGGTTACGTTTCACCTGCCTTCAGCCACAGACCTGACTGGAGACCCGGTTTGCAACCTGGTTATGTGCCCTGGCTGGGGATTCGAACCTGCGACCCTTGGGTTTGCAGGCCGGCACCTTATCCACTGTGCCACCAGCCAGGGCAATTATATTAAATTTAAACACTCACGTACACATGCACATAAACTTTCAGTTCTGTACACTTTGCCCAATTACTGGCAATAAAATTCAGCAAAAGGATTTAAGGTATATGGATGTTCTACTTAAAGGAAATTGTAATTAATATTATTAAGGCCTTTGAGTTTCTGTGTGTATTTTAAGCAAATTAGGATTTGCCTTGTTTTTAAGAGAGTAACTCATCCCTGTTCAATGATTTCCTCTGCATGGATGAGCACATCCATTTAGTGCATACACTTTAAACAGCACATGCCCTACTTTGTTCTGATGGGTAAATCACTGATGTAAATTAAGGATTTTTGTCCCTCGATTTCTTATGTAAAACTCTGGATAACTTAAAAAGTGAGAGATGGAGAGAAATGGCTCATTGCACTTTGGTACCATCACGATTTAAAAATCAAATTATTCTTTAATTTCTTTGCAACATTTTAAGGCAGAATCCTTGTCATTTGCCTTTTATTTCCAAAATAGCCTTGTTCTCTATTTAAAAAAGTAATATGGGTTCATTGCAACACATTTATGAAGTGCTGAATTGCATAAAGAAAAAGATCAACTCATTCCGTTTTCTTGCATTAACCACTGCTAACATTTTTGTGTCTATTTCTCCAGGATAATTTCTGTGTGTAGAAGATGGCAGTTTCCTAAGACACGTACTCAGGGGTGTTGACAAAGCCACTTTTTTTTCTTAACTTGTGTTTAGTGCCTATCTTGAGGCCTTGTTCCTTTGAGTAGTGGAAAATTAATTCTGGTAAATTCATGTACTCTGTCAATTAAGTCGTTTTTCCATTTTCATTCCCAGATGAGCTCTGCCCTTCCCCCACTCCCTTCTCAGACAGATTTGCATTGAGTTCAGCAAGGGAAAGCAATGGAGGGAGGGCCTTTGTCACATAGATGCAACTTGTTACTACTGTGCCCTGGTGTTGAACTTGACTCTCCCATGTCTGGCCCTGTGCGTCCTTTGCCAGGGCATGGATTCGTGAGAGCTCTGTCTATCCATGCACTCTGTGTCTTCTGTCCTGATGTGGAAGTTGTCCCTCGTTTGTGATCTCTCTCAGCCACTGCTGAGCTCTTCTTGGGATGGGAGGTGATTTTGGGTGGCCTCCTAGACCGCTTTGGGCTTGAGGGGACTCATCAGACCCTCTCTGCCTTGAACACCTCACTCCCATGTCTCTCCTCTAGTTGCTGTGAGTTTCCTGGTTGGAGGGGCATTCCTGATGCTCCCATTTTCTTAGGTGTCACAGAGATCTTCTAGTTTGAATGCCAAATTTATCAGGACAGTACCTAAGTCTTCTTTTGTCCTGTCGGTCCTGAGGTTAGGGCCTTTAGTAGAGGCACACTCAACATAAACTGAGTGTTCTCCTCTCCCTGCCATCTAAGTCGGGGGGTCTTTATATCTTATTGAAGCAGATGACTGTCTTGCATACGTTACACAGCCCTCCATTTTTTAATTCTATGTTTTTGTGTCACTGGTTTTTGATACTCAAAAAAAATAATGTCTTCTAACAGTAAAATTAAAGGAAAGGTTTGTGTCTCTTTCAAAAGTTTTAAAATTTCATTTGCAAATTCAGAATTCAAGCATTTGTATTTCTTTGAGAAATTCTTCCCCCAGTATATTTGAATCAAGGAAAAGGTAAGGGCTCCAAATGCATTTAAGAGGAAAAATTAGTTAATATTTCAAATTAGTATATCATTATACATAACCTATATGTTTTTAAATAAATAAAAATAGGGGATTATATTATTTTGTAACCTGCTTTCCTTCCCACATTGTTCTGTATAGGAAGAGCCTTTTTCACATGTTAACTAACATTGATGTGTATAATAAATGACCTGGAAAGTCAGTATTTGAGGCCCAACATGTTATTCGGTGTTCTATTGACAGACATTGGATTTTTAGTATCTTTTTACTGTTAAAACTAACACTGTGATATAAGTTATATCTCTTTATGTATTTGTCCAGTTCTTTCTGCAGGACTCCTAAAAGTGATATTACTGGGTAAAAGGCAAAGTGCAATATTGCTAGGTTATGCTCTAGAAGGTTTGTACTAATTTAATTTCCATTATCACCAGCAATATATGAGATGCTTGTTTCCTAAATGCTTATCAATAATTTTTAATTATCAGTGTCCTAAACTGTAATATATAGGGACAGACTATTTTAATTTGCATTTTTGTCAATAGTGATGTACAAAAATATTTTTGTACATCTTTTCATTTCATTGTTGGTCATTTCTATTTTAGTTTGCTTATAGTCCATAATTCCTTTCCTAGAAGAACTTTTCTCTGAGTTTATTTGCAAGTATTCATTATATAATACATATCTACCTTTTATTTGTTGCTCTGACATTTTTCAACTTGTTTCTTTGTTTAATAGTAGTTTTTTTGAGTTTCTGAGCTTCTTTTTAATTGCTCTATAAAAACAGTCTTTAAAATGGGCAAACCAATTTGCAAAGTGATTTTTTTGTTATATATACACTTAAATGTTTATAATTGTTAAACACTTGAATTTAATTTTGTTTTTCATCTATTTCTCTTATGCCAACTGGTCCCTACTAGGTTACAGGCTATTATTCCATAATTATTAATTCACAGAGAGAAAGGTTGCATTAGTTTGTCAAGTGACTTAGACCTCCCAACGAATAAGTGAAGTGGATGTTAGGAAAATGTCCATGTCAACATGAATTCTAGTGTCTTGTCTCCTTGGTGGAAGGTGACCCTCAGAGGCCAGGTGGCTGCTTATGTGAATGAGGCAGGCCACATGTGGCCCTGGAGACTGAGGACCTGAAATGGAGGGTGTATGCCTGTCTAAGAGGGCAGCTTCCTTAGAGCTCAGGTCCGTGCATATTACGCAGGCGTGTGGGCCAGACGATCTGCTTGCTCAAGAAAAGATCTGCATTTCCATGAAAAATTTGTAAAGGGAAAAATATAGTGTAGGTAAAATAAAATGCTTCTACAGACTACATTAGGGCTCATGATTTTCAGTTGGGAATCTCTGGCTTATACCCGTTCTTGGCAAAAGTTCTCTGCATAAGTGAATAGCGCCCCTTAGAGCAGTGTAGTCATCGCCATATGTAATGGCCCTGGAAATGCTTATATACTACAATGGTGAACTGTTTTTCTCTGAAAATATCTCGTCTCCCCTTTTACTGTTATCTCTTAGGGCATATGTGTGTACATACACACAGGCCTATGTATATAAGCCTAATGATCGGCTCTTACATTGAGCAGAGACAAAATACCTATTGTGATGTCTGCGGTTTACTTTTGAATAATTTACCCAAAATGTATGTGTGTTTAGATATTGATAGGTAGAAAAAAGCAAGGGTAATTAGGGTTTTTAAAAATAATGAGGTTAGCTTTTCTTTTTATTTATTTTAAAGATTTATTTTTAGAGAGAAGGAAAGTCAAGGAGAAAGAGAGGGAGAAACATTGATGTGAGAGAGAAATATCAATTGGTTGCCTCTCGCTTGTGCCCCTACTGGGGATCGGGCTGCAACCCTGCATGTGCTCTGACTGGGAATCAAACTGGTGACCCCTTCACCTTGTGGGATGACATCACACCAACTGAGTCACACTGGTCAGGGCCAGGTTAGTTTTCATATGACTTGTTCTTGTATTTTGATTTAGAAATATTGGCTGCAAAACCCAAACCTGTTCCCTTCCAAACTTTTGAAACTACACATTTTTAAAGTCTTAGATTATACTTCTAGGGTCACAGTTTCTGTATTCCACTATTAAAAACCCCATGGTAACATCATAATTCTTCTGTTTTCAACAAATGATTCCTGTATCCAAGTTAAATATTGAATGGCTCTTTCTGTTGTTTCTGCAGTTGTCTGGAAGACACATTGTCAGTAAGCTAGGCCAGCATTTGAAAGACATATTGAACTTTTTGTCTTTGTATTCCCCAGCACTCTGCATTATCAATGCACATACTATGCCCCCTCCTTGGGACACTCCTCCAATTGGCAAGCTCCTGCTTTCTCTTCAAGACCCAACTCATGTTAGCACCATTCTTAGTGGTAAATTAGAACTTCTTCCTCTCTACCCCAGGCACTTACTTGGTGCCATACAGACAAAATACAATTTCAAAACCACAGCACTTTGAAGGAATCTCACTGAACAAATGTACGATAGGTTGAGTGTTAATACAGGAACAGATGATAGTTCACTAAATAAAATCCATGATTCTCTACAGATACAAAAAAAAACCAACAACAAGTAGACAAGCGATTGAAGGGAGAAGAGGGAGCTCTTTCTAACACTACAATGGCCTCTAATGAATGGAGAAGGAGAAGGAATGATGGTGTTAGAAAAGCACCTTTGATAACCATTAGAATAATAGTTGATTTAGGCAAGATTCATCAATGGATGCCAAAATGATACTAACACAGTCTTACTGTATCTCCTCAAAAATTACTTATTATAGAGAAACACAGTGACTTTAAAATGTAGAAACCTGGCTCTGACTGGTGTAGCTGTGGATTGGGTGTTGTCCTGCAAACCAAAAGGTTACTGGTTCCACTCCCCATCAGGACATTCCTGGTGGCTGGCCAGGTGTCCCCAGGTCAGGGCCATCCAAGAGGCAACTGATTGGTGTTTCTCTCCTTTTTCTTTCTCCCTCCTTTTCCCTCTCTCTAAGGATAAATAAAATCTTTTAAAAAAAATCATAAAATAAAATGTAGAAATCTGGCAGACACTGTCTTAACCAAGAGATCAAAGTTGACATCCCCAATAATGCAACCAAAATCCACCTTGTGCCATCTGATGTGTACAAGGAAAGAACATCATTTTATACGTTTTCCCTCAAATGCATGTTCAGTCATGAGGGAACATTAGACAAACCCAAATGGACATTCTCTAAATAACTGGCCTGTTTCCTACAAAAATGTCAACATGAAAGAGGAACTGTCTCAGATTAAAGAGACTAGAGAAAC
The DNA here is from genome assembly GCA_004026585.1 of Noctilio leporinus. Lineage (NCBI taxonomy): Eukaryota > Metazoa > Chordata > Mammalia > Chiroptera > Noctilionidae > Noctilio > Noctilio leporinus. Next base: position 388,050 of record PVIW01000258.1, read on the forward strand.
AGGACATATTGCAATGCAATGTGTAATCTTGGGTGGGATTCTAGTCTTAGAGAAAAATAGTTACAAAGGTTGTTAATGGAATAAATGAATGTAGACTATGGATTAAAAAAATAGTATTGTATCACTGTGGCTGATGTAAGACAAACGTTCTTGTTGATCAGAAATACATAGTGAACAGTGACAAATTTAAACATAAAAGAGCATAGTGTCTGTAACTTACACTCAAATGAATTAAAAAATATATATATGCGAATATCTGTATATACACATGATGTTTATACATACATCTGTATCTAGGTATATACGTGTATCATGCCTGTATACTTATGTACAGTGGCAAATTGCGCTCCATATCAGTCCTGAACAGAGATTTCTCTTCTTTGTGTCAGTCCACCAGCCCATACCTCCTTCCTTTTATGCATCTTTAAAATCTAGTTGTGGTCATTTGAAGGCTTCCCCAGCCTTTCTAATTACATAGGTGCGCTTGCTGTGCTACTTCAAAGGCCCGTTGGCCAGGACAGGATCTGTCTTCAAAGACAGTGAGGAGAGTGGCCCATTTGCAGGAAATTGCATGGTTTGGGGGTGATTTTGTTTTGTTTTTTTTTACTTTGAACTTGTCAAGTGGAGATCCTTATTTAAACAGTACCGGCTTTTTGCTGTATGTCCGAATAGTTAAAGATTTTCCATTTACAATTCAGAAGACTTCACCTTAACCTCTACCACAGGAAACCTGTAACTCAGTTTTCCCCATTATCCATTTTTTTTTTTTTTTAATGTATCAGCTGTTTTATTCTGAAGTGCTTTTGTAGACATATCTTTTATTTTGTTGGTTTATGAGACAACGTAGTCCTAGCTATGTATGTCCTAGCTCTTAGGGACTAATCATCAAAAGTAACTGATTATTTTTGCTATAGCTAAAAACAGAACCAAGGGGCAGGGAGTGAATTACAAGGGTACAGCCTAGTGAAAGAAACTCTCAGTTTGATAATCATGGTACAGTGTGGCCCTCCTGCCCTCTACCCTGGGTGCTATACGTATATTCCTTAATGGAGAAGTAGCGTGGCTTTTGAAATCAGAAGTTGGAGCTGGATTCAGATTTGTCACTAACACACTGTATGACCTTGGAAAGGTTTCTTAAATTCTTATTTGAATAAACAAACTATGAGTAATAAACATTGCATTAAAAAATAGGAAAGCATGTAGCCTGCAACTTGTCAATAGTATGTTTCCCAAAGTTAATTTTATTTTATTCTCCCCCCCATTTTTACCGTTCTCTTTTTCTTTTCTTCCAAGTAGACAGATATTTCTTAGAATTGTTAAGAAGCTAAATTTCAAACGAGGCCTAAGGCATGGATTACTGTGTAAAGTTAGCAAATCGACAAAACATGCTAATACACAAATGTTTATAAATGTTAAATGCCAACAACTGATTTAAAAATTGTTGAGAGCCAAATACTGTGTAGGTGTGGAGATTTAGTAGTGAATCATTCTGATTTTTGATAACATGTGTGATATTTTTACCAACAGTGACCTACACTGAATATGATAGAGCTTTCACTTTTTTTTTTTTTTTTTTTTTTTGCATCAGAGTCTATTCCTGAATGATTCTTGCATAATATTGTTTGTCAACCCTAAGGGTTTGTTATTGTGTTTTTCATTAAAGCAACTTAAAACACATTTTATTATCTTTGTTTGAAGAAACCTTTCTCTAGGACAGTAGCTAGCTAGCTGAGGCCGTTTCTCAATTTTAAAACACAGTGGTCTGACCCCATGAAGTTTCCACATCTAAAACACATGGAGTCTTTAATCTGGTTAGTTATGACACTGATTCTTCTTGAGGGCTATGTTTATGACACCAAATAAGCCATCCAGTTTCCTTTTCATTTATTGCTTTAAAATGAAAATAGTGTAATAAGCAGGAGTTGGCAAAATAATTTCTTTTCTAGGAAGCAGGTTATAGATGAGGGGTAGTCAAATAGCGTGCATATGGGAAGATACATTAGATAGACTCCATCCTATTCCTCCTCCCTTAAAAAAAAATTTAATTTTTGGATGGGCAGGAAGAGGAGATATTTTTCTACAGGCAGTTAGCTAGATCAGACACGATGGCACTTATGTTACATGATATTTAGGAAGTATGCAAAACTGTTTTGAAACAGTGTTAGTCCAAGAAGTATTTAAGTATTTTATTGAATAACAATCTGGCTCTGTGAGCAGTTTATTTTTTATATTTAAAATAAAATTGGACTATCTCCTTGTGTCAACATGGAACCATGTGAAAGTGGCGGTTTCACAATCTTCATAAATGTGTATATTTAGATCTGCAACAGTTTGTCAGCATTTCCCCAGGGTTTTTTTTAAGTGTGTTGGGAGAGCCCAGGCCGACAGTTGGCATGAGGCATCTATGCAACACAGCAGTTTCTAGCTTTGGCTTATGGCATCACACACATTCTAACTACACGTTTGCTTTTCCTTTGCTGGTAGAAGAGTTTTAAAGAGTACACGTTTTTCTCTTTCACAGATTTAAACAGGTGGCTTATTTTATACAACATCAGATATAATTTTTCCTTTGTTTCAAAATATCATATTCGTCTATCTCTGGGAAAATGAGCAGTCTCAAACCATCTTAATGTATTTTTTCTAACTTCATCAACTAATTCATGTTACTGGTGTTAGTAGTTGTAGGAGCTGAAGAACTCAGGATTCTGGTGACCTGTTTTGCCTGCTTTTATAGCTTAGTTTTGTGATAAGAGTGTTTTGATCTTTAATTGCATACCACCACCACCCCTGCCTGTTACCTGTCAGAATTAACATTTAATGTAGGCCCATGCATTAAGATTTACTTTTGTGTCATCGAGTTTGTAGGAGGGGAAAAGGGAACAATCCTTAGCTTCCAAATGAGAGCTGATTAGGAAAAATCCATCATTTAGGGAATTGTGTACGCTAAACTCATGGAGGACTCGTGATTTTAATTTTTTCTACCACGTCTACACTTAGCTACTTTTTTGTCTGTGTGTCTTGTCTTTCTACTTGAGTTGGGTTTAATGGCTGCTTTGGAAACCTATTCCTGGAGAAAATCCCATTTAATTCATTTGCATTCTTAAGTCCTCCTTGAGCTTCTTTCTCTGACACAGGCTGGCTCCAGCAGTGCATGGGACTGGCCGTCATAGGGTTGATCTCAGCATCCCTGCAGCGTGTCTGCGTGCTGGCCCCTGGGCGTCAGGGCCTGATGGGTGCTGATAAAAAGCACTTGAGTACCTCGCATTGCAACTGATGTGCATTCAGAAGCTCTTTGGGGAAAACTGTGGCTCCCACCACCAGATGCGCAACCCACATCTGCTTCAGTTGCTTGCATTTTGGGTGAAATTACGTTGAAGGAACCCTTCTTTGTCTCAAGGTAAAATGTGTCGAACCAGTGTTATTTTTTCCTCTAATGAGTACAGTGATTATTGCTTTGGTTCATGCTTTTGTTCTCCACAAGTTTTTTTTTTCCTTTTGAGATTATTACCTTGAAAAGTTTTTGAATTATATTTTTCAAGTGCAGTTTATGTTCAATATTGCTTTGTGTTGGTTTCAGATGTACAATAGTGGTTAGACAATTGTATACTTTACAAAGTGTTCTCCTCAATATTTCCAGTGTCCACATGGCACCAAGTATACAATCTCTTCCTGTCTTGTAGCCTGTCTTGAGCGTTAATAATGTCCATGACTTCTTAAATGAAAAGCAAACTGTGTTTCTCATGTTCTTGATAGGTCTGTTGTGCCCTCAAACAGACCCATGTAAGTTCCATCCACATTTATTTTGCAGCCATAGCTTGGTTCATCATCATTCCTTGTATAATTATCGAGTATTCCTGGCTTCCGTGGGCCATCTTAGTTAAGTCAGACTTGAAGTTTTCTGCTTCCCTGGGCTGTGTGAAAAATATCCCATCCAGTGAACCGCACTATAGGCATAGTTAATTGTCATGCCAAATGTACTTCTGAGGTGCCAGTCTATGAAGATTATGGCTCAAATGGTGCTGGCACTGGAGAGTAATTAGAAGTTTATAATTGTGATCATTTTTTTCATGTTTTATGTTTGAAGATATCAACATGTCCTTCATATTTTAAAATCTTCTAGTAGCTTTATATGAGTTTTGGTAGGAGAAGCAAAATCATCTGATTATTAGACCTTTAATCCTGTTGTCATTAAGAATATTCATCTCTCTAGAGATAATTTTCATATTTTGGGGGACATAGAACTTTTTAAAAAATACTATTTTCCCAAAGAATACATATAGACATAAGTATATATTTGTTTTTTATTCCTAAATGGAATATTTTAGGTAGATAAAATGGTATTGTTGTCAGATAATAACATTTTCAAGCAGCCAATTAATATGGATTTCTCAAAGCTAGTAATCTGAGAAGTTAGCTTTGTAAGCCTTTGACCTAAAATATTATCTATTGGAAAACTTATGACAGAAGATAAAAAGAGATTGAGAAAATATGGTTTAATTATAGAGACTCTAAAATCTTTGGGCTTTTTGGTATATAATTTTATTATTATGTTCAAAAACTTTCCTAGATTAAATCCATCTTAATTTAGCTCTCTAAAACTTTAATGGATGTGTAGCAATGTCTGTCTAAGCTTTATTAACATTAATTTTCACATTTATTTTCTGTCTAGAACATGAAGATTTTCTAATCATCTGGAGTGTTAAATCTGTCTTTGTATCAAAGATCAGACTATGTGTTTTATGGTGATATTTTCTATAAATACTTACAATGTAATATGAAACTAAGCTAAATATCCTCAGATAAGCATTTTTTATTTTGGTTAAATCTCATGTGACTCAATTCATGACCTTGGTTACTTAGTGGAGTTTGAGTGTGGTAGTACACATGATTACAAAATTTTTCTTTAACCCAATGTTGCCAAGTTCTAGTGGGAGGACCTATGCTCAATTTGATTTGTATAAGACCAAATATGTTATTGGTGCCAGATGTAGGGTTTTTATTTTTATATATATCTTGAATTTGGAATTGGGTAGAGGTAAAAAATTAACAATTTTATGATCAGCTTGATCAGTGAAGTTCATAGCAATTATTAATTCAAAATTTGAAATCTGTACCACTAGTCAGGAATGGATGCCTTCACTTAGAAGGAATTTATATTTCTTCTTGCTTGGCAAGAGCTAACTCCAGAAACAGGGGAGCCCTTTTTAGTGTTAGGAGGAGATAGATGGGCATTCAACACTTACACAAAATGCCCTATGGGATAAAATGTGAATAACTGAACTTGATTTAACAAAGGATCACACTAAAAATAGCAAGATTCATTAAAAGTGTGCAATTTAAAGGAACACAAATCAAATAATTAGCATCAAAAGTAAAGGGTTCTTCTTACACTGTTCTCTCTTGATATACTTATTAGTGGTAGAGGTATTATCACATGGCTTCTGTGTCAAATTTGTCTTGTTTTCTATATCCACATATTTTTTTGAGATAGGTATGGGTTTTTGTTAATACCACTAAGATCTTTTTGAGGCCTTTTTATGTTTTAAGTGATATATTTCATCTTCACAATTTTGGGTGGGTCTAGTTTTAAGAAAGTGTTTTGGTTGGAGTGATGAGGCTCTGAATCTCAGCAGGCTTTAGGGGAGAAATTGAAGCTTACAGAGAGAGCAAATAAACATGGTCCTCAGAGCTGAGAATTAAGGTCTGTTTATTCACCTGCACACTTGAATTAAATCTCAAAGCAATAGGCAGTGCCATTTGACTTATTACAATCCTGACAAAATAAATTACTTGAATCAAGTTAAAAGGTGTATTCTTGCCTGGTGGTAGATACAGATTGGTGCTGTGGCCGTATAACAGATGAAGAAGATTTTGTTAAATTGTGAAGCTCTTGATTTACCCCATAGAGGCTACTAGGGTAGTAGAAACTGGACAATGGTTAATGAAAGTGAAAAGTCTGTTTAAGGTTTGGGCCAAGAAGCTTCAAATTGCAAACATTATACGTGCCCTTGCCCTTCAGCATTGAGGATTGCTATTAATGACTGAAGAAGGTTGGAGGAAAGGAAGAGGGAGCTCTTAGTCTGGGTGTGGCACACATTACTTGTGTTTAAGAGAATTCCTTGTGAAGGCTTATAAAGATATCTAAGATAAACAACTCAGGTAAGTATTCCCTAACTCATTTTCATTAAGCCAGCCAACGTCCAAGTAAATAAAGCAATGCTTTTAATGATTTTAAGAATACCTTTAAAAAATGTGGGGAACAATTTGTTGACTCTGAAATCTTTGTGGTCAAGATGAAAGTTGGCATCGGTTACGTGAAAACAGAACAAAACAGGAAGCCTTTCATTTATGTTGATTCTCTCAGTTCTGTAATTCTCTTCTCTCCATACTTTTTATTATGGAGCGTGATTTATGGTGATAAAGAGTGCTTGGTTTAACTTTGAACTGAGAGTAAGTATAGCTTCAGCTTCAGTTTATGATGACTGTGATAGAGAGAGGCATCTCCTTAACCATGCTGCTGTGTATGTAAATCTTCCAAATTCTCTCCTTATGTCTAAAGCTAAGTTTGGCATTTGGATAACCTTGATACTGCCTTTTCAAAGATCATGCCATCTGGTCTCTGTGCTTAAGATGGTATTCTGTTCTTAGACAAACCGAAAATTCAAATGAGTTGGGTTTGCCCTAGCCTGGTGGCTCAGTTGGTTGGAACACTGTCCTGGACCCAAAAGGCTGCGGGTTCTGTCCTGACTGGGGTGCGTGTGGGAGGCAACTGATTGCTGTTTTTCTCTCACATCAGTGTTTCCCTCCGTTGCTTGCCGCCTATTCCCTTGTTTTCTCTTTCTAAAATCAACAAGAAAAAGGCACTTATGTACATGGACAACAATATAGTGATTGCTTTCGGGAAGGGAGGTAGATGGGGAGTAAATGCTAAGGGAAAACATACAATGAAGATTAAATCAAGACAAAAAGTAAAAGCAATAAGCATATCCTTGGTCAAGGATTAAAATATTTTAAAAAATAAATAAAAAATGCGTTGGGTTTTTTCCTGTCAACCTCCTCTGCCAAAGGCATTTCATCCATTATGAAGCCCTTAATATTCCCAGTTCTGTTGCTCCCCACTTTCCGCACCTTGCTCCCATCCCCAGTTTTTACCTCTTGCTTGCGCAGAGAAGGTGGGCTGTCTCCCAGTATTTTTGAAACTTAGATGCTCACTTCTTGCATCCTACTCAGAACACCAATAGCAGTATCAGAATAAAACCTCTTCAGAAAGCAGCTGAGGAAATTGTAAATAGTACAGGCTTGTTTTCAGTCAGCTATGTGAAAATGTGCTATAAGTCATAATTATCTCATCAGAGTAAAGTGTAATAAGAGAAACCCCACAATAAGTATAAAAGCAGGAAAATTAACTCAGCAAGAGAATATAGAGTGAAATAGAGGTGGGCGGGAGGTGGGTTGCCTTAAATAGCTCTGAATTATGCAATTAGTGAAATTCCCAAGAGGGAGGATTGGAATTAAGTCCGTGGGAGGAGACATTATCTAGAAAACTAATTAGCCATGATCACTTTGACTATTATGTCTTACTCATTTTCTTTGATTTGGCAACACCTAATACTCAAGTAGTGGAACCTTTTCACTTTTTCTTTCATGCTTCTTCCTCTTTCCACATTTTCATTTTTATGTTGTTTTGTGCTAAAGTTCTTTAAACCTGCTTTCTAGTTAACTCCCTCTCTTCTCATCTACCATTTAATGGATCAGTTTTAGAATTTACATTACTTTCTAATTTTTGCACATTACTTTTATGATATTGTTCTTCTCATGTGATTTCTAGTCCTTATTTTACTTTTTCAAATGTCCTAAAGATTCTCACTTAAAAGTTTCTTTTAAGCCCTGACTGGTGGCACAGTGGATAAGGCGCCAGCCTGCGAACCCAAAGGTCGCTGGTTCAATTCCTAGCCAGGGCACATAACCAGGTTGCAAGCCAGGTCTGTAGCTGGAGGCAGGTGAAGGGCAACAATACATTGATGCTTCTCTCCCTCTCTGCTTCTCTCCCTTCCCATCTCTCTGAAAAATCATAAATAAAATTTTTAAATAAAGTCTCTTTTAGACTGTTATTTCTGATTCTTTATGTGTGAAATTTCTCTGTCTCTGAACTGAGACTAATGACTGTTCCTCACAGCAGGTTGCCTGTGCATGTGATTTGTTCAGTTTGATGTTAAGTTGGTTTTCCATGGAAGTTCCGGGTCTCAGGATTGTAAACAATTTAGGGTGCTTTGAGATGTTTTTCTTGGTGCATTTCCTTTGGTGAGTTTCCTTTGATTTGGATAAGTTTTATAACTTTAATTTTGTTGTTGTATTACATTTATTCCATCCCCCCCCCCCACTGTAATTTGGATAAGTTTTAGTGTTAATCTCTTGATTTAGGGACTCCATTTTACATTAGTAGTTTAGGTTTGGATCCCACTCTTGGATGTCTTGCAGGTGTGGTTGTGGGGTACTTATTTCTTGTGGGTTATATTTTCTTGCTTCCCTAACCACCCCCTTAAAACCCTAATCCAGAGTTGGAATCTTCTTCTCTGGCCATTGGAGTGGGGGCTTCTAGAGCTTGTTACATGAACAAACAGCCCTATATTCTACATGCTGCATTTTACTTCCCCATGACTGTTCTGAGACTATCAGTTTTTACTTCTTAATCATTTCATCTATTCACCTATACCCCAACCCTCTCCCCTCTGGCAACCATCAAAATGTACTCTGTATCTATGATTCTTCTTCTGTGCTGCTTCTTTGTTTACTTAGTTTTTTAGATTCAGTTGTTGAGAGATGATTGTTATTGCCATTTTATTGTTCATATCATTGTTGTTGCCCTCCTCTTCCCCCCTTCCCTTTCCCTCTCTCTCCCCCTCCTCCATTTTATCTTTGTGTTTAACCTTTGGCATTTTAGTTATGATGTGTCTTGGTGTGAGCCTCTTTGGATTCATCTTGTTTGGACTCTGCACTTCTTAGACTTGTGTGTCTATTTTCTTCATCAAGTTAGGGAAGTTTTCTGTCATTATTTTTTCATAGGTTTACAGTTTCTTGCTCTTTCTTTTCTCCTTCCAGTGCCCCCATGATGCAAATGTTGGTATACTTGAACTTGTCTCACAGACTGCTTACACTATATTCATTTTTCGGATTCTTTTTTCTTTTTGCTATTCTGATTGTCTGTTTCTTGCTTCTTTATGTCCCAAATCTCTGATTTGATTCTTGGCATGATCCTCTCCACTGTTGATTCTCTGTAAATTGTTCTTTATTTTAATTAGTGTATTCTTTATTTCTTTTTTTTTTTTAAGATTTTATTTCATTATTTTTAGAAAGAGGGGAAGGGAGAGAGGCAGAGAGGGAGAGAGACATCAATCTATGGTTGCGTTTCACCTGCCTCCAGCCACAGACCTGACTGGAGACCTGGTTTGCAGCCTGGTTATGTGCCCTGGCTGGGGAATCAAACCTGTGTCCTTTGGGTTTGCAGGCCAGCACCTTATCCACTGTGCTACCAGCCAGGGCTGTATTCTTTATTTCTGACTGAACCTTTTTTATGCTGTTGAGGTCTTCACTAAGTTTTTATAACCAATGTTTTACATTCTGCACATAGTAGATTGCTTGTCTCTATTTTATTTAGTTATTTTTCTGGAGTTCTGTTCCTTTATTTTGGGCGATGTTTCTTTGTTTCCTCATTTTGGCAGCCTCCCTGTGTTTGTTTCTATGTATTAGGTAGAGTTGCTATTCTCTCATGCTTGATAGAGTGACCTAATGTAGTAAGTGTCCTGTAGGGTCCAGTGGCACAGCCTCCCCTATTACCTAAGCTGTACTCAGAGTATACCCATTATGTGAGCTGAGTGCACTCTCCTCTTGTAGTTGAGCCTTGATTACTTTTGACATGTTTAAGGTTAGCCACTGCCTATGTTCTGTTTGGGATCCCACAGCATAATCTACAAAGAAATCTGCAGATGGCTGCACCTTGTACGGAGCTTGGAGGTGCCCAGGAGAAGCCAAGCTCTGAACCTGACTGGTAGCTGCTAGTACTGGGCAGGGGCAACTTAATGAGAGGTATGGGGCTTGCTGAAGCCAGATGCTGCTTGTTTGAGAGAATTTAGGAAACTATGAAGCATAGGTCAAAACAAACCATAATATGAAAAATCCATTGGAATCAGTTTGGATGGGACAGGACTTCAGAGAATCACCAGAGTGGGACAAACAGTGTGAGCCAGGTTTATGGGGTCTTAGATATGGCACAACTGCCAGCTCTGTGGGGCGAGAGAGCAGAAGAAGAACTCTGGCCTTTGCCAGCACTTCTTTCTAGGAGAAAACTGCCCCCCAGCTCTTGTCCTGATGCTGGACAATTCATTTCCTGCCTGTACACTTCTAGTGCCTTTCCAGCTGCTGACCCAGAGTTGGGGCTCAGCGGGAGTGAGTCTGTAAGTTCATGGTTTCTTCTTTAATTCCTTAGTTGTAGGACTTCTATTCAGCTCAATTTCTGTTGATTTTGAATGATGGTTGTTTGGTAGTTTAGTTGTAATTTTGATGTGGTTATACAAGGAAGCAAGCCATGTTTTATCTATTCACCATCTTGACTGGAAACCCATCAATTATCAGCTCTTTATGTATATATTTCTTGGTCTAGATTTCAGAACCTGCCATGAGGTCTTCTGTCTGGTTTAACATCTCCATGAGCCATCAGTTTGAGCTTCCAGTCTCAACTCTGGCTCTGAATTTCCTCTTTGTTTCTAAATTTGGCTGTGTATTAATTATTTTTTCTTGGGGGTGGCAGAGGATATTTTGTTTAGATTTTCTACTTTATTAAAATAAGAGAAGAAGAAATGCTAGTCTTTTCACAACATGTCACATTGCTCAGAAGTCTGATCCTGTTCATATTCAAACATGCTTTTCATTTTTCTTTCATTACAGCTAGTTATGCATCAAATCCCATTTGCAAAGGTTGCTTGTCTTGTTCAAAGGACAATGGGTGCAGCCGATGTCAGCAGAAGCTGTTCTTCTTTCTGCGGAGAGAAGGCATGCGCCAGTATGGGGAGTGCCTGCATTCCTGCCCATCAGGCTACTACGGACACCGAGCCCCTGATATGAACAGATGTGCACGTACGTGAGCAGCTGACTTTTGTCCACCCTGTCTTCCTGTCATGCCACTTAGGGGGAGTTCAGTTGAAATACTTTACTAAAAAGAAGTGTATCTTTAATATACTACAGAAATAGTACAGGCTTACACTTTAAAAACTTCAGTAGGGTGGAATAAGAACACATTAAATTTATCTTTTGTATAGAAGAATATTGCACACACACTCTTTTTTAAAGGTTGCTTGCTTTGATGATAAGCATCTCAACACACAGACTTATTAGACAGATCTTTGTAAGGCTTAGTGCTTACCAAAAAGGAAAAGTAATTTAAATACCTTTTTATTGGAAACATTCTCTCCAGTTTACCACAGTATTTGTAGCATACTTTCCTTCTTTTACCTAGTTTGTATTATTTTATTTAGTCTAATATGTAATTTAATATGTTCATTTTAGAATTCTGTAAAGCACGATTGCTGATAGAAGATATAACTAAAATATTTAGTTCAAAGTGTTCTGAGTTCTAAGTTTAACAACTGCAGAGCTAATTAAGGAATGGTATTCTTATACCCATGCATAGGGATGAAGGCACATGTGTCATCTTTTAATCCAAAAATCATTCACAGAATACTCTAAACAGTAGAAATTCAAGTTAAGACGTCAATGAGATACCAAAGGAACATCCATTTTTTTAAGGAGTTCAAATTTTAGGGAATACAAGGGGTAAGGGGAGGGGAGCATGGAGTGAAATGACTGGTAGGTAAGAAATTTGCTCATAATTTAAGACACTAAGTGCTAATTAGCAGGCAACTAGTATGTTATGGGAGTGATTTAATTATCTCCCATCAACACACTGTGTATATGACTATTAAAACAATTGAGAACTTTGGATAAGAAGAAAGTTTGAATTGTATCATCCAACTACAATATTATTTTGGAAGAGGCAGAACTAGTAGAGAGAGGTTAAGTAGATTCTAGACAGAAGGAATCACACACATGTAAAAATAATGTGTTTAGGGAACAAGTCTCATCTGGGGTGCTATTGGCCTTTAGCAGGGATTCTTGTCCTGTATATTGCTGGACCTTTATTGTCCTTAGTTCCTGCTCATTAAGTATCTTTTGTGCCCTCAAATCAGTCTGACAAGCAAAAATGTCAGCAAACCTTTTCAAACACCCCCTTGGGGAACAGTACCATCTCATCTCTGGATGAGAACCATTTGTGTGTCGGAATGCGTGATTCAAATTGGGGATAGAATGAGTGGCTTGAGTGCAATTAATAAAGGTTGTGAGGACCATGTAAAGAACTGGCTAATTTTTGCAAATAATTACATTTATAGTATATGATTTTGACTATCTGGTTTATAGTTTTTGAACTTCATAACAAGATGGGTCCTTAAAATGGATTCCTACTTAGATTGCTTTAGACCACTTATGGGGGCATTTTGAGTCCATGAATATTCTGTGTGGTTTTCATTCCAGATTATCAGTGTGCAAGAAAGATGAGATAGGGGTGTAGATGGCTTTAGGAATTTATCTCAAGTTCTAGGACTAGCCTTATACATGCTGTGTATGGGTGGGTGATAGTGTGACCGTTTAATGTGCCACTCAACTTGGGCCGGTAGGGAGTGCAAGGGACTGCTAATAATAATTATGCAGGGATATGGAGTATAAACCAGAACTGGCTGGGCAAACTGGTAAAGATGGCCACTCAACAAGACCTCACAGTGTACCATAGGGTCTTCTTTCAAGGGATGATCCCTGGTAGGGGTTAAAAATGCACATTTTAGCTAAGTTGATCCCTTTTCTCAGAAACAGGGAACAGTGACTGTGACTCAGCTATGAAAAGACAATCTGAGTGGGAGACTGTGCTTGCTATGGTTATATTGTGAGTGAATGCAATGTTGCAGTTTACTGAGCTATAGGAAATCATTACTTATCTGGTATAAGGAGGAAATGTTGATTAACAGGATGCGTGTGAAGTCAAATGAAAATGGAAAATTATTTCTTTTTATTGTTGTATTATATCCATCCCCTTTTTGCTCCCCTCTGTCCCCCTCCCCACCCACCCATTCCCCCCAAAGTCAATCCCACCTGTTGTCTGAAAATTATTTCTTAATTCTTAGTATATGACTTTGCATGACCATGGTTCTTTCATGCTAATGATTCATGCTTATTCATACATATTTTGCATTTATTGCATTGTTATCTACATTCTATTCAGAAGATGTGAAATTTAAATTGGACAAGCTGTCACAGATGGAGAGTCTAAGATCATATCCATTTTTTGTTTTCTTAAGAGATTATTTCTCAACAGTAAAGAACAAAATTATACTTCAAAGTGGCTTTAAAAAATCCTACAAGTGAAACTTTCTCGTATGTTTCATAATCACTAGAGTAAAGTCCCAATTGTAAAGCAATATCTTTCTTCTGAAGGAAGACTTGCTCTATGAAATGTTGGCTGAGGTTTGCTTCTTATCCAAACTGTACAAACTTATGAATTTCAAAGATGCTTATAAAAACCAATTTAGTAATAATTTGAGGTATAATGTGGAAAACTATATATATATATATACACACTAATGGATGCTAAGAGTAGTCATTGTTTTTGATGGTATTATATGATGTTTCTCTAATATATTTTGTTTCTCATTCATTGATAAATTCATTCACATGGAAACAGTAACTTTGAAAATCATTATCAATCCAAGGTCAGTGGGCATAATCTGGCCTGCCACCTTTTATGTGCAGCTCCTAAGAAGGTGGTTAAGTGGTTGGGGAAAAAATCAAAAGAAGAACAATATTATTCAATACATAAAAATAATATTAACTTCAAATTTCAGTATTCATTAATAGTGTTATTGGAAGTAGCCACATGTAATCATCTACACATTGTTTACGGCTGCTTTTGTGCTCCACAACACAGCTAAGTAGTTCAGACAGAGATTGTATGACATACAAAGCCTAGAATATTTATTATCTGGTCTTTTACAAGAAAAGTTTACTGATTCCTGTTTTAGCCTATTTGGAGTGTGAAGGGATTAAGAGATTCTTCTTGTTTTCCTTGGATGGAGGTTGAGTGGAAGGCAAGACATATATTAGCTTACGTACACTTCCCATTTAGTTGGGTGAAGAGATCTGCCTTTTTCAACAGTTGAAAAAATTCAACGAAGACTAAGGTCTGAGGTTTATTAAACTACTCTGGTTCCACCTAAAATGACAGAGTAACAAGTCACCAAAAAAGGAAAAGCACAAGGAGTAACCAAGATGAGAGAGCTGCTACTGGCAGGAATTAGAAATCTTTTAAGAGATATTAATTTGGTTTATAATTTGTAAGATGTTTTTCATTGCTGTCACATTCCTGTCCTACTCTATTTTGAGGCAAAGGCCCTTCTCTTTCACCCCTTTTAAGTGGAAAGAAATCCCTTTCAAACACCTACCTTTGTATTCCCAGCAAATGTGTCCAAGTTTTAATTTGGTTGTTTTGAGAATGATTTCAAATATGTCACTTGAATGTAAGAGAAACAAAGCCAACATTTTTATAGTTTCTCATTATTTGACCACATGATTTTATACGAGCCTCAACATTTCTTCAGATTATTGTGTGTGTGGGTGGGCAAGCTATAATTTTTAAACATTCAAATATTACAGTGAAGTTACCAGCAACATATTTCATAAATTTAAATTTTGGGTTTTTATTTTAATAAACTGTTATAATGCTAAGTTAAAATGAGTCAGGAGAAAAAATTGTTTTTGACAGCATATATATGACAGCATATTGAAATAAATGGCACTTTTGGCATATAAGGTAGAAGTTTGTAGCCATCTGAAAAACAATACGTACATTTCTGGATGCAGTCCATTCATCTTCCCTAATTGCAATTCAGGGATTAAAAGCACTGTCAAGGCCAGGATTTTACTCTCCTTGTGGTCACTTCCCTGATGGCCATGATGGGCCACTTTAGTGAATGTTACACATGAAACAGCTGCCTTGCATTCAGAAAGGGGTGCTGCAGAAACAGTTTCTGTTGAAGGGCAGGCTCGTTTGGCTCTAGGGAGTGATACAGATTTGATGTGCTTGTTTACCTGTTCTTTTGTTCTCATCATTAATTTGATACTCTGAATATTCATCTGATACAGGTATTTTCCCTTCCTATTTACCATCTGATGGTAAAGGGAATAGGGCACAGAGAGGATGTACGTCGTCCACCCCTACTTTCACCCCTACCCCCAAAGTCAAAATTTCATTTAGATATCATTTTTCCTAAATTCTGGTTTCTAATGGTTGAAGTAGATGACTTTCTTTGTAGGTACTCAATAAATGATAGTGTTCATTGTATTCCATTTCCTAAGCTGCATGAGCTAAACAAAGGTAGAGCTCATTTACTACAGATAATGCCTTCTTTTGAGTAATGTCTGCCATCTTAGACTATCCTATTGGTAACTTTTCACACTTATAATAGCTCACATCCTTTTATCACTAATTTCACAGCAGGTACTGTGCCAATATCTATGTCTTTATTAAGCCTCTGAATCTGCAACAACTCCAGGAGGGAAGGACTGATGTTACCTTTCTTTTTTTTCCTACTAGATGAGCACACTGAGGCAAAGTGAATTGAGATTTCTAGCCTCCTGTCTGCTAACCACTGTGCTATCGGAGAGGCTACTAGTTTCTCAACATAGTTTTTATTTCCTGCCTTTGGCTTTTGTTTTGAGTATAATATTCTGCATTTGACATGGTTGGATTTCATCCTGTGCTAAGTTGCCTAACAAATAAGGCAATCTTGACTTAAACCTGTTCCAGTGGGTTTTATAGACTACCACCCTCGGTCTTCTGTTAACTCTGTCATGCTGGTTTTCTGCTTCATCACTCAGAAGTTCAGTTGTACGTGTGAGAGTCCTGAAACCTCTGAATCTGTCCTTTATTTTCTTTAGGTTGAAATCTAACATTGCTACTAAGGAGCTATGCGCAACTACATCATACTACAGAGAATGCAACTTTAAGTTTTTGGTCCTAGTTTTCACCAGTCCCTAGTCTAGTGACATTACTACACATAGTAGAAATACATGATTTTGTTAGCATAAAGCTTAAAAACTTTATTTTGGACTATGTATTATTTGGAATAAACCATTGCAAGTTTTGAGAAGGAATGTTAAACAGCATTATTTGAAGTTGTTAGAGAAATCTAAAAATATTTAAACAATTTTACAAAAGCTCATATTAAGTTTCACAGTCTGGCTCACCACATGAAAAAATTTGCTAAAAAACGGTCTAATTTCAAATGTCCTTTGGAACAACCTGTTGACTTAATTTCGGTCCAAATTTTAGCATATACCAAGTAGAGAAAGCTACAGAATTTTCAAGGTGTAGCCTTGATGTTCTTGGATTCTTGTAATTGCAATCTGAAGACTAAATGACCCCGGTGGGTGTTGGTGTCTGCCTTATTCTAAATGGAAAGGCTAGGTAGTTAGACAATAAAGAGAAGTTGAGGAACAACAGGCAGTCAGACTATGAGGGTGCCCACAACCCTGGTGATCAAGACATAACAGAAGTGGATTCCTCAGTGTGTATCCAATGCCCTGTCTACCTCATTGATTTCTTTCCTTTCTCCAGTAAGTGATTATAATATATAGGATTGCATTTTTTTCAAAGTTGAGTTTAACAAAGGTTCTTCTCTGCTTTCAATTCAAGGTTCTTCTTCTTTTTCTTCTTCTTTTTTTTTTTTTGTACAATAGGCCATGCTGAGGTACTCAATTAAGAGGTGGTTCTTGTCCTCTAGATTTTGCTGGTAAGAGAAACAAGACTATGTCTGCCACTGTACCAGGGCCCTCAGAGAGCCATGGGACCCAAGGCGGAGGGCTAATTATGGCTTCTCTCAATTTTCATCTAATTAACTCAGTTTGCTGATTCCATTGATGCATGACTATTACCTTTTGGGGTGTTGAGACTCTCAGCAATTTCCCTTAGCCTTCACACTCTTCCTGCTTCCAGGAAGCGTAATTTCCTACAACTGTCGACCCCCAAGCTCACTGTGTATGTTTCATAGTGTTGCATTATGACCCCATTGGCGCCCTGGGTACCTTTCCTTTGGTAGACCGAAGATCCTGATGTGCATTTTTTTTCTGGGCCTTAAGTTACCCACCATGATACCTGAATCCCAGTGATTTGTACCATCTTTTGTCCTCTCTCTCTCGGGTTCAAGAATCTCATTATAGTCAGAGCAAGCCCCAATCTTGAACCTGACTTTCTTTGAACTCATTTTAATTGTCACTTAAATAGTTAAAACCACACAGAGTACAAATACTTCATTATAATCTTATCTCTTTTTTTGAAACTAAGTGACATATGAAGTGAAATTCCCCACCTACAGCAATCTAAGCCTGGAACCACCCCCTCCACCTAAGCCCCAGCTCACTCCCACCACCCCCGTTCTCATCCATCCCATTCCATGTGCACTTCCTTCATTGCCTTATCATGGCCTGGGCTCCCCTCTTCCCTCTGTCTGTCTGACAGCTGCTCAGCTAAAGTTCCAGCTTCCATCGTACATGTTACCTGCCACATGTCAATGTTTATATTATCTATTATAGTTGTTTTCGATTTAGGTGTTTTCTATTTCTAAATAGGTGTCAAACTGTTTGTTCCTCCAATAAGATTTACCAACTTTCCTTTTTATAGTGAAGATATTTACAGCGCACATGGAAGCAATCTGAAATGGAGCATTCAAATGAGTTTTTAAATATAAGGGAACTGCATTTTTAAGTAGCACTCATGTGAGTTCACTTGGCAAGCATGACAACTCCACCATGTGTCCGGCTCTGTGTTAGAAACAAGGGACTTACAGATTGGAGACAAAATAAACCGGAATGGCAGAACAGAACTGCACCCCACTTCCCAGCCTGTAATGTACCCAGCACCTAACTTCCCATGCCATGTTACAATGTCCTGTAAGTGCCCGTGGCTCCTGCTCTTTGGAGTTCACACCTCCAGGAGAAAGAATGGGTATTATAATTTTACGTTCTCAGGAGCTGGCGCAACACTGCATTTTTGGAGAATGTTTGGAATGAACTGTTGAACTGCACTATGGTATAATTTGAAAATGTTATAATGGAGCCTGGATGGGTGCTGCGGGAGGACAGGAGAAGGGGTACCAAGCCTGTTTTTTGTCTTGGCCAGTGTAAGCGCCTCTTGCCTAATGACAGCCCCATCAGAATGCATTTGGAGGCAGTTTCACTTGGACAGTAATTTTACTTAAACCGATATTGGCAGTCCTCATTTCGTGGATTGCATTTTTGAGGAGGCATGTAATTTAGAAGCATGTAAGTTGGCTAAACCAGGATCTTATATTTCTGAGCATGGACTTAGAGCCCAGATTTTTATAGAAAAGATCGACGTTTGGTCAACTCTGATGTACCTGTTTTCTTACACTGTATAAAGTTTTATAGGTTTACCAGTCTATTAAATGATCCCATCGGTATTTTAAAACTACTTTATTTATAAAATTTACATAGAGATTTTCCTAAACTATAATACAGTGCCTATTTCTGAGAAGTATGCCTTCTATGCCATTAAAGGAAGGTATTTTTGTATTTTTTAAAGCCTTCTGCGTTGTTTTGAATTTTTATTTTTTTTAATTTAATTTATTTTTAGAGAGGGGGGAAGGAAGGGAGAAAGAGAGGGAAAGAAACATCAGTGTGTGGTTACCTCTTGTATGCCCCCAACTGGGAACCTGGCCCACACCCCAGACATGTGCCCCTGACTGGGAATTGAACCACTGACCCTTTGGTTCATAGTCTGGCACTCAGTCCACTGAACCACACCAGTGGGTGCTGAATTTTTAATTATAATGCGACTGTTTTACTTTCATATTAAAATGACTTCAGAGAGTTGATGTAAATCCTAATTATTTAAGGATAACGAGCTTGAGAAATTTTGGGTAGAGTAGCTATGGGCTGAGATGGAGAGGGAGAGGTACAAGAATGTAGAAGTATAGGACAAATAGTGATTTCCTCTAAAACAGAAGAGGTAGTTTGGGGAGAAATAGCAGAAGGGAACAGAGGGTTGTGGATCTGAAGCTGGGGAGGAAAGGTTTTCAGAGGCTGAAGTATGGGCAGACGTAATTTCCAGGGCAGGTGATTTATGCAGTTGCTGGCTTTAAAAAGCTCTCAGATCCTAGGTGTCTGTGATTAGCTGAATTGGGTCGGTTCAGGCCACTGAATGTCTGGACTGACATTCACATTGGCTTTACATTGTGGCAACAAGTGAGACCAGGAAGGTCAGCAGAGCTTCAAATGATGTTAGGACTCAGCACCAATCAAAGCTTTTGTTTAAATGCTTTATTAAATAAAAAGTAATTTAGTGTTTTCCTTATATGGGTGAAGGAAAAGTACCATTGACTGTATGAAAACAAAGGATACTGTTAAGAGATGGTCAAATGATAGTGTAATTTGAAGACTAAAGCAGGTTCAGCATTATCAAATAAAGGCTGTAAGTGCATACATCCAAATCTAGAAAAATCTGGGGTGGCATGGTATTTCTTTATTCATTCTTGCCTTAAAATCGATTTATTTTAGAATATTAATAAAGTCCTGTAAATTCAAGTAGGTCACAAATGTATATTGCAGTAACTATGTTGCTTTACTTTAATACTTAAATACTTTATAATTGTGAAAGATTCATATAATTCGTTGTGGCTCAGTGGATAGGTGCCGGCCTGTGAAGACAAAGGTCCCTGGTTTAATTCACCATCAGGGCACATAACCATATTGCAAGCCAGGTCTCCAGCCAGGTCCATAGTTGGAGGCAAGTGAAAAGCAACCATACATTGATGTTTCTCTCCCTTTCTTCTTCCCTCCCTGCCCTCTCTCTCTAAAAATGACGAATACAATCTTTTTAAAAAGACTCATATAATTCAGAAATAATTTTAAAATTTCAAAATTCTACAACTTCTTTCCCAAATTAACTCCTCCAGGCTACATTACACACACACATATGCATGTGTATATGGGTTTTAATATATCATTCGCTAAATATCCTGCAACTTGTCTTTTTCACGTAACAATAGGTCTTCTTATTTATTCCCAGTCATTGCTTGTAGTTCACCTTGTGCTTTTTCATGTTTGTCATATTCTACAATTTGAATGCATCAGGTTTTTCATTCTACTGAAATTTAAGGACAAACAATTAAGCTTTGTTTTAGCAGGATTTCTGCCTGAAGACGTCCAAAGGGACTTAACAGATAATACTAGATATTTAAGAAAGTCCACATTCTGTGACCTGATACTAGGAGTGTGGAACACAATGTGGAAAGGGAGTTACAGGTAACAAGGAAGATCGGCAAAGCACCTTGTAAAATTAATTCCAAATACTATATTGCTCTAATTCTTTGACCAAAAAGCTCATAGGTGCAGGTCATGTTTTAAAGAAAAAAAAAATCAAACTTTCTAGATAACAATTGATTTATGAGGTGTATCGTTCTCTTTTTCAAAATATAAATTCTTTGTTCTTTTAATCCTTCAGTTCCGTTTTATCTTTGGAATGGTTATCATTATTTCTTGGGAAATAAGTCTGCTAACAGGCAAGGCTGCTTGCTTTCAAAAAAGTACAAGAAAGCCAACAATTTGTGGACATTCTGGTCATGTATTTTCACCATGATTAAGAAGCTACTGACCGGCTCTAGACCACTGTTTCTTTAAAATATATATTATGATATTTAAGACTACAGATGAACCTTTTATGGGGTGATAAAGTGTTCTTTGCCCGCCATCCTCCCTGGAAAAAGAAATACTATAATTTGACCATGGCCTTTCTCCCCACATAGCTGGTTTTCCAATCGTAAACATGGTGACATTTTAGAAGTTGAATTAACTGCTTCATGGTGGACATTTACTACATGAAGACCAGTTTAGTGTCAATATTGAAAAGTGAAGAGTTGCCATTTTTCTTTCTAGATGTATAAACTGTCATTATTTATAATATAATTTATTTTAATGAAATGTGTATGGTTTTTAGCTTTTAATTCTATTTTTTGCTTTATTTTCTCCATTTTCAAAATTTGAATATTCTGTGATTTCAAGTTTTGATTACTATCTTCTATTCCGTTATTTTTTTGCTTGCAGGAACTATACATTTTTTTATTGTATTTATTGTATTCTTTTTTTTTTTTAAGATTTTATTTCACTATTTTTAGAAAAAGGAGAAGGGAGAGAGGCAGAGAGGGAGAGAGACATCAATGTGTGGTTGCTTTTCACCTGCCTCCAGGCACAGACCTGACTGGAGACCTGGTTTGCAACCTGGTTATGTGCCCTGGCTGGGGAATCGAACTTGTGACCTTTGGATTCACAGGCCGGCGCCTTATCCACTCTGCTACCAGCCAGGGCTCAGGAAATATACATTTTAAAGCTTTTCTGAATTATTGAAACTGCAAATATAATATTGGCACTTGGAAGCTTGTTAACTGGGTAAAAAGCAATGCCATGCATTTTTCATAGGGCTTTGCATGCTGTTAATTACCATCAATTAAATATGTTACAAGTAATAATGTGCTATAATCTAGTGAAAACCCTTACATTTCAATTAGCCAGTCCTCTAACCTTCTCTCCTTATCTTTCTTCGAAGAGTAGTTAGAATATATTTATTTTGATCGGGTGTAGGCCAGTTGTCTCTGGCCCAGATGTTACTGGCCTGTCAAGGAACCTGACTTGGAATATAAGATAAATCGTTGCTTCTTTTTACACTGCGTCGTGCTGTTTAGTGGGAAAATAAATGTTTCTAATCCAGTATTGTGCAGACTACCTGTTCATGAACCAGTCAGTTCACATATGTTATTACAAGTCCCACAATAGCCTTGTAAAGTTTGTGATGTCTCCTTGTTTTCTACAAAAGGAAAGGGGGGCTTAGCGAGGCATGTAGCTGTCAGAGTCACGGAGCTCGTTAGGGCAGGTCTGGGGCTCAAACCTAGATGCAGCAGGCCTGAAAGCACTTCCTGTTTCACAGAATGCTCCTATTAGTGAGTTACCAGAAAAACAAAAAAGGGCGAACAGATTTAGGAGGGCATAGGTGGGGGATTTTAGAATCAAGCCAGGCATGACGAGCTATATGACTTAATCTCAGTCTCTGGTTTGGGCCTTATTTGCAAAATAGGAATAGTTCTGCCCATCTTGTAGTTTTATTGTGAAGGCTAAATGGAAGTGCATGTAAAGCCTTTGACACATTGCTGTGTGTGTGTGTGTGTGTGTGTGTTTAATGACCTAAACTACCCCCTCCAAGTTAAGAAACCATTTTTTTTTTTTTTTTGAAGAAACCTTTTGATGAAACCAAATGCCAGCACTGACCAACATAAACAAAATTTTAATTTACTGTCCTGAAACAGAAGATACTGATTAGAGTATTCCCTTTGTGTTTTCCATTGTAGGTCTTTTGAAGAGCAGAACAGATTTCAGTCCCAGCAGCAATGTAATTTGTAGTGGGGGTGTTCTCTTTTTCTTTTAGATCCTTTTTAATCCCATTTGGAGTTGCAAAAATTTCTGCAGGGTCTCATGCTGCCTGCCTAGGGCCCTGGGTTGGAATTGTGTCTTAGTTTATTGATGTGGTGAGTTGTTGCAAGAGGTAGAAGTGATTTAAAATGAGATGGCATTAGGAAACAGATGAGTTGAACACATATTTCTTTGACCGCTAGAATTTCAATTGAGCTAACTGATGAGTTTGTGAAAGTTTTCTTTGCAAAACAAGTGCATTTCTTTGACTGAAATGTTCTCTTTTCTCTTTAAAATTGTTTTTAGGATGCAGAATAGAAAACTGTGATTCTTGCTTCAGCAAAGACTTTTGTACCAAGTGCAAAGCAGGTTTTTATTTGCATAGAGGCCGTTGCTTTGATGAATGTCCAGATGGTTTTGCACCATTAGATGAAACCATGGAATGTGTGGGTGAGTAGTTTTTGTGTAACTTTCAAACTGCAACTTTTAACACTTGTTTTCTTGAGAACGAAAAAATGCATGCTAGATATATTTAACCTAACAACAAATTGGTTCTCTTGTCAATTAGAACTGAAAATTATTCAGGTTTTTTGCTTTCTGAATTCTTTATACATCATGACACTGGGTAGTCTCATGTTACACCTTGTCATGAAATTTGCTAGCTGTACACTTGCTAGATTTTTAAAATGCTGATAATGTTTTTATCATATGTGCAATAATCCATTTCTTAATTATCTTAATAAATTATTAGTACATGTTAGAGAAAAATATTTTACTTAAAAGAAAAATAATTTTCAAGCAGTACCATGTGATTAACGTGTGTATGACTTTTGCTATGTATTTTAATTATGGATCTTCTTAGCTGTTTTTAAAAAACCACTGGAAAGAAAATTTTTGTATTTTAAAATTTAAAAATTTTAATGACTGCATGTTGCAAAAGTGCATTAAAACAGTTTTGTTTTACCAAGTGCAGATAGCTAGAATGCATAATTTAATATGCATATATGTACCATGTCTGAATAATAAAGAGAAATACACATTTTATAAATTTTTGTATTTTTGTATAATTTGGAAACATTGGGGTTTTTACTATTTGTTCACTGTTTTTGAATGGTTTTGGTTTTTCTGCTCCTAGTGGAGAGGCAAAGACCTGTCAGGACCTACATTTTGATGAATGCCTAAAGATGTTCTCCAGTGTAATAGCATCTTCGCTGCTCCCGTCCCTCTACTCTTACTCCTGAATTTCATTTGACATGTTATACATGTGATATGATGTTCAACAGAGCTATATATTAGAAGTGAGACTTTCCATTTCCTTGGAGACTTAAAAGAAAATTGAGAACATTTTTTTCCTGCAGAAATATTGCTGAAATTGTCTATAATTATGTATTTGAAAGCTTGCAGAGAACACATTTAAATAAGAGGTTTATGAAAAAATGTGTACTTATGTTCCTATTTATGTGTGAGTGAATGCATTCATACAGGCAACGCCTGTATTTATGTTATTTATTAAAAAATAAAGTCAGTAGAAGAG
This sequence comes from Noctilio leporinus, assembly GCA_004026585.1. NCBI lineage: Eukaryota > Metazoa > Chordata > Mammalia > Chiroptera > Noctilionidae > Noctilio > Noctilio leporinus. The sequence continues at coordinate 412,156 of PVIW01000258.1, forward strand.
CATATTGAGAATGTTGAGTTTGCTTTTGAAAGTCAAGATTCATGCCCCTGACAACAGTCCATGGAAACTCTTACAAAACCCTTAAATGTAAACAAATTACTAATGAGGCCTATGCATTTCCCTGAATACAATTTTTTCACTTTGAATACAAATTTTAAATAGCTTTGAAAAATCTAAGAGCAACTGTGATGCTTGCTGAGACCTGGAGCATGTATGGACTTTGGGCCTTGATCTGATAGTGTGAAGGGGCTTTTGAATGGAAAATGTGGAGATTCAACTTCACCTATTTTTGTCCTTTTATTCCCCAACTTCACCCTAAGGGGTGGGAGGGTATCCTCCTTTTCCACTATATGAATTTACAAAAGGGAATGCTAAAAGCTAGATATGTAATCTAGGAAAATAATTAGTTTTTCAAATATCAGATCATACTTACTTACTTTTCAAACTAGAATAATGTATAGCACCAATTTGGAGACTTAAGAAATGCATACTGCGGTTTCCAGATACCTATTGAAAGAATTGACATCATCAGAAAATGCAAACCAAACACCCTATCCATGTTTCCCCAAGTACATACTTTCAAAATAAAACTGACACACTTGTGAATTTCAGTGGGGGCATTAGGAATTAACCTGTAAAATTTTGTCTTCTGTCATAGCTTGAAAACAGTATCTTCTACTATAGGTTTTAGCTATTGAATTTTTTAGAAATTATACCTTTCAGTGGCTTTAGAATGAACCAGTTGCATCTCTTCAAAAAAGGAGCTAAAACAAATAGAAATTAATAGTCTTTAAATTACTTATGTAGCATTCATTGTAAGTTAGCCCTGTGGTTCAAAGAATTAAAGTTCCTGAAAGGTAAAAGCAGGTGTTTGTGGGCTGTATAACTTAATTTTTGTTGTCTGAAGGTGGGGAGAGTACGAAACACTGCTAAATAAAGTTGATGACAGTGGAACAAATGGATACCAAATTTTGATTTGTGTTTGTATTCTTTGTCTTTATTTAGAAGGATGTGAAGTTGGTCATTGGAGCGAATGGGGAACTTGTAGCAGAAATAATCGCACATGTGGATTTAAATGGGGTCTGGAGACCAGAACACGGCAAATTATTAAAAAGCCAGCAAAAGACACAATACCGTGTCCAACTATTGCTGAATCCCGGAGATGTAAGATGGCCCTGAGGCATTGTCCAGGAGGTGAGTCTGGGCAGTCACTACCATGAGCTGTGTGCTTTCAACATTTGCCTCTTTCCCTAACCACCCTGCCCCCCAGTAAAGAGAATTTATCCGTGAAAGGAGTCTGATCATAACCTTGGGTAGAGGGTTCCCACATTGTAAAATTCCACATTGTACTATTTAGAGATGGAGGCTTAAATTGTGAAGAGTATAAGAGTATAAAGGGAGTATTTAGTTTGCTTTCATGATCACTTGATAATAATTTAGAAGAGTACATGGCAAATGAGCTTTCTAGAAGTTTGTCTTTTTTTTCCTCATGCACCCTAAACGCAGGCCTTATGAAATCAGGCTTTTTCAGATGTTGTTCTGAGGGAAGAAGCCAGCTTTCAGTTGAGAACAGTTTAGATTAGAAAGGTTTATGAAATCTGTAAAATCATCTGCATCGTTACTAGTTGAAGATGACAACTTCAAATAAACTTGCCCAAACACTGGGAGGGATAAACGTTGTCTTAATGTTACCACAATTAGCCGGTTCTCTTTGTTTTGATAATAATTTGTAGAAAACAGCTACTGGGATGTGTGTGTTTATTCATGTCTTTGTAGTAATTGTGCTGATTTGCAGTAATTATTCCATAATAACAGGATTAGGCTCATTTACAAATTAGGAGAAGCGTACATAACTCAGGTGCTGGTTGACGCAGTCAGTCTGTTTGAAATGTAGCTTCAGTGCCATCACTGCGGGTCTTAAAGCATAATCGCTTGTTAACCATTTATTTTATCACTAGTGGAGGCGACATTGCCAGAGATGAAGCTGATGTGTTTCTAGTCCACAGCATAGAAAAGCAAAAAAGAAAGTTACGTTTGGAAAATTGCCCTGTAAAATAATGAAAACTTGTTTGCCTTTACTTTTTGCTGTTGGTGTATAGTTTTTCAGCTTTGTGGTTGTGGGCCAGAGACAGAATTTATCTCTGCCTAAAATGGATTGATATCCATATGCTGCCTCATAGAGGATGTCTCTGATCCGTGAAGGAAGACAAACTTTTAAGACTTGAAGACTCCGGTCGGCCTTTGAGAACTATTAAATCCAGGTCCAGAAGCTACTATTAAGAAGGCAGCTTTTCCTCTCGAATTAGCTTTGCTTTGCTTTGCTGGGTCTTTGAAACAAAGTTTTTTGGGGGGTTGCTTTTCACTAACAAGGATGGTTTTGTTCACTTCAACTGAGTATTTTTCAGTCAAAATATAAGAAAATATTTTCTTACAAAACTAATAAGCTACTTCTTGGATAGCTGAGAGCATTTAACCTGCAACCTTGTGCCTAAAAACAAACCTGATGTATTCAGGTATTGGGAATAAAGACTTCCTTTGTTGTATATTGTTTATATAACCACCCTCCCTCCATTTCTCTTCCAGCAATGTGGTCCCCCAATTGTGGTTTACGTTAATAGCAAAAATTAACCTGAAAATGCTCCTATAACAAACATGCTTATGTGTAACAAGAGCCAGCATGTTCCCCTCCCCTCCCAAACTACTTTGACCTAGCCTAGGTCTTGCTTGAGAATTTTGTAGATAACAGCTAGATTGTTGACCTGTTTACTGCACTCATGTATTTTGTGCTGACACTGTTACCCAATTAAATTCTGCCAGAATAAATGCTTATGTATCATCTGCTAATAGTCTCTTTTTGATAACCAGTAATGAATTGTGATTTAATTTGTACTTATCAAATAGTATTTATTAGGAGAAACTGGCTATTATTCTAATCCACAAGTCTACATGTTCAGTGTAATAAATTCAATTTTTACACAACCTTTAAAGTTGGTAGGTCTAAGAGGTTATATAGAAAATTATTTTCTTGTTTTATGTTTTACAAAAGGGGAAATGCAATAGAATTGTTGATAGAAATGGAAAGTTACTCTACCATAAAATAACTTCTATTTTAAAATGTAAGAAATTAAAAGTAGAACATTAATTTTGGAACTTAAGCACCAACTAATAAAAATTGGCATAACTTCCAGGGCAATATCCCACCTTGCCTCAGGTGAGAGAGCAAAAAGTTCCTTTCTTCAGTAGGTCACGGTGATTAATGGAAGAATGGAGGAGAAAACCCACCTCATCCCATTTTACATCTTGATTTGATTTTAGTGATCTGCTTTGACAAACCATGCAAAACTGTAAGTCGTAATCAGGTTGGGAATACAGGCATTTTTCAGATCTTTTCAACATATGTACGGGTTTTTCTCCTGTTGGAGCCAATCTTAACCTGATTGCGCACAAAGACAGCCTGAACCTGCTTCACACTAACGCACCAGCACATTAACATCAGCTGCTTTCGATTACTAGAAGGCAGAAGTAGAGGTCAGCGCAATGGAATAGTCACTAAGCATATAAGATATTATGTGAACAACTATTAAAAATAAGAAAATAAATGGGTACAAGATCTGAAAAAAAAATGCATTGTAATGCTTTAGCCTATTTTCCTCTTAAAGGACATATGCTCATTTCCTTAAAAAAATTATCTGAAAATATTCTAAGTCAAGGCTTGATCTACAGTAGAGTTACTTTGAGTTCCTTTCCCAATTTTTCCTTTAGGTTAGTTATCTTTTCTTTCATTTTTCATGACAATAACCTGCAGAATTTCTTGGGCTTTTCTGATGGCTCATTATTCAGGGTTCTGTTCTGGCTATCAGATCTGAATCTCTGTGCCCTGTCAAGGCATTAATTCAGCAACTCTTGGCAAGTCACTTAACCTCTTTGGCCTCTGTTTCCTCATTTGTAAATTGGAGGGTATTAGGGCAGGCGAGCTCTAAGATCCAGTCCAGTTTTAAACCCAATGATTCTAAGATTAATTGGCAGGAGATATAGGCAGTTTCTGTGGTGGTTGTGTGAAGGCTGAGGAGAAGACTTGCAAGCCCAAGAGCACTGTTTTATAACCGAAGAACTGAACGCTTTTTTGGTAGCTGCACTGGGCACTTGCCAAACCTTTCACATCTGGCAGCTTTCACCCTCTTTCTACTTTCTCTTTCCTTTTCACTGGTAGTTAACTCTCAAAGACTATGCAAGGCCCTTGAAATCCACATTTGACCTGTGTTTAGCTACCAAGATAGCAGGAGGATAGACAATGAGAAAGAAGATCTTAAAAGACCATAGGAAAAAAGAAAGATAGTGAGAAAAAAATATTGAACAATGAGTATAGGAAACAAGAAGAAAAAAAGAATGGACTACTTGAAAATGGAGGATATGCTCAGTGCAGATAAAACTGTCTTCCCTTCCTCCAACCCTGAGCACACTCATTAATAGGAGCCACCCTATTGGGACTGATGTATTCTATTAATATATAATCTGCATCTTTAAATGAAAGGAATTTCGAGTCTGAACCAAGTTATAAGGCAATATAATAACAGAAAAAATATAAACATGTTTGTATTATGCATTGAAATGACTAGTAGAAGGGCAAAATCGTGATAGTAGAGGTACAGTTGGAAGATACTCATGTATAGGGAAAGAGGGAAATGTTGACATTTGGAAGTGGCTGTAATGTTTTTCGCTTCCAAAGGATTGGCCAACTTGACCTCAACCTGAACTTTTCTGTTCTGTCTGGGACTCATTATTTTATAAGGTCTTGTGACAACTAATTTTAATTCATTCATGTCTATGTACCAATCATTGGTCTAGCCATAATATTGAGTTCTTTTATAGAGCTTTTTCTAATAGGAATAGGGCAATAAAGAAGCAGGTAGTGCATAATTTAATGTGGAGATAGAGGCTGTGAAACAAAAACAGGATATAGAGTTGGTGAAAAAGTTGTCTGGAGTGTTTATTTTATGTTGGGTACTCAGAGAAATGGATTAGAGGTCTGAATGAAAGAGATCTTTTGATAGACCTAGAGGAAAACTGTTTGCTTGCTGACTCAATGGCTATCTTATGTGACTAACTTGATCCTCCCACTGTACATTGAGAAAGAGAAAAGGACTGAGATTTAGGAAGCCGCTGGCTGGTCCAAAGTGGCGCATAGCAAGTTTCTCGTGGTAGAGCCAAGAGTAGAACCAATGTTTTGCTGCCTAGGAAACTCAAGTTTTCCTGTGCTTTTTCCTTGTTTCCTATAATAAAAATCAAAGATAAAGCCCTGGCTGTCCATCACTGGAGAAGCCAACTTGAAACTATTTCTCTTTCCAACAGACACATCATCTTACTTTTGCCCTACAAATGCTTTTCACAAACATGGCACTGTGCCATCACCATGGTCTTCCAGCTTGAAAATAGCTAATGGGACATACCCCAAAGGTCATTTCATAAATGCCGAAGTGTTGAGCCACTCACTGGCTTTGCTTTGGTTCAGCTATCCCTCCGAAGACCTCTTTTTTAGTCATTTTACTGTCAGTGGTCCTAGTATTTTGGGGAAAAAAGAGTGACTTCAAGATTGATCTTTCCATCCTTAGTCTTTCAGAATCACCTTCTAGAAGAGGCTGTCTTGTGCTGAGTCATGCCCAGCCTTCATCTCTGCCCCCTTGCTCCCTGGACCCAGGCCCCACCCCCATATCCAGTAGCTCTGTGTCCAACAGGGTTTTCCTCTTTCTGACACGTTTAAGCAGTCAGACCATTAAAGGGATTTAGGTGATGCTTTGACCTGTGCTCAGATAGCTTTGTGTTCCTCTTGCTCATGACTGCCTCAGCTCACCATCCTGTGGTTGTTAGTAGCAACATAGCGTAATTCTTTAAGCCCTGATTGTGATGGGATCTGCTACTCCATACTATTTCAATTGGAAAATAACTTTCTCCTCTTATGAGACCTTACTTGACCATTATCTACTTTTTTTAAAAGTGGCTTTTAACTTGGTAGGAAACAAAAGAAAATATTAGCAACTTAGACCCTTAATTTCTTCAAACTTACACTTTTTAAAAAGCAATAGCCATAAGACCTCTGTAATCTTTGTTTTTTGTATGTAAATTGACAGCAACATGTGGACTAGGTATTATATAATACAACTAAAGATGGTTGGAGATTGTGATGGATTAAACTGGGTGCAGGAAATAAGCACATTTGCAGTAGGATAAGGGTCAAGAAAATATGCTTTAGACATATGTTCTTTATTTCTGTAAATTTTGTTTACATTTGAGTTACAATTTATGTGGTCTGTTTTATACATGCCAGCCTCAAGAATAGTTTGGAAGAGGATAAGAGTAAAACCTCTTTTATTTTGAAACTTTCACAGTTGTCAGGAATGTAGATACTGAATTTTTCATATGAAGAAGACAGCATCTAAAAAGAAGGAAATTCTTGGTGCCCTCTGTTTGCTATGCTAAGCACTTGTTTTAAAATCAGTAACTTATATTAGTCACTTTAAGTAAATTATACTACTTCCCAGGGACTCTGGGTACATGACAGCTCTGGGTAGTGTTTATTCTATACTGATTGTAAACTGGGACAGTCAATCGTCAGCAGCCGCATTTTAAGTGTTAATATATAATTATAGTAAATGGATGTTTAGCAAAGATTCACCTGCCCACAGACATTTCTCTCAGTAGCTGAACTGTCCGAAATTCCTGCTTCAATGATCTAATGATTAGTTTAGGCAGCATCTTGGGAAGTATGCTCATCCTCTCTTTACCTTCCACCCACCACTTTTTAATTCTTTTTCTTATTTTCCGGAAAGTGGGTAGGTGATAACTATTCACACCTGTTGTTGGTGGTGTTTTTTTTGTGTTTGTTTTTCTGGGGCTCTATTTTAGCAATGATTTCCTTTAGACCTAATCGTCATTTTTCAGAGGGTGAGGAGGGCTCCAACATGGTGTGCATGGGAGATCATGAAATGTCCCCGCCGTGCAAAGCGGAGTGCAGTTTTGGTCTTAGCCATGGAAATCTTGGGGCGTGCAAAGCACCCCATGGAGGCTGAGGGCGGGATATAAGACAGCTTCTCCGCGTTTCATTTTGAGCCTATGCTGGTGCCAGCCTGGCTTGCCGGAGGGGCCCAGGAGGGAGCAAGTGCGAGAAGCCACACCTTTATGCCACTCTCTGCAGCTTCCCATCTACAGCCTCCACTAGCCCTGTTTAATTACAGTCTGGGGCACCATGTCCTAGTCTCTTTTATGGGTCCTTGTAAAAAGGACTTCTTAACTGCAAGTGCCAGCGAAAGCCTGACAGTCTGCATGCAGCAAGGCAAGGGCAGGAAAATTCCAAAGGGGCCTCTCTTTTATGAATTTTACACAGCAGTAAGCTACCCTGATCTTAATATAAAATATACAAAATGATGTTTTCAGTGCTCTAAAATAAAAGCAACTTTAATAGGACACACATGGTGTCCATAGTAGGTTCCCCCCCCCCTCCGCCCCCCATCTACAGGGACTTAAGGTTTTGTTTTGTTTTGTTTTTTTCTTTAGGAGATAAGAGAGTCTCGAGAACAAATCCCCTAATGATTTCTTAGAACAACTTATTTTCCTCATCATACACGCTGGGGCTTTCACTGGTGTTGATAAAAGGGGCAGGCAGCTTGCTCACTGAGATTTCCTGTAAATACTTCGTCAGCTACTGGAGTGACCTAGAGCTGTGCGTGTGGATATCCTCCAGGATCAGGAGGCAGGGGAAAAAAAAAACATTTTAATGGAAATAGTGACAGAGTTTTACTAAAATCCCAGGTTGTTTCAAGTTGTCATCGTACAGAAGTGCCTAAGGTGGTCAAGATATTTGCAATAGGGGTGGGGGGCAAAAGGTTCAGGTGGCAAAAGTTATCACAATTAAACTAAAAATGTAAAGGCAATAGATTTTTGCATTGCAATTGACCTGTTATATAATACTTGGACCTTATCATTCTGTGTATCAGCATTCTTGTATTTGAGCCTATGTAGGCAAGAGGCATTTAATAACTGATGTTATGCCCTTCTATCCTGCCAGTTACTCAAAGGATTTAATAAAACTGAATGTAAAAGGATAAAGAACTTATTTTTTAATTATTTTTAGAGAGAGGGCAAGGAAGAGAGACAGAGAGGAACAGAGACATCAATGTATGGTTGCCTTTCACCTGCCCCCAGCTACAGACCTGGCTTGCAACCTGGTTATGTATCCTGTCTGGGAATTGAACCAGTGACCTTTGGGTTCGCAGGCTGGCACCTTATCCATTGTGCCACCAGCCAGGGCTAAAAGGATATTTAATAACATGCTAAAACAAAAAATAAATTTACAAGATCAGATTTAGGAAAAACTTAGAGTAAGAGCTAAGGACTGACAAAGAAATAGAGCATATGAGCATGTGTTGGCTAAAAGCATTGGGCTAAGATTTGGACTTGGGCTTCTTACTAGGCACAGGGGAAAAGTAGGTATGGTTTTCTCCATTCTTATTTAAAATAAATGACTAACTATAAAACAATATCAATTTTGTAACTACTTTTAAAGGGAAAAATCACTGCATATATGTATATGTATATACAAACATTCATGTGTATGTATATATATACATGTATGCACAGATATACATATGTATATGTGTACATATATGAATGCATGTACATATATGCACAACACACACATATATGAGTACCCATCCCAATTTCAGATACATTTGAATGTGTGCATGTGTGTGGGAGGGATGGGTCCTACATCATAAAACTGAAGAAATTAATGATAATTCTCATGGTAAAGAAAGCATTCTAGTTCCATAGGGAGACGCACACTAAACATATTTCTCAAATGGCAAACCTCATCCAGAGCAGTGAGCCGTATAGGGGAAAGTGTCTAAAACCAAATCTGTCAAACCCCAGTTTTCAGCAGCACAATGAAGCTCGGGAGTGTCTGTCCCTCAAGGGAAACTGAAGGGGTAATTGTGAAATGTGACTTGAGAAAGGTACTATGAGATCGGGGCTTTTTTGAGTTACATGCTATCATGTAATGGAATCACCCTCTTGGTTCTTTTAGTGACTGTTAAATAATTTTAGAATTTCCTAGTATCTAGCAAATCTAGAAGATGTACTGAGTCAGTTCCATTTGAACTAAGTGTGCTGTCTTTTCTACATAGCACTATGTTCTTGAGCATGATCAGGAGTTGCACATTTAGATGCAGAGTTAATTTCTGGTAATTATATCAAGTCCTGCAGTAATATGTTAAATAACCTTTTGTGATTTTTGTTTCTTTTCCAAGACTGGCCTTCAATTATTTGAATCTGGCAGAGCTATTTGATATGAGAACCACATGGATTTTGAGTAAATACTCACTGAGTTGAATTGACTTTATTAAAATATGTTACAAGGTGCCTACTAATTCCTATTTTGAACCTACTTCTCCAATATAATTCAGGTAGTGAATATTGGAGCTGAATTTCCAATGCAATCAATCCATGATTTTTTCCCATTGCCGTATCTATAGGTTCATCAAACCAGTTACTTAAACATCTGTTAATTCCTTTGTTCTAACCAAAAGGCAAGTTGGGAGTGGGGAGAATACAGGTAAGAGAATTTATAGTCTAACAAGGGAAAAATAAAATGCACATTACAAAATAAAAGATGTGAGGGTGATCTGGCTGTGACAGATATCTGTCACCCTGTTGATTGTCAGGGTTGATTCGGCTGATCTGGCTGGCGAGGTGGGTGTCCCCTTCCTCCCTCACCAATCCATGTGCATCCCTCCCAAAGCTGGTGCTCGGTCGAAGAGGACAACCCTCCCAACTAGAGGAGAGGACTGGCCTTTGGTCAAGGGTATACCAGTAGCTGCACTTCCCTGCTAGAACCTCCAAACAAGCTCTCAAAATAAAAGAAGCTGAGTTGTGTTTGTAAATGTGAGCATGTATTGTTACAGACTCTGATATTAGAGGGAAAATATCATTTTTAGTTGTTGCGACCAGGAAATGCTTCCTGAAGAGCAAAACTTAAATTATTTTAGGAGGAAAACAGGTTTTAAAAGAGAGGAGATGATTTTTTTGGGCAAAATATTGTATCCATGCCAAAATGTGTTCAAGAGTGCTGAGCAAGGGAGCCTGGTTGAAACTCAGAGGTTGTAAGTGGCAGTTGCAGAAGCTCACAGCAAAAATAGAAGTTGCACACTGACTGAGGTGCTTTTGTGGCAAGAACAGGATTTTGAATTTTACTTCATACACAGTGGAGAGCCATAGGGAACTTTTGAGCATGGAGGTATTTCAGTCAAGTGCTGATTGAAGGTAGAAGTGACTTGAGGTTGTTCTGGTAAGGTATAAGTAAATAAACTGCACACATCCCGGATTTGGGGGCAGCTCTTTAAACAGAGTCCAAGTTTGGAAGAATTACCAAAGAGTATTTATGCATTCTGATGTTTATGCATTTTTCTGTTATGCTGTCTTTTCTGAAGGGTGTAGGATTTTGTCTTTACTTGCAGTCCACGATGACCCTTACATCTTTTTCTGCCAACTTTCTAAGCCACGCTGTTCCCCAGATTTATTAGTTTTGTATTTTTTTTTAACATTGAGGCACATTTTGCATTTAGCCTAACTGAACTGTACTTGCTTTTTAACTGCTACTTCCATATGCCATTTGCTAAAACCCTGGAATGTATTATTCCCTGTTTTCTGGCGTATGATGTTAACTTGTAAAATGGATCTCCCTTAACAGCCAGCTTCAAGTATTCTGAAAAATTTAAGTACACAACTATTATTCAGATCAAGGATGAAATGTTCCTACAGAGTCCAATTTCAGTTGTATAAGATGTTTTTGTGTAGCATGTTGTGTGCTAGCAGCTGCCTAGAACATTGGATTGAGGATTCTGTGTTAAATGCTTGGTTTGATTTGCTATTTGCAGCATGGGGTGGGAAGCGATGTAGCATGTATTTTCCCCCTGATTCTAGTTCTTTTAACCCATTCTGCTCATGACTTTCTCCTAAGTTCCCTCCATGCCTGCCAACATATACTTGGACGTCTTTGGAAAAGAGTCATTTGCTTCTATTCTAGACCCAATGGTGGATGACTGTATATTGGAAAATAGTGTAAAGAGTTATAAATTTGTTATGTACTGGCCTTGGTCACTTATTGGTTGAATAACATTGGGAAGATTACTTAATATCCCTAGATTTAGTCACATGTGAAATGGGGATAACATTAAATGAGCACATATGCAAACGGGTGTATTTTTATTTTCCTGCTACATTTTGTTGTAATTCTGCAGTATTTTCCTTTCTTTCCATGACGGGTTTACTCTTGCCCCTATGTTCTCCTTTGATTTTTGCCCACTTCCTGGCTTCATTCTGATGCAAATCATCTTCCACTGAAGCCCCAGTCCCATAGGTCTGGCTGTTGATGGGCATCTTCCCTGGGTACTAGCCAGCCTGGCAGACCACACAGAGCTGAAACATACCTTGCTGTCCTTTCAAAACCTTATTTCTCCTGGGCTGGCTCTTCTTTTAATGGCAGCACGAACTTCCCAGTTACCCAGGTTCTCCACTCCACCTTTGAATCTCTTCCCCACATTTAGACAAATTAGGATCCAGATCTTTGTTCACCCACCTACATGTATACAATCCTGAGAAGTTTACTTCATCTCTCTAGGCTTCCACTGTGGGGATAACAGACACCTGCTTTATCGGATTGTTATGAGGTTTGAAGAACAACCTTCAACCATACTCAAGGAACAGAAAATGCAGGCTGTTGTTACTCCTTTTTGTTTAATAACCACCCCACCCAGTCCTGCTGCTCTGCTGTCCACTCATCTTCATTTCTATTGTCTTGTTTGACTTGAAACCTTTTTACTCTCCTTACCTAGGAGATTGCAATAACCTTTGATAGGCAGTCGGAGTTTAGGTTAGTTTGCAACCCATCTAACAGATGTGTCAGTGTATTCAAAGGTGAGTTCATTGCACCTCATGTACGGTGTGTGATCCAGGTGGTAAAACTGAGCCAGTGAGGTGTGAAAATGCCTGAGTCAGTCACTGAGTGTTCCGTTCAGCCTAGTGCAGAGCAATGTGGAGTGGAAGGTTTCAGGGTGACTAGGTGAATGGTTGCTGAAGAGGTGAGTCTGCAGAATATAGACCTGGTATCCCGTATTTTAAATAGACGTCAATGAGTGGAGGGTTAGAGAAATGATCAAATGAGCAGAAGGGTTAAAAAAACAGGATTATGTGTGTATATAAACATGGAGAATCTGTTTGAAACAACACAGAAAGCAAAATCAGGAAACTCTGGGCAAAATGAGCCAAAGCAAGAAGAAGGAATGAACTCAACAAATACTTAGAAATCAGTAAACATTGGTTACTGAATTGAACCCCATGGATTGCCCAGTGCAGAAGAATTTGACTGACTGAAGAATTATCCCAGGGAAGGAGGAAGTGTCTGAACATTTGTAGTGATTCATTTACAAACCTCAGGCCTGAGTATGTGAATATTTAAATAGAAATTAAAGGATGGGTATGACAGGAACACATAATTTATAACAAGTGAACTAGCCATCTACGTCATAAGCTATGAGCCTAATGTTAGGAACATGGGTACAGATGTGTAACAGAATGTATGCCGCTTCTCTGAGAAAAGAGTAGGTTTTATCAAAGAGAAGGATGCTCTAGGCCTAGACTGAGGAAACGTCACACTAGGTTCTTTGCAGATGACGTGGTACATGGGTTTGCTTGCAAGTGTAGATCTGGCCTTTGCACTCTCACTGAATGAGAATAGCTTCACTTTGTTCTCTTTTACCTTTGGGGATTCTGCATGTGTTTTCCTTTAAAAATAAAAGAGCATATCTTTCTACTACATGCAACTTTTAAGCTGCTTTCATTGACATCCCTTCTTTTACATGTTGGAAGCTAAGGAACAGAGTGGCTAGTGAATTCCTCGTGGTAATGTTAGATGTGAAGAGCAAAGCTTGGTGTTTACTTAGACATCAATCCTAGAGCTTCCTCTCCTTTCCTTTCCCTTGTAGAGTTTATCTTCCAGCTTCTAGTCATCCCTGGGAATTCCTCGGATATAATGCAACTAGGATGTTCGTGCCATTACATATTTATCCTCTATGGTGATTGACCTGTTATTGTTGCATTATTTCCTCTCCGAACTTAGCAGGAACTGAATTCAGTAATATATCTACATTTTTATAGTGGACCCTGCAAGACTATGAAGGATCAATTTTTCAAAAATCTCCCCTTTAGTGTATTGGTTTTCATTTGGATATATAAATTCTATACAGTTCAATATGTTATAAGGTAGAAAAGCACATGATATGCTCCAAAGACAACTTTATTTCATCTTAAGTTGCCTGTTTAATGTTTTATTCAATAGGTATTCTCTTTCCTTGTTCCTAGGAGGAAATTCTGGCAGGTCTGACTTCTTTACTGCTCATTTTTTGCTTCTGTAGTTTGATGGTCACTTTTAGTCATCAATACAAGTCTTAATTTAGTTATTAGAATATTTAGTTCAAGATAACAAAAAGCTAGAAACTTGAGTTTGTAATAAGTCTTTGATTATTACCTTGAACCTGTAAATAAAACACATGAAATAGACCCTGGCTGATATGAGGAGTCTGTTTTCCAATATACCTATATAGAGAAGACTATTTTCCAAGCTACTGATTTCTTGTAAATTCTGAAGGAGACGAACTTGTGATGACATAAGCTGGTAAAAAGAAACTGAAGGCTAATCTCTGGATGAGGTACCTTGTGTGGACTCCCAGCCCTTTCTTTCTCTTATCCTGACATCTTACGTCAAAACCTATAGAAGCAAACCACATGCATGTCTTGCATGTGAGCAAAGATTTCTTCTGTTCTTATGTTGAGAGTGGTATTGCTAACCTGAGTAATTTAAAGCACTTTCTGCCTCAAATGTCAAGTGCGTGTTGCATTTCAGCTCTTCCTCTCTCTGGTATAACCGTCAAATCCAAGTGCACAGATTGACCCAATACAGTCATCAAACATGCTTTGAATTTTCCACCAGGTGGAGGACATGTGAGCATATCTGGTTGCAAAACTAGAACATCGGTAGTAGCCTAATTCAAACCATTCCTTTTAGAATAGCTTGCATTTATTAAGAACTTGCTTAAAAGAGTTCAAACAAGGGTGGTGACCTTTTAAGCACCCCTATTTTAAAGTTTTTTAGAAAACCATACAGCCCTCAGATTGTTCATCTTTGATGCATCCTTAAGTATTTAGAAACAAATGATTCCACAATAAATATTGAGCAATGAACGCACAATTAAAGACAATTGAACATTCAAAAGATGTGGGCATTTATTCTTGTACATTAGTGTGTTTGTGCAAGTGGAGAGTGGATGAGAGCTAGTGGCTTCAGCACTGCATTTGGGGAAATGTTCAATGTTGCGCTCGGCATTCTGTTTGACAGTTGTCACATTGTTTTCATCGTCTCCCAGCTTTGTTTATTTCCCTGCTCCTGAAGCAGCCTGATGAAATCTTGTCAACTAGCTGGGATTGAATTTTGATGACTGCCCAGTTGCTTTGATGAAATCTAGTGTAATTATCTTAAACCTGACTTTATTTGGCTTTAATGCTGGCATTTTCCATATTGAGAAAATGAGGGCATTTGTTCACTACTGGAGCTAGAAGGCAGTAAGACACAAAGATAGCTCAACACACAAAAAGAGCCGCAATTGAAATTCATTTTACGGTGTCGTTTCCAAACTAGCTCATCCCTGCAGCCACACTTTTTTCTCTCTGGTTTAGCATCTGTTTCTCCTAACAACAAAATCAGAATTAGCTATTAGCCAAAACTACCCTTACCCCAAACTACCCTTACCCCAAACTAGAGAAAGCAAATAGATAATTCCTGTTGGCCAGAACGAAAGCTTTTGATGTCTTATCTGGATTTTCCTGAAGTGGGGGCAATTTTTTTTTTTAAGTATTTTCAGTGCAGAATATCATTTTATTCTATCAACAGAGGAAAACTGAGTTTTAAAATTACACTTTCTGATTTGAGTCAGTTCCCTCAAGTTATTAAAGAATTTTGACCTTGGAAGGCTGGTATGGAGTATCCCCACTTTAACACCCTTAAGGACAGTGGCCATTAATTGAAGACAGCTCATTGGTGGCAGATTATGGCAGGAAATTCTATGGCCCTGGGAGAAAGTTCTATATGTTACATTTCTTCAAAGTCATGTGTTTTTGTGCATTTGTATACCCTAATTTAAATACCTTTCCCTTTATATGTTTTTCCTTGGTCAGTTTTCAGTGAGCACAACCCACCACATTTATTATTCATCACTAACTATGAAGAGTTCATGTGTCAGTTTTGCTACATTGTTTATAGAGTGTTCGGTCAAAGACCACTCTAGCCCTGACCGGTGTGACTGTTGGTTGGGTGTCATCCCACAAAGTGAAAGGTCGCTGGTTTGATTCCTAGTCAGGGTACGAGCCCAGGCGGCCAGTTTGGTCTCAGTTGGGTGGTGTATGAGAGGCAGCTGATCAATCTTTCTCTCTCACGTTGATGTTTCTCTCCTTCCCTTCTCCTTTCTCTAAAAGTAAATAAATAAAATCATTAAAAAAAAAAAAAGACTACCTTTTTTAGTTTTGGTAACTGAGAAACCAAGCAGTTCTCTATGTGACAACAAAATGCCGACGACGTACTGGTTAAGCTCACTTGCAGTCCGACTGAGGCCTGTACGCAATGGAAATGAACATTTATCAGAGTGGTATCTTGTGGTGATGTAAATTTTATTGCATTTTATACTTCAAATGATCCATGAAATATCTGGCAAGAGCTATCTTAATACATTTCACAGATGAAGCCCCAAAGTGTGTGCGCGCACACACAAGTAATCCACATTTATTATGTATATAGTGTTCAGAAATTACCTGTACATAAGAGACGTCAGAATTTACCTCTAGTCATGGTAATTTTTTCCCATTTATTTAGCTGCTATTACCATTGTCTGGACCAGGGTCTGGTGAGGGCTTTATGTAGTTCTTAGACTATCATGAAGTTTGATTTAGAGTACAGCTACTGCAGAAGATAATCTCTAGATGAAGACTAACAGTTCTGTTTTTGGCTTTTTATTTTTTATTTTTATTCTGGCTGTGATCTATGTCACAGACACAGGTGAATCTCAGATAGTTATTCCAGAGTCTGGATATAATTGTCATCTTCTTGGTAATTGATATTCCTTATACCAGGGATATCAAGCCTTGACCCACAGGTTGGAAAGAAATGAATAAAATATGCGCTTTTGTGGTAAGATGTGTGGCTTTTCATTATAATAGGTGTTTGACCAACCATGGGCTGTGATGATGAAGTGATGCAAGATTTGAAAAGTTTGAAAGCTGACACAACTGAAATGAAAGCAAGGACCAAATGCTGAAAGCAGGGAGCACAGAACCCATAGAAAAATGTTGATGCCAACTGCTGGAGAAGTTCATAAAGAGCAATATTGAGCCTAAATAAAAAAAAATAAAAAAAAAAGAGGGAAAAAAAAAGCTTTATCAGAAAGGAGCTGCGATTTGCATTTCACCCATGGCTAAACAGCTCCATGTATTTGGATCTTCCTCACTTATCGAGGTATTAAAATGTGTCAGGTTGCTTTTCTATATAATGAGTTTTCTTTCAAAATTGTGCTTGGGTTCTTCCGATTTCCTTTTATTTCTAAAAGTTTTATAAGGACTCGGAAAATGGTCTGTATTGAAGACGCGCGAGTCCTTCCTTCCCTGGTGGAGTCTCCATGGTTTGCTCGACCTGCTCCTGCTCCAGGAATGGGCTTCTTGCCGCAGCTCCCAAGTGGTCTCGGCTGGGAGGCTCCGGGCAAAGCGTCTGCCTGGCAGACACGGGGAGTGGAAGCTTTTTTAAGAGAAACAGACCATCTGAGTTTCTAATTAGACAACGGCTCAAGTCCACACCTCAGTGTCCTCTCTCGGGACTCCTAAACCCAAATCCAGGGTATCTTGACTCGTGTTTTTCTTTTTGAAAACATGCCGTAAAAATGTAGAATCTAGCCAGGGGAGAGATGAAGGATAAGGGGGTGCGTCTCGAGGGACTGATAACAGGATTAGAAGTTTGTCGGAATCATTTGCATTTCTGGCCTGCGTCTGTTACAAAACACACACACTTCACTTGGCGGGAGCTAGGAATCCTGGTGTTTTACATTTCAAGCTCCTTTCAGGCAAAATCCAACACTTTATTTGCGAAGCCAAAATGACCACCTCAGTGCAACTTTAAGCAACCAACTGAGCGCAGGAAGGAGTAGACTAGCAGGAGAGGAAATCCACTCAGGACAAAGCCCTTTCAGACAGGTTTCTTTTCGATTGTCTGTAGATGAAATTGAAGATGATGTTACCTACAACAGCACAATCCGAGTTTCTAGGGTGGCTACAAGTTAGAACATAATAATGCTCTACTATGTTGACTTACAGGATGTTAGTTGGGATCTGTTGGTTCAAAGGTGACAGTAAGCAATGGTAGGTTTTTGTTGCTGTTTTTATGTTTTGTCTTGTTTCTGCAGAGATACCATTTGGAGAAAAACTCTTACCCAAAGTAAACATTTTATTTGTAAGATAGCTGCAGAAAAATCAAGAATTTATTTACTACCAAGCTCATAGCAAACACCGGACTTCTCGATTCTAGACAGTTCTTTTCTTATGTTAATAGAGTGTGGGCAAAATCCTTGGCAATTAACTTTGCATCTTTTGCCTGGAGATTCTGTCAAGTTGAGCAGGTGCTTCCAGGGGGTTAGTAATACAAAGAAAATTACAGCAGATTCTTGAAATGTTACTTCTTGACTTTGAAGCATTTCAGGCTTTTCTCTTGCCAGTGTTCTGTACGTTGAGTGATTCAACAGCAAAACTGATGTGAACACACAATAGAGACAGCTATCCTGCTCATGTTAAGTTCACTTAGATGGCTGCCCTACTTAGCTGTGCCATAATAGCGTTTCAAACCATTCTGCCCCTTGGTCTAGTATCATTTTGAGTTGTGTGCCCCCACCCCCCTCCTGCTCAACAGTTTGCAGTTTGCGATGGATCAGCTGGACTACCTAACCATCAAATGTATTCAATTTTGGAAACAAACACTTCATGGTTGTTTAAAAATCCAGAGTATTCACATGGGGAAAGTGTGGGAGGTTTCAAGTTTCTGAAACATTCTGCAGAAAATGAAGTGATAACAATTCCTGCCAGTGGCCATATGACTCAATCATAACTGGAAGACAAAAATGTTTGTTTAGGCTTGGCCAGAGTTAACAACAAGCCAGGCTCGTAACCTTATTTCTGCTCACAAACATGTTTCCTTTCTCCATGATCCCTGTCCGCCTCTTCTGTACACACGTTGGGCTGTCCCGGGACCTGGCTTCACTCTTAGGGAGAAATGTTCTAATATGCATTTTGTACTGATTCAAGGCTTTGTTTGGATTCTTACCATTAATTAAAAACATAATAACAACTGCAATTATGGTAGCTGGTCCAAGGTAGATGGTTGGAAAGTTTTCATTTCAGCTCCACAGCTTGACTGCCTCAGTTCATCCAAGTGCTTCACTCTCAAAGGTTGCAGGATACATTTGGCACCAACATGTGCTAACATTAGGTTTTGTTATGTTTAAATTCCTTCCCAGCTTGGCTGGTCAGATCTTTATTTTATTTTGGTCCAGAGGCACATCTGTCACCTGTCTCCTCAGAGGTTATACATCTCTTGGGAGGGGCTGCTTTTTCTTCAACCTACGTACACCTGTGTTTAGCTTCCAGCTACTTTTGTCATTGCCATAGCCACCATCAGGTGACCCACCTGATTATTAATTCTTTGGTCCATGGGCTGGGGAGTTATGGTTTGTTTTATTGTATTTATTTATCTTCACTAGGTGGGTGGGATATTATAGCTTTAATAAATGACCTTTTGTGTCCCTAGTATTATGGGCAGAGAGACTGTGTATTTTGAGAAGAAAATCCTTCCTTTCAATATGTTAAGTAATTCTGCAGGAATTCATAAAGGAGAGGTGTAAGATAATGCATTTTAAGGAGGGTTCCTAGAGCTTTTGCCTAGGAAAATGGTGGGCAGTTGTGAATTGTCACAGGGGTGAAATGGTGTGAACATTTCTGGGTTAATTTTAATTTCTTCTGAATATTGTCAAGCTCTGAATTCATAAAAATGACTAAATAAGAAGCAAAATCTTTGACCTAATAAACATGCTATAAAATGTAGCAAACAAAAGATTCTATATGTGGCAATAAAACTCCTGAGTCAATTAAATGTTTGACCTCTTTTAACTTGAAATTTAAATGTTAAAGGATGTTAAAGTTTTATGTTATGAAAATGTTGCCTGATACAGCACCTACTTCAAGTGTCCTGTTACTCGTAGGTTCAGGATTTTAAGCAGACATACAAGAAATAGCAGTCCTTTTATACCTCATTCATCCATAGTCTCTGTGTGTGTGTATATATGACCAAAATGTATATTTTCTTAACTGGTCTGCTGAAAGTATGGAGGAGGGACTCTCCCTATAGTACGGATCAAATCCATTTGTTGAAATACTTAGTTACTAAAAGGCTGGGTGAGAATGACCTTATAGAAAAGCCATGCTGTAGACGTGTTAGGTTAGACATCTTGGGATATTGGTGTCTCATTTGTGAAATGCCTTTAGTCCCTTTATGACTTGGCATCTCCAGTTGATGTCAATCTATTCCAAACTTTATGCCATCACTACCTGAGGCTCAACTGCTGGCTACCTGCTCCATCTTTTCCCTCCTTTCCTTTCCTTTCTTTTCCTTTTTCCTTTCCTTCTTTTGCCTTCAAATGATGAGAGGTGAAGTAGCAATGGAGTAAGGAGAGCAAAGGCTTTGCAATTACACTTGAGATGATCTTCCTCAGGGCTGCTTCCCATGAACTATTTGTCCTTGTCACATGTCTAATATGTTTTCCTTTTCTGGCAAGTGGCAACAGATGATGGGATCTACCTTACAGGCTTGTGAGGCTTAAAGGAGAGCACTCAGTGTATGCAAAAAACTAACATTTCCTAGCTTCTTCTGGCTATTAGTGACAGTGGGAATGTGCCAGCACCTGACCGCAGTGTATTAGTCCCATGCCATTGTGTCTTCTGATTCTCCCCACCTGTTTGGGCGGTTGTCTCTAATGTCCGTATCTGGAAACCTGCTCATTCATGGTTTTCCTAAATCTTGACAATCCTCCCAGAAAGATAAGGACCTCTCACAGACCTTGGAACCAATAGGAAACCAGGATATTGCAAAACTCAAAGGTGACTATTTAGATTATATCTGTTTTGAGCCTTCTCTCATAATGAGTAGCTTTTGTATTATTAATACATAGTTTCTGAGACAAGCTTTAAAATTATTGTCTGAAAGATTTACAGTAGTACATAATTTTTGTGTATCTGGATCTTTTTTAGTGCATATTCAAATCTGAGTAATGTGGACAATATATATTAAATTATATAATCCTCATATATATAATGCATAATCATTGTATAGATTCTTTGCATGTAATAAGCCCATGATATTTTTTTTACTATTCCTAAATTATGAAGTTTTGCATTTGGAGAGTTGGTTCCTTTTGTCAGCAAGATTTCTGAACAAAAAAAGATCAGGATGAAAAATGTCAGTAGCATGTCTAGTCATAAGTATCAGCTAATTAAAATATGTAATAAATATATTTGAGCAGGAAAATAAACTGGATTTCACCAGATATTCATAATGGTGGCTTTTTGGTGGTGGAATTATGGTTTATGATGGAAAGAACTGTCACACTTACTACTCAGTCTTTAGTGTTTAACAGGTCCTTGTACACAGGTGGGTTGTCAGTAGTTATATAAATAAAAATAGATGTGTAAAAATGCTCTTCCTTTATACGTTTTGTAATTTTTAAATTTTGCACAATTAACATTGTCTTAGTGTTACAATCAAGAAACAACCCCAGCATTGTTTTACATGAAAATATTTTTTGTGATTATCGTTATAATTTCCTGTATTTTAGGTTTTCTTAGGATAGATTGAGTAGTAGACTTACTACATAACAGAAAATAAAATATTTTGCCAACATTTATATTGCCAGATGGCTTTCCAAGACTTATCATTGTGTTACCAGCAAATTGTGAGTACCAGCCTTACCACACCTCACCAGAACTATGTTTTAGATGTTAAAACTTTGTTTTAAAAAACTTCATCTGTTTTCAATTATATATTTTTTTAATGAGGGGGATCTCTTTTCCATTTATTTGTTGACCAGTTACATTTTCTCTCTCATGAATTATCTTTGCAGCCTTCGCCTATGATAGGCAAAGAGCATGTGCATTCCTTTAAAAACTTAGAAAAACACAATATAAAAAATTATATGGTATTTTATTTTTAAGATGAGGTTCCAAGACTTACACAATGGCAAAGAGTTTTAATATTATCACAGTTGGATACTTATGACTAGATTATAATGTCCAAGTACACAGTCTTTAATTTTTAGATGGATTGAAATCAGTACAAAGTCGTAAAAATGATGGTGTTGTACAATGATAGTTTTAGCTTGTTCTTGCTTTCTATGTTTTCTGACTCTTGAATGGCATCAACTAAGACAAAGAGCATGAAGGCATCAGCAAGACAAATAGAAGTAGCTTCTTTATGAAACAAATTTTTTTAAATGTATTATTTCCAGAGAGGGGAAGGGAGAGAGGCAGAGAGGGAGAGAAACATCAACCTATGGTTGCCTTTCATGTGCCTCCAGCCACAGACATGGCTGGAGACCTGGCTTGCAACCTGGTTATGTGCCCTGGCTGGGAATTGAACCAGCAACCTTTGTGTTTGCGGGCCAGCACCTTATCCACTGTGCTACCAGCCAGGGCCTGAAAATAATTTTTTCAATTTGATTTTATTGTTGTTTTATTACATCCATCCCCTTTTTCCTTCCCTCTGCCCTCTTTCCCACCTAACCACTCTCCCCAAAGTTAATCCCACTTGTTGTCCTTGTCTATGGTTCTTCCATACTACTTTCTTCTTGACTAAACTGCTCCCCTTCTTTGCCTTTTCCTCTCCCCTCCCACCTTGAAAATAAATTTTTAAATCTTCCTTTAAGGAAGTATTTGGCATATGTGCTCCCCCAGAAATCATATATATATATATATACTTATATCTGTGACAAATTTGAGACCAGCATTTTTATGAACATATAAGTAACTGAAAGAGAATGGATAATTTAAATACATGCATATTTCATATGAGTATATAGATACAATTTCTTTGGCCAGTTTCTTGTCAAAAGTTGACTGTTCTGTATGAGCCTGTATTTACTTTTAGAGCAGGTCCAAGTACATGGACTAGGTTGTAAGCTGGAAAAATTATGCCATCTGATTTTTCATAATGACTGCGACACAGTTCATTGAAACTGGGCATCAGCTCAGGTGTGTGTATGTATAAGGGAAGATTCCATTGGCTCCTGTTCGCAAGGAGGTTGCCTTGTGCTGGTTAGTCTTCCTGTGATTAAAAAGCACACACAGGCTCAGGAAGACAGGCCAGAACTTCGCCTCATCTTGTGCTTCAAAGTCCAAGGTTGAGGAAGTCACACACTAGGTGGGCAGGTATCTTCACAGTCTTAGCTAATTCCTCAGCCCAGCTTGAGAGTCCTGTTATCTCCCTCTCTCCGGGCTGTTTTTCTCATTCTGCATGCTAGTTATTCTTTATAAAAGATGTTGTTGTCTTTTCCTTAATGTGGATGATTGAAGTAAACTACCTCTCCTTCCTTCCCATTGACCTTCAAATGCTGCACCTACTTGCATTTTCTCATGGAAGAGACACACCCTTGTTTTTCCAGGCTACCTTGGTATTCCTGAAGCTTAGCCCTTCTCCAAGAAAGAACTTAATCATCTTTTCTGTATTAGATTTCCCTCCTCTTCTCTACCAGCACCTTCTCCCACCTTCATTATCCAGTCCTTGACCCTCACTTTCTACCTGGTTATCCCTCCTGGACTGCAAATTAAACATTTCTAAAATGACTTCTAATTCTCCCTTCAGATAGGCCCTTCTGCTACTGAGCTCTGTGGTAGAGGACGGCATCGCCTCCCTGCTTAGTTTGGCCACAACCTGGAAATCTTCCAAACTCCTGTTACCCATACATCCCATATCCGTGTGCTCACCAAGTCCACTTCTTCCCACCTGTGAGCACCACTTCCAAATGACTTCATTGACCTTGTTACTGGGCCCTTTCTTTTATCAGTCTTCTTTTTGCCCACCCTGACTTCTTTAGTGGTGTCAGGCCTGAGAAATCTCTGTGTCTATGCATGGCTGGACCTTCCTGCTGGAGTCTGCCAACTAACTAGCCTTGAAGTTCATCTTATCCCAGAGCCCCAGAACACTGAGTGTGGGAGAGGCCATCGTAGTGGCCTTGAGCAGGCAAGTGTTGCCTTTGGGTAGACTGCCTTTTTGTTCTAGGTGTATATAAGATAGCCCTGCTGGAAGCTAGTGTGTGCTTCTGCTGAATGGGGTGGACAAGCTGTGCATGGAACACCAGCATCCTTGCAGGCCACTGGCCACCTGCAAAGGAGAGTGAGTGCAGGGATGCCTAGTCTCTCTCCCTGCGGTTGTTAACCTAAGTGCAGCTATAATAAGAGTAGGACCACTGTGTGTGGAGACACCAACATCTTAGTCCCTAGCTGCCCAACCAGTGGGGTTGTAAACCTGCCACCTACAACAAAGCATGTCACATCTCCTGAAAGCTCTGTGTAAGTCCATCACCAGAGCAGAGACCTGCCCACCATCAGAATCTGCTGGTCTGAAGCTCAAAGTTCCAGGACCTGATAAGTGGTCTGACTGGTCTGTTTTTCTTTTTCCTTTTTTGAGATCAGCCTTAGAAGAGTATTTAGTATGGAAGATGAGAACCTTTTATTATTTCACCTTGGTATTACCTTGAAACAAAGAAATATGCATCATTATTTAATATTACTTAAATTTCTAGGTTAACTATTAGTGATAAAGTTTTTTTTTAAGACAGTTTTGCATTCAATTAGTGTGATCACATTACTTTGAATTTTCAGCCAACGGCTTGTTTCATGGTAAAATTCTGTAAATTTCATTCTATTTTACCTTTTTAAATTTAGCACACTATTTGTTTCTGTGATTTGATACAAACAAATGATTCAGTTAATCTGGTAAGAACCAAGCATCCTAACGTAAAATAATGCGGCGTGATAACATTCATGTGTTTTGACAGCATTTAAGGGGAAAATAAAGGAGGCTTGTGTCGAAAGTATACTGCAGGTCTCAAATTACCAAGGGCATTACTGGACTTTGGCTATCTTGGAGCCATAAGTACTGCAAAGCTATGATTTGGAGGATATGGGAAGAATAAAGACCCACTTTATATTAACATTTCTTTTTACTCTAAAGGAAATAGTATTAATTTGAAAAGAGTTAGTTACACAAAGTAACTCTTGTCCATTGTTGGTTTCAGTTTTTAGAGCACGATTAATAAGAATTATTAAGTAGTTTAAATCTTAAATTTGTGTCTTGTAATTAGCTTAATTTCATGTCACAGGTTTTTGTGGGAGCCATCTAGACTTTTTTTTATTCACTGGCAAAGTGCTATTATGTTTCCAGCCATGGTAGAGGAATGCTGGATTTCATATATGTCCTGAAACAAATTAGCAGTTTGGTTAAAACAGCTGCCTACATGATGAGAAACAAATTGGATTATAAAATCCTACTTGGTAGTTCAGCGTGTCAATTAGTTAAGTTAGGATTGAACCTTATCACACAGTCATGGGATGAAAAATGACACACGCTGGTCAAGCCAGGCATCTGATAATGGGGCCAACTTCAGCTCTGCTGTTGCTCTAGGGGGTGGTGTGTGTGTCCTTCTGACAACAATCCAGGGATCTCCTAATGTGAGATCAAATGCTGTGTATTTAAGAAGGCTTTATTGAGTGGCCATCATGGGTTACACGACTTATTTAGGGATGAAGCAACATACTTGGAAATCATGACAAAACCAAGAGCATACAATTTTAGTGTACTGGTGTTGGTGAGTCAGCTTTGTGGTTCAGAATGCATCTGCATGTTGTGAGACATCCTGGTGGCAAGAGGGTGTCATGCAGGACATTTACTATGTATGTGGGGATTCGAAACTATTCATCAACAGTAACTTCTCGGTTGAAAGGTCCATGTTGCTTCGGAACTGGAGGGTAGTAGGAAAAGACCGCAGTGAGGGTGATAGAGCCTACAGAGTTTAAACCTTATATCTTCATTCTCCCCTCAAACCCAGGTTCTTCTACTCCACTCCTACTTTCCTTCTAATTCTTGAAGCATGTCTGTAACAAGGCCGTGCAAATTATTTAAGACTAAAGGGCTTTGGAGTTCAGATCTTGGCTCCTGAGTAGCCTTGGGGACTTTGCAGTCACTCAGTTTCACCAATCCTCATTTGCAAAATGTTAATAAATACCTACCTCATAAGTTGTAATGAAAACTAAATGAGTCACTACCTGTAGAATGCCTGGCATAGTATTGGGCACATATTAACTTGTAACTAAGAATGATGTTAATAATGTCAGTCCATTTTAAGAATATAGATAAAGCAATTTTAATGGTACTGACCTAAGGGAAGTGGTTCCCAAACCAGGAAGATCATCGGAATCACCCGGAAGGCTTAAAACAGGTAGATGATTACAGAGTTATATAGATTCTTTTTATAAATATGACCACAGAGCTGGAGCCTTGTCATCTCCACCAGTGGATATTTTGCCTTATCACTCCTTTAAAAAGTCAGTTAATAGTATAGACAATCCTGCTTTGCATTTCTCTGTGAAGTGGGAAATCTATTTGGGTAGATAAAAAAAATAGAAGGAAAGAAGCTAAAAAAAAAAAAAAGAATAGACAAAATTTATGTCTGTTCTAAGTTTCCTACAACCTATCCTACATAGTTGTAAGATGGGGGGGGGGGGAGAGGGAGAGGGAGAGGATGATGGAGAATCATTTAAAATGTCCTTCGGAGATTTTGAAAACTTCATTGAATGTTTTCTACCTTAGCAGGGCTGAGTCCATTTATCTGCATAATCTCTTCAAGCTTGTAGTTAATGAAAACTTTGTCTCTTCTCGCTATTCTTAGCCGAGAGCAGTTTGCAATTCCTTGCTTCCTTGGGTGCTGTTCTGCAAGCTCACGGATTTCAGGCTTGTGAGAGAGCCAAGCCACAGGATCTGGCTGGCTTTCAGCAGCTGCACAGGGGGCATGTAGCTTGCCATTGGTCCCCAGCTGAGAGAGCTGTGGATGTAATTTCTTTTTGGTAAACATCCATCCTGAAGTGAATTTATCTCCTCCGTGCATTTGTTTTCCTATGGGTGTTTTCCTTTTTTTTTTTTTTTTTCTGGGTGATCCTCATCGTTTGGCCCGGAGTCCTCCTTTAATGTGACTTATCCTTTGAAAACAATGAAAAATTACTTCTGCGAAGCAGTTTGGGTCAGAGGATGTAAAGTAAATCCCACCCGAGCCAGCAGTTACCATCCATCAGAGGTGGGAAGGGCAAGTTCTAATTCAAGGCAGACACGAACGGCCACAGGGTGACTGAGCTGGGACACACAGCCGCGATGTGGCTTATGACCCTGCAGTTTGGCTCCGGGATTCCTGTAGTGGGTTTACAGAAGGCTAAGATCTGTTCTCGCTCCCTTAGTCTCAACGATAGCCTCGTTTGTTATCATCATCATTATCACCTTCACCACCGTTACCACCGGTACCCGCATGAGGTCTGTCCCGAAAGTATTGGCCGTGCAAACGTTTAATTATATTGACATTGGCTCAGTACTTTTGGGACAGACCCCGTCTATGTGGTCCTCACTAGATACCAAGAACTGGGCTGAAAGTTTACTCCATGCTCCTGTTTAATCGTAGCACCGATGTTATCTGGGAGGAATGTTATACAGGTGAGAAGCTGAAGGCTCGAGAAGACACCAACCATGAGGCTTTAAGTCCCAGGGGCAGAGCTGAGATTCATACCGAGGCTTCCCGTCTCCACGGTGCTCTCAGCCTCTGTGTTCTGTTGCTTTCCCGACCGAAGATGATTATTGGAAAGTATTCACGTCAGAAACTCACCACTTCCAAACGTTACACACATAAAAATTTGGAATGGCATTTCTCCCAGTTCTGTTACTTGTATCTAGTGTAAGCACCTTCAGTAAAGGGAGTCAAAAGTTTAGGCTAGAAGCAGTGTTGGAGAGATCTTTACATGATTTGGCAAGACTGCATTTTTAGTTATTTGTTTAAAATAAATATGACATTTCCAAAGAAGAATAGGCAGTATGTGTTTATGTAAAGCTTATTTATACATACTTTGTTAGATAAGCAGTACATCTGTTAACTATATACTTTTAAAGGGTTGTAAAAGATGATATAATAAGGTTTAAAGAACATAAAGATTATATGGAAACTGGTAGCCCATGTTTTTCTCTCTCTGAGGAACTGTACTTAAATAACCACAGAGGAGAGTTGGGAGTTCAAATAATCAAGCGTTCCTTCATACTTAAGATTATTAAGAATACTTAAGAATTTTCTTGGGCCTCTGAAATAATTTTTCCAGGGTAGATGGATGTAGACATATTTTAAGGCAAATGGGTGGAATAGATGAGCCCTTAAGAGTCATGTCCTGCACTGTGATGTTTTTTTTTGGATCTATATTTAATAATTCTGATTACTCAAGATTTTTAGAATTTGCTATTTATCTTTGGTGTAACAAAGCAGAATTGGACTTGGGGACTGTTCTTAGTTATGTAAATCTTAGTTGCACATTTTCTTTTCAATACAAAGCATTTTAATATACTTAGGATTAATGATCGTTAGTTTAGAATGGTATCAAATATAAGGATGGAATGGATAACACTGTAAACTAGAACCAACAGGCAACCTGTCATCAGAATCCAAAAGGAAGTTCCAACAACTAAAAATAAAAAATGCTGAAGTGAAAATATCTTATGTGGAGAAGCTAGAAATGCCTTTCTCCAATCCCAACCAAACTGGCCCCTGGGTCAGAAATGAAAATTCTGCATCAAATATAGAACTGGGTAGATGTCCTTTAGTCAGATGGCTCTGCTTTATAACAACAGAATGATAATTATAACTAATAATGAATGGTTATAATGTTCTAGATACTGTATTATATAGGGTAGGCACTGTTATTATTTCCAGTTTCCAGATAAGGAAATAGAGGCACAGAGATGATCGGTATTCACTTTATGATTTGAGCAAGGTAGGTAATGAAGTCAGCCTTTGAATCCAGATTCTCTGACTTTAGGACTTGTGCTCCTACTGACAAACTGTCTATGAAGCCAGATTTCTCTTTCTTACATCTATTCCTACTGCTTTTCCTACAAATGTTCACCAACTCCCAGAAGAGACGTACATAAGAAATAGGTGGTACATTGTGTCCTGGAAAATGTGGTCCCCTGAGGTGCTATAAGTCAGGAAGGAATTTGGGGGGTTGATGCCAAGAACCTTGATGGGAGTGACTATTAAAGATTATAATTTAATAGAGTACCCTTTAGAGTGTTAGAAATCCAGGCAGTAGCTAAGAGAAGATTCCATGTTAGTTGAGCATTATCAGAGCAGAGTTACATAACATCTCATTAGGTTAGGGAAATGAGCAAATAAAGTCCAATTCATGTGTTGGGATGAAAATGGAATTTAATCAACACCTGGGTGGGCAGAGAGGAGGTCCCAAGGCAGACCCCACAATTCACCTCTTAGATTTGAGTAGGCTTTATTCCTTTAAGAAAAAAAAAAATGAATTTATGGAATAATTATTGTTGAATAAGAGGGAAATCATCTAAAACTTAGACAAGTTCAGGTTCAGTGCCTGATATTGTTGCCATATAAGAAAAATAGGTTAGAAAGCAAGAACAAATAGGTTGAGATAAAATGACAAAATAATCATCTCTGTCATGCAAGTTGGTAAGAGGTCAGGTGAGATGAAGAATTGAAGGCAACCTAAGCAGAACAAGTGAGTTAAAACTTACATTGGAAAGTGTCAAGTACAGATTTGATCATTTGGAAAATAGAATAATGCTACCAAGCATTATTCTTTTATGTCACTGGAAAAATGGGATTTTATGGGAGAAATAGAAACTGGTGGTGGAAAAGGTGATAAATACTAACAATAAAAAAACTTGAGTTGAAAGATGGTCTGAGTTTATAGAGCCAAGCAAGTCAATATATGAAAAAGAGATCTACATGTAGTTGTAGCCTGACAAAAACATTTGAATAAAAATAATGGGCCCTGGTTGGTGTGACTTAGTGGGTTGAGCACCAGCCTGTGAACCCAAGTGTCACTAACCCAAGTTCAATTCCCAGCCAGGACACATAACCAGGTTGCAAGCCAGGTCTCCAGCCAGGTCCATAACTGGAGGC
Source organism: Noctilio leporinus (assembly GCA_004026585.1). Taxonomy (NCBI): domain Eukaryota; kingdom Metazoa; phylum Chordata; class Mammalia; order Chiroptera; family Noctilionidae; genus Noctilio; species Noctilio leporinus. The sequence continues at coordinate 441,564 of PVIW01000258.1, forward strand.
AGGTGAAAGGCAACCATACATGGATGTTTCTCTCCCTTTCTGCCTCCCTCCCTGCCCTTTTCTCTAAAAATAATGAATAAAATCTTAAAAAAAGAAAAAAGGATAGAGAAAATTCTACGTGCATCCATTAGGAAAGTACTTTAAATCCAAAGGACAAAAATCAAAATAAAGCTGTTGTCAGGCAGCTTTTGATGTCAAAAAAAAAAAAAAAAAAAAAAAAGTGAAGTAGCACCTAAGTTTTAGGAGATGAAGAGTGTAACTATAATCTCTCGTCACTCAGCCAGATTGTCATCACTGATGGACCATGCTACCTGAATTGTCACCCTGCTGCTGTAACAACTTGTGAACAATTTTACTCCAAACTTATGAATACAACCCCACTAGAATGGGGTTTACATGCACTTGCCAGCAAAAACATTGAAATAGGATGTGAGTGCAGTGCATTTCAGTCTCAGTAGTCTTTCCAATATGATCGTGTCTATTCTGGTTATCTGTTGTTCATGACAAACATTCCAAAATGTAGTAGTTTAAAATCAAGAATTTCATTATCGTTTCCCATGGATGTGAGAGTTGACAGGATGCAGCTGGGAGACTCTCTCTTGGGGGCACTCATTCCTTTGTGTCACTTAACTGCTGACGAATGGATCCATGGCAGGGCTCCTCTCTCCCTTGTTGGCTCCCGGGCTGGCATGGCTGCAGCACCTGGTGTTGGCCGAGTGTCTTTCTGTCCATGTGGTCTCTCTCTCTGGGTTTCTCTCAATGTGGCAGACCCAGGGGAAGCCGCAAGTCCTCTTAGGAAAGATGCCCCAGAGTATCACCGCTGTTCTGCCCAGATTCAAAGGGAGCAGAGGAACGAGGAGAAAGATGGGCCTATGTATAGAGGACAGGAAGAGGGTGAGAGCCGCTGTCCCCATGTCAGATGCTATAGAGCATCTCACCGCTCACTTCCAAATGTAGGTTTCCAGTCCTGTGTGGTGTCATTGCTAGGTAAGCATAAACATACCTATCAAAGACTTTATTATGTTTTATGAAATTGTCCTTTAGCCGAGTGAACACAGTGTTGACTGGTCATGAACAAACTTGTGTTGACCGATAACGAGTTAACTCATGCCTGCACTTGCATTAGCTTTTGCTATAAAATTGTAGGTCAACAACGTGTTAATGGACAGATGGATGTAGTTTGCTACACAAACATACTCGCCTTTGCACTTGCGTTAGCTTTTGTATAAAATGTACAAAGTGTTTTGTAGTCATAACTCCTTTGTTGGACAATTACTTAGATATTTTCAAGGATTTGAGTGATATTTTTGGAAATGAGTTGGGGTGTTTTCTGAAGTTGGAACTATATTATTTTTTCCATGTCAAAGATGGAAGACAGGCGACCGCTACCTAAAAATGTGCTCCCCAACTTGTTTCCAGGAACAAATGAGATTCAGATAATGAGGGTTCTTGTAGTGGAAGGACAGGAAGATACGTCAGTGTACACCAGCTTCAAGGGGTACTGACACTGTAGTCATGGTTTGAAAAACTCTGCGAAGTAGCTTAAAGAAGAAACCAAGTAGTTGATGAGCATTTGTGATACGGTAACATTTTTGTTTCGAAGGTGATCTGTCTTTGGGTAACCACGATGATTTCCAGGGATGGTCTTTCTGTGTTTTCAAGTATTTTACAATGATTTTATATTAACTTTTTAAAGAAAAGTCATACCAACCGCAAAGTACATATAATTAAATAATCATGCCTGTACTGAATTTTATAAATTTAGTTTATAAAATAGGTCATCATTGGTCACATTACAAGAATAGCAGAGGAGGAGACCCCGCTTCCATCTCTACACAAAGATCAATAATTAGACAGCTATCTACAAACAAAAAACAGCTCTGGGAGAACTCTGGAGTCCACTTAAGAAACCTCAGCAATGCAGTGGAACAAAAACTGGAGTATAATCACACAGAAATGGAATGAAGAACGGTTTCATTGTGTCTGTGTTGTCCTATCCTCCAGGCTGGCATTCGCTGGGCCAACAGCAAACCCTCCAGTGGGAAGAGCCCCCTACCCCTAGGGAAAGCCCCAGCCTTCAGGGGCACTGCATGAAGGACCCACCCCTGTCACCTACCCCAGAGACCAGCAGAGCTGAAACACAAAGATGGCTGGGAACAAGGAAGAAAAGCAGAGGCCACCAGGATCAGCCAGGCAGCAGGAGGAACCTCAGTTGCCAGTGACCTCTGCAAATGACACCAATAGCTTTGGTCACTGAAGAAACCAGCACAGCCACCACAGACCCCCTGCAGATGTCACCAGTTTTGCCCCGCAACTATTCATGTTTGCTGATGCCAGCTGCCTGCGCCCCTCCTCGTTCTGTCTCACCCCTTTCCCTGGGGAAGCCCAGACCCACACCGGCAGTCAGTCTGGGCCTCTGTGGCTGTGCGAGTGCTCACGATGTCAGTCTACACCTCCCAGCCCCGGCTGCCCCTCACTGCTGTGAAGACTTTTGGGGCTAGCCACTCCAGTGCACTCCTGCGTGCCTCCAGCCAGACCTCACTCGCTCCCTGGCCTCCACTGCCATGTGCAGGCCTGAGAAGAGACCATGAAGCCAATGGGAGGGCATGCTAACAGCCAGACTCCCCAAAGCTGCTGGTGGTCCTGGATCTAGCCCCCGCCCCCTGCCACTGGCCTAGGCCGCTGCGCTCATCTGCAGCTAGCTCTGCAGCTGTGTATCTGCATGCCCCAGCCTGACTCCTGGCACTGACCTCCATTGCTGTGCAGCCAGCGTAGTCATCCTGACAGCTAGGACCCCTGCTGCTGCTAGTGCCCCTGCCGTTGGCTCTGGCCCTTGCTCCTTGCCATGGTTCCCACCCCTACCTGCATTTGCAGCTGGCCACCACCCACACGCCTGCATCCCAGTGTGTGCACATCACAGGCCTATCGGAAAAAAAAAACAACCCCGCTTATAATAGCACCAAAAACAATGAAGTGTTTAAGAAAAAAATTAACCAAGGAAACAAATGATCTGTACACAAAAACTAGAAGATATTGATGGAAGAAATGGAAGACAACACAAAGAAATAGAAAGGTATCTCATGTCCAGGGATTGGAGAGTTCATGTTGCTAAAATGCTCCTTCTGCCCAAAGCCAGCTAGAGATCAATGCAGTCTAGCAAAATTCCAACTGCACTTTTTACAGAAATAGATAAAAACAATCCTGAAATTTTGTGGAACCACAAGACCTCAAAAAGCCAAAGCAATCTTGAGAAAGAGCAAAGCTATGGAGGCATGATACTTCCTGATTTCAAAGAATATTGTGAAGCTACAGTGATCAAAATAGTATGGTACTGGTATAAAAACAGACACATTGACCAATTAAACAGGATTGAAAGTCTAGAAATAAACTCACTCCTATAGGGTCAGCTAACATTTGACAAGGGAGGAAAGGAGAATCAGTAGGAAAATGATAGTCTCTTCAGTAAACAATGTTATGAAAACATAATATCTATGCAACAGAACAAATTCGGGCTCCTATCCAGAAATGAACCCAAAATGGATTAAAGACTGAATCATAAAACTAGAAACTAAAATTCCTAGAAGAAAATATAGGGAAAAAACTTCTTTCACAAAGGTTATACCACTTTATACTTAATGCAGACATATGTGGAAATAATTGTTTTTTAATCTACTTAATATTTTAACTTATTACACTTAATTTTGAGCATATACATGTGCAGTTGTATAGCAGTTGATTGTTTATAAAATTCCCATGGAGTAGCATAACGTTATACATTCAGATAACTTTAAATGGGTCTAATTTTTACCTCTAAAATGAAATCTTGCTGGCACTGAATAACAATCATTACTCAAAGGGAAAAACAGAATATTTCAGTCAATTAGTGCACTCATTTTGTAAAATGCAATATTTATGAAGTTATGTAGAATGAATTTGGAAAAGAATTTACACTCAAGTACTTTTTAGCTTTATCTTTCATTATCAAAGTTTGGCACAGAAAATACATTTAATTTTTCCTGCTGGAAGGAGCATTGCTATTTTGGCTTTCCTTATAAAGAGATCCAGGAAAAATAGTATGAGAAAGGCATAAGGAATCAAGGAGGGTTGTTGAACATGTCTGTGGCTTCTGCATGTTCACGTACTTCAGATACAGAATGAGTCAAACAGGAAGGAAAAGAATTTATATCGCTCAAATTGAATATTACCAGATAAGTAGCTAATGCACAGAGTGGAGCAAAAGTCAGTTTACAGTTGTGAGTACATGAAACACAGAGTTTATTCTGTTATTACTTCTTAATTACTGTATCTTCCATATGAACAACTATAAACCTACCTTTGCCCACACTGTCTTATCTTCAGATAATCTCTTCACTGTTTTATTGTTTGTTCTATTTGAATCCATTTGGTAACGTACTGTGGCTTAACTGGCTGGCCACCTTCACAAGTCATCTCTCGCCTTCTATCTGGGTCTCCTCCTCAACCTTGAATGACCCCACATTTCCCCAACCCAAGTAGCTTCCTGCTCATCCCTTCCACCTCTCTTGGAGCTGCTGTGCCCACTGGAGTTTCACTCTCTTATCTTCACTACCAGTCTGGTTCTGCTCCCTCCTTGTTATTGATCTTCTCCCTTGAAGTCACTGATGATGTCCTACTGACCAATTCGATGATCATTCTTTTCATTTCACCCTTAAATAAAAATTGTACATATTTAAGGTATCTGACATGCTGACTTGATATACATATAGTGAAATGATCACTACGTTCAAACTACCAAATTTTTTATGTAGCTACCTATGTGTATGCGTATGTGTGTATATGTATATATGTGAAGAGAACACCTGAAATCTGATTTCTTCATGAATTTCTAGTATTGAATGCAGTATTATTAACTGTGGCTGTCCTATTGTCTTTCTACCTTAACTTTGGTGTTTAGGACAAAATGGCTTCTGGTCCAAACATTGCTATTTTGTTTTGGTAACATCTCCGTTGTAGACCTCCCTAGAGGATCATGGCTTCAGGATTTTATGATTTAGTCTAGTGTTTCTAGGAATAGAACCCCTTAGGATGGGATTTATGACAAGGAAATAGTGATACCAGCTTATAAGGCTAACAAGTAGTGTTACAGTAAGACTTTGAAAACCATACCCTATCATAAATAACATGTTTGCCGGTCATTTGGGTGACCTCTGTAATTGATTTCCAACGGAGCAGATACAGACCAATTTGTATTTGCATTGAGTGGGAGCCCAAATAATTCATCATTTCTCTCTTCTTCCTTCCCTTTCCTCCTCCCTCCTACTCACCACAAGCTTCCCCTCGACAAGATTTTTGGCTACTTCCATATTTTATTTACAAATACAGTAACTGGGATTAAGGTATTACTTCATGTTCAGCCCTTAGTTAACAGGAATTATTTTCCTGTATTTTATGGTGTAAAAACTGGACTCTTAAGAAACTTTGTTCAGTGCAAAATGTTATTTGTCAGAGCCAGAAGAAGAGCATTGATTAGTGATGGCTCCAAGCCATCAACTTTTGCCGTAGGAATTTTGCAACTCTCCTTGAATGTACAATTTTTAATTCCCCAGAACTTTTAGTCTTATTTTTATAGAAGCTTGTAATTGGTTGGTCATAATCCTCAAAAATATAATTTTATGCAACAAGATGGACACATAGGCTGATGTGGAGGTAAACTGGCCTCTCAACCAGTGCGCCCAGAGATAACCTGTGCAGGGATATATTTTAGATACATGTGCACTTATGACTGCACGTGCGCACATACACACACACACATCTGGGAACTTGTGCACCATCATTTTTAGGGTAGCCTGCTTCATTGTTACTGAAACTGTCAGATTCAAGATGGAATAAATGGTCATTAAAATACAACTGCAGTTGTCCTTCAGAGAAAGACTTGGTTTCCATTAGAATCAATTAACTTAAAAAAAAATTTAAATAGTGATCTCTGGGCATTATTTTGGTGGAATTTTATAATTTTTTATAGGAAGCCTTGGAAAACACATTAAGGCAGATTAAAAATATATTTAGAACTTTTATTGTAAAAATGTATCACAATATAAGTGTTAATCTTCTTTCACATTTATCACCGCATATTGTGTATGTTTTGTGTTGTAATCAAACTGAAAGCAATTTCCAGAAGTTTCTTAATTCATTCTTTGTCTTCTGAGTTCTATTCAAGCCTCTGTTAGAAAAACAGTTATCTAATTTTTGAGAATGATAAAGCAGGAAAGTGTCACATCTGTTCTTAGTAACTCAGTCTCTGACTTCCCTAACAGAACAAGGAGCTACTGTGGCTGTTACAACTTTGTAGCTGTAATTCTTTTTATTGTCAATTCAAAATATAGTAAAAGCTAGAAAAGAGTTCTCTTTTTAAAACACAAAAGTTTTACATATCTTATAAGCATTGACATCTTTTGTGGGTGCTTGGAAAAGCATTCTCTGTAGTTTTTCCTCAAAGCTTTTTGCTTTTCTCAAATTGGTTACCATTTTCATTTTCAGTACCCTTCTTTGGTCACCTCACTTAAATTGCTGAAAGCCAACTAGGTTTTAAGATTCAGGCACAGTGATGGACAGTGCTTTCCTTGCCCAGCTTCTGCAGTGTCCCTGAGTTTCCTTTCACTGTTAGGGGACACTTTTAAATTAAAGTTATTGGGGTGACACTGGTTAATAAGCTTATACAGGTCCTGAAAGTAGCGTACCAATGTCAATATAATTAAAACAGGATAGACCTTGTATACTCGTAAGTTTCAAGTATACAACTCTATGATACATCACCTATATATTGTATTGTGTGCTCACCGCCCAAAGTCAAATCTTCCATCGTAACATATTCGACCCCCTTTGTTTTACTACCCTCCATCCCTCTTCCTTCTGGAAACCACCATACTGCTGTCTGAGTTTTTGTTTTACTTGTTTGTTCATTTGTTGCTTTCAATTTTATATCCCCTTTATGAGTGAAATCATATGGCTCTTAACCGGCATTTTTAACTTATCACTCAGTTGCGCTGATCCATTGAGCTCATTTCAGCTGATCCCTAAACCTGTCTCACTGAAATTGTGAGAAGTTTGCCTTTTATAACATAAACTTACAGCTCACTGATGTTCTTTATATAGTTTTCTTGTCCAACTCCAGGTGATTCTTTACTGAAATGATAATAGTTGGGAGTGAGACCCTTGGATATATGATTCAGTGATGGTTCATTTTTAAACCATTTTCATTATCTCTTAATTATTTTCATATTAATTTGTAAACTCTTGGTTTTCCCATCTCTTCCTTTAACAGCTAAATCTAACTAATTAGGATATAGTGACCCAAACATGACAATAAGCAATGCTTGGGAAACACTACGGATACCTGTTGTGTACATAGAATGTGTATTGGCTCGCTTGGATTTAGGTTATATGTTTTAAAGTCTATATACTTTTTCTGGAGAGTGAAATTCCATTTAAGTGGAAGGAAAATTAACCCATTTTTATGAAACATTAGGATGTTATGTAAACATGAAAAAATAACCATATTCTGCTCTTTTAATATCTGGTGATCACAGGCAAAGATATTAGGATTCAAGCTAACCCAGGTAGGTTTTAGACTCTGTGGAACCTTAGAAATGTGAAGTCTCTTGAATCATTGGCTATGTTGAACTTGTTAGAACTCCTTGTCAAATATTTTCCCTCTAATTGAAATCCATTGCTGCTATTTGGAAAGTTGACAGAAGATTCTACAGTGACCAGAACTTTTATCTGATCTTTACTTGTGGATGGAGACTATTTAGTTTGGCAAATATTTGCCATACTTTCCTTGTCCTGCAAGAATTAACAAGGAAAATAGGCCCTTGATCATCCTGCTCTTGTTTTAATAAACCAGTGATGATCCCCAGCCTCCATTTTATGGTTCAGCCATTTAATGGAACCATCTGTTAAGAGGGTTTATGGAAGCCTATGGTTAAAGGAAAGAGTGTAACACTGACCTCCTTCCTCTTCTCACTCTCAGGAGACCATGCTTACTCTACTACAAAGGTGAGGGGGGAGAAAGCATAGCATGATGGGTAAGAGGATCAGCCATGGGCCCAGACGGCAGAATTCAAATCTGAGCTCTACCCCTTTCTGGCAGTGTCTTCTCAGGTTAACCTCCCTTTCCCATCTTCAGTTTCCTCTCTGTGGAGTGGGGCTCCAGCTAGTATCTGTTTCATAGGGATATTTTTAGTAGGAAATTAGTTAACATATGTAAAACTGCCTGGCACACAGCTCACACATGATGGTGATGATTTAATAATTTAGAAGAAAGTCATAGCACCTTTGTGAAAGAAGAAAAAAGACCTGTAATATGCTCCCACCTGTCTGTAGTGCAACTGATACCACCCTAATGCCTCTTGTATTTGTGTCACCTGGCCTGAGGGGTACTTTTCTTGCCTTTTCAATTTTTGAAGTGCCAACTCTACAGTATATCCTAGTTATGGAGAAGCTGCAAACTTGATAATGGTTTTAATTTTTCAACTGCAGTTGTTTTGTGTCCAACTGTTCAGAATTTCTGCAAATCAACGTCAATGTTTGTTAAAACAGAACCTGTCAGTAGAATGAATTGAGAGATTCTGTCAGGTAAAGCTAGCTTCTGGGCTCTAACCATGGGAGCAATGACTCTGCTGGAGCATGAGTGCTCTACACGCCTCTTGGTTTGAGCATAAAGAAAAGGGGCCCTTTTCCTGGGTGTGCACATTCCTCTGGGCATGGGGCAGCTTGACCCCTACTGCTTTCTCTGGGCAGCACCCCAAACAGAACCTGGGTGGGGTCCAGGCACAGGGAGGTTTGCTTCCTTTCACACTTCAGAAGCTATTGATGGAGGTTGCAGTTCAATTTGAAGCATTTTAACCCAACGCTTCCCTCTTTCTCCTATTCTCCTATCTCTTGCCCACACCCTTTATAGGAAAGCTGTATGGTCTAGACTTCCATGTTACTGTAACTTTGCACTGAATCCCCTCGGAGGCAAAAAAAAAAAGAAAGAAAAAGAAAAATCTGGATATTCCCTCCTGAAAGGTTCCATTCGGGGCTCAGTGGACAGCGAAGGAACCTGTGTTTTGAAAAAGTTCCCTGGAGGATTCTACCACTTGTGGCCCATGAACTGGGATTTGGAAGCACAGGTCTAAACTGCCCCCAAGCCTCAACTGAAAAAGCAGCACCCAGTGTGTTCCTTCCCTTGGGTTTTGCTGAGGGCACACTGGACGCACTTTGTTGAAAATGCTGAATGTACAGCTTGACCTCAGGAAACTGAGGCTTTGAGTGCAACATCCCCAAGTGAACAATTAATATGAAAAATAGAGGTGGGAGGCCAAGCACATTGGAGAACTAATATGGCCCAAGGGAGCCCTGATCTTGTGGAGCAGTGGGAGGTGGGGAGGTTGATGTCTTTCTTTGGCCTAGTACTATTCATTTGTTTGTTCAGCAGCCATTTATATGATTATGAGATCAAAGAGGTTTTGCTGGGCACAAGGGATCCAAAAAGTACAGGTTTTAGGATCTGCCAGATGTTGGTTTGACTCTATGCCGAGCTGTGTGAGTTGTGATCTATTGTACTTAACTTCTTTCAACTTATTTCCTCATCAGCAATATGGAAATAATGCTTACCTTACCAACAATGGTAAGGATTCAAAATAATACCCGTGAGGTGCCTCAGGTGGTGCTGTAATTTATTTCATAGTCCTATGCCAGGTATAATATTTGGAACTTTATACACGTTGTCTATAACATGTATAGCATTGTTAAGGTGGGTACCACTGATATTATCAGTTCAGAAATAAGAAAATGAAGCCACCAAAAAAGTAAGTAACTGGTTCAAGATCACTAGCTTCTAACAATCCAGGGCTGTATGAACCCCAAGCCCGTGTTCTTAACTATGTGTCCTGCCCAGCCCAGCGCCATGTGATCCCTCCAGGATAGAGCTGGGTGGCCCATCCATAGGCTGGCCAGGTCATCCATGACTCTATGGGTTAACTCATATGGAAAGCAAGGCACATGGAATTCCTCTTTTGGGAATATGTGATGAAGGCAAAAGAGAATGAGGCTGTTACAAGAGGGAGGTAAGCTGCAAGGTCATGGAGTTGATTATAGAGTTGACTTGCAGTCTGGGTCACCTTCATAGACCACGGGCAAGCTGGAGTTGAGGGCAGAAGCCGTGTGGCACCGAGGAAGAACAAGAAAGTTTGTTTTGTCCTAGATGACCATGACCACATGCTTTGGTTCCTGGCTACATCCTGGGTCTAGCTCTAGACTTCCCTTATCAGGGAGGTAAGTTGGAGTGAGTACCTATAGCTTGATTTTTGGAAAGACTCTCACCAGGACCCCATGACACGTATTGGCTTTACTTGCAGCTTTTTGTCATTATTGACAAATACATGCGTGATGTATCAGCAAACACAAAATTAAAACAGAAGGTGGTAGTTTTTTTGTAACGAGGGGGGTGCAGGTGCTCCACAGCATGGGACATGCACCCCCTTTAGCCCACCCTGTGCTGACTCCCTTCATGTAAGACCTGCCACTTAGGCGAGCTGTAAGTGTGGACTGATAATGCATTGGCCTGAAGGAACTGCCTTGGAGAAATCATTTCCCCTTCACCCTTTACTTCTAAGTGCATCTTCAAGTTCCATAGAAATTGTGTTGAATCCAAATTAAATAAATGCTTGTCATATAATCATAGTCCTAAACATCATTTTTAGGTTTCTTTTTTTTTTCATTTAGTTAATGGTTATTGATTGAAGTCCAAGGGGAGGGTATTAAATCCTCTTATTCTAATAGAATTACCTTAAAAGGGATCTTCAGCTGAAGTCAGCTGTAGAGGAACTTGAAATTTTTCTCAGGGTGTCCCTTCGCTTCTAATCAAATGAAAACAGTTGTATCATTTTCTCTGCAAAAGCTGATGTTTCTCTGACTTAATTTAGGAGTGCCAAATGAGCCTGATGGTTTTCTGCAAATTTTATTTACCTTGAGTAATTTTAGGATGCATAACTGCACAGCATTCTGGCAGATGGTTGGAGTACTTACGTTTTTTCATGATATTCAATTACATGAGAATTGTGTACAAAGCACTTACAGTGAGTGCACGGTCCATAGTAGGAATGTCCACCATCTCACTTTCCTGACCCTGGAAACTTTATAAGGTTGCATCCTGCTAAAGAGTAAGAAAAAAAATAAGCAATGAATCAATGCAGGATAAGTTTACAGAATGTCCAAGTTACAGAGAATTATTTATGCACTACGTAACAGTATCTAAAGTTTTTTGTTTTGTTTTTTTTTCCACAGTTCTGGTGAGGCCCATGACCTTTCTCCTAGACTTTGGTCAGGATAATATCATTTGTCTTCTACTGTTTTTCTGCCTTTTTTGAAATGCAACTCTAGAACTGTGACTTTATCCAGTGACTTTTTAAACTATAAAATGACCTAAGAATGAGAGATATGGAAACCTTGTTCCAAGTCCAGCTATGCTGCTAATTAACTGTAGGAACTTGGGTTGGTCAGTATAGTTTTTCTGTGCCTCACTTACTTTTCATTGGAACCATTTAGCGGAGTTGGACTAGCACAAGAATGGGCCATGTGGTATATGCACTGTCGCTGCACTTTCCCCAACACAGTCAACTGATTTTGGTGCTGGGCAGGCCAACTTGATCAGAACCCTTGATCAGAAATTACCTCCTAACAATCAGCTTCCATACTTGATATCAAATCTATGTGCACTGCCTCGACCAAAGAACAGTGAATAATTATTTTTAATTTTATAGCTCTATTCTCATACATAAGAGACCTCGTTGGAGGTAGTTTGTTAACTCCTTCGTAAGAAAATGCAACCTGGGTTTATCATAATGCGTTTTTCCCTAAATCACTCTCTGAGTAGCAAATTCATCTTATTTTTCTCCTCTCATTATTCCCCGCTTTACTCTCATTAGAAAATAAATAAATAAATAACATTTTATCCATTATTTTTTAGAGAGAAGGGGCAGAGAGGGAGGAAGAAAGAGAGAGGAGCATCCATGTATATGGTTGCCTTTCACCTGCCTCCAGCTACAGACCTGGCTGGAGGCCTGGCTTGCAACCTGGTTATGTGCCCTGGCCTGGAATTGAACCAGCGACCTTTGGGTTTGCATGCTGGCACCAATCCACTGAGCCACTCACTAGCCAGAGCGTCAAACATCTCTCTTTAATTGCAGTGTGCAATTGTACTTTTATTCGTGTTGCACTCAGGTCATGCTGTTGTTCTTTAGTTTACAACAGAGCTTAACCTTGGCTAGAAAGGGAAAAAAAGGCCTCCAACTGGATTTTTTAAAAAGTACGTAGGAAGTTAGAGCCCCAAAGCTCCCCTGCATGTTTAATTTCAAATTGGGCGTACTCGTACAGCAAAAGTGAATTATTGCCCCCTGGTGGTGAAGTTGTATATTTATTCTCACACTAGTGAAGTCTGTCTTTTACAATAAACCTACAGTATTTAGGGAAAGAACTTAGGATATTTTAAAAACAATCTCCTAGTTTATTTCTTCTCACCTATCTTAAACTCCATAGAATTCTATCTTTGAACTGATTATTTTTTCTATTTGAGGTACCAGGTATCTGAGAGCTTATGTTAAACAAATCTCTGAAGTGACCAACATTATATGGAACAAATCTAAATCTTAATGAAATTACTTTTCTGTGGACCTTACCACTTCAAGTGAGTTGGGAGGGGCTTGGGACTATCTTATTGCCCCTTTAGAAGTCTTGTTAATATGCATGAAGAACAATGATTTTCTTCAGGGCTATAAAATCAGGAAATTTTGAAATACCATGTGTAGGAGATTTTAGTGGTGCCATAATTAACTTATAAAGGTTCAGATGATCTTCAGAATTAGCTTTTCTTCCAACCTCATTGTTTTGAACATGAAACAAGATGTTAAAACCAAACGGACTTCCTTTCAACAAAATAGGTAACAGACCTCACGCCTAATAAATTGCATTATGTAAGAAAATCTGAGTGGTCTTAAAAGACAAAGCAATTTCATACTATTCTTTTCACAATAAAAATATAAACTATTACAGATAGAAGAGTAAGTATTGACTTACTGGATTAGTTTTCACAAATTAGTATAAATCTGTATAGTAGTAACTTTTTTGAATTTTGAGTGATTTTCTTTTTTGAATGTTTACCGATGTGCATTTTGTCAGTTGTTTTTTATTTTAGATGGCTGTTGGTCTCCATCAATAGCCTTGCAAGATAAACAACTTCCTGTAAGTTATCTCCAGATTTCATGTAGATTCTTAAAGCACGCATATTTTTATAAAGATGAAATGACTAAGAGAATACTGGGAAAAAGTTTTCAAGTTATGACTTGAGATTCAAGATTCCAAGTAAAGTACCCTTGCTATTTTTCAACCCTTTAAAACATATTGCTTTGTATCTAGATTATTTTTTTTCTGAAAGAAAATTCAATCACCATCATCAAACAACCATTAAAAGATTCACCAGTTCTTTCCAAAGACATCTGCCTGAAATGTTTTTAGTGAAAAAGGATGTTATTTCTTTAACAAAAAACAAACAGATAAATATTACTAAAAATGACAATAAAGGAACTTTGGACTATAAGGAGCCAAAAATAGCTTCATTGGCTTTACTGAGCCTTCTGGCTCTCTTTTCTGACGCTCCACTAATCTAAATAAATAACTATCAAGATGTATTATTCTGAACTGTTATAAACAGTAGGAAGATTTTTATCTGGACTATGTAGAATATTCTGCGGTAGATGCCAGTCATGGTCATCAAACCTGCTGCCTTGAACTCCTTCCTCTCTAGGCAAAAGAAGGTTTATGAACTAACATCTATTCTTTTTAAAAACTCAAGTACAGTTGGTATGTAGCTATATAGTTTCAGGTATACAATGTAATGATTTGACATTTTTATACCTTACAATGTGATCAATCACCTCACTAGTTCTAGTAATCATCTGTCATTGTGTATAAACTTATCACAGTATTATTAACTGTATTTCCTTACATCTTTTTCACTCATCCCCCTACCCCTCCTGGCAACCATCCCTCCGGTCTCTGTTTCTACGAGTCTGTTTTTATATTCTTAATGTCTGAGTTTGTAGGTCAGAGGCTCTGAAGTTTTTATACCTTAGATTCATTTATGATTGGCCACTCAACTAAAGAATCTGCTTCCTACCACAATAGGAATGCTGTTGGATCTCAGGCTTTTCTGTATACCTATTTATGATAAGTTTTAGAGACATTTTTTCCAATAAACTTCATTGCTGTGGCCTTAAAAATGCTTCTTCATAGTTGAAAACACACTGTTGCTTCACTGACATGAAAAGAAGTCATGAAAAATTGTAGAAGGACATTTAGGTAATTTACAGGTTGTTCAGAGTTATGGTAAACATCTTTATGCATAAATCTCTGCCCATGTTTAGGTTATGTTCCTAGATTCCTAGATCTGAGTCAAAAGTTATGAACATTTTTAATGCTCTTTTATACTTGCCACATAGCTTTTCAGAAAAGCTGGACATGTCAATTTTATATTTTCAAACTGCACCCTGATGCCTATCTCACCACATTCTCAGTAGCTTTGGCTGTTTTCACTCTTAAGAATCTTAAGAATAAAATGAGTGGCAACTCATTTTATTTCATAGTTTTAATTGTGAGATTTGTTTAAATACATTTATTAGCTATTTTTATTTCTTTTCTGAATTGTAGTTAGTCTTTTGTCTATTTTTATATGAGCTTTTAAAATATTTCAGGAACCAGCTGGCATTTTTTTCCAGAGAATCATCAATCACTCTTAAATAAATAAATCTCTGTTGCTACTCATTCTTGGGCCAACTGAAGTTGCCTGTATGCGTGAAAGTAATAGCCCAACTGCTATGCATTGTGTGCAACTCAGTCCCTGTGACTTGAGATGTGGAAGCAACTTTTTACGCTCTGCCTACGCTGTGTTCTCTGAAGTGTGACAAGACTCGCCAGTTGGGTGGGTATGTACACTCTTTGTCCCTCAGTTTTAGCTGCTCTTAAGGTTGACTGAATCTAAGGTGATCTTCGAGTTTCCATGGTGAATTTCATAACTACAATTAAGCCCAGGTTTCAAGGTAGCATCACAAACTTATGAACATTTTCTAGAAATTGGTCATGGTTTTAGGTGATTACCTTTGTGGTCATGGTTGTAGCTATGACCATGCTAAGTACAGTTATTGCATTGGCCATAACTGTGACTGACTCCCCCGCCCCGCAATTCCCTGTGTGTGTGTGTGTGTGTGTGTGTATATAAATATATATATATATATATATATATATATATATATATATGTATGTATGTATGTATGTATGAAGAGAGGAGCTATTGCCTTTTCTTGCCAGTGACAGCTACTGAATTTTTTCTTCGGTTTTCTTTCATTGTGTTAACCATTAGAAAGTTGCCCTCAAAATGCTTAGTCCTTATTATGGAAACTCTTCATAACCTTTGCCTCATCAATGGGAATACAAGAACCATTGTTCCAGTGATGAAAAGACTTTTATCTGAACCTAGTAAGAGGAAAAAAGAAAACAGTCGAAGCTCTTCCTTGCACTTGGGAGCGTATGAAGGAATGAAATTCATGTCTGACTGGCAGGGGAGCCAGTATTTTCACAGCTTCATGTAATTTGTGAGGCTGCCTGATATCTTGGTTCAAAATAATCTATCCTGTTTCTGATTCTAATAGCAGTAATCTACAGCTGAATGTTAGGAGTATTTCCATAAGGCACTGTTCACCTTTCTCTGTAGAAGAGTTGATAGGTTATCCTGTTGGACCATTTCCACATGTGTGCAAGTAAATGTAATTATGTTGGTTAGAGTGTGGCTTTGATAATACCTTTCTAGCTTTGTTCATTTTCATGATAATCTTGTCTTGCCAGTGGTATTTTACATTACCTTCCTTTTATCCCAGGAATGCGATCTTTTCCCATGGTGTCTCATAACTTTCCAGTGAAAGACATCTATAGCATCTTTCTGTAATGTAAAAACGGAGAGTCACAAATATAATACTGCACCAGACACCTCTGTTCCAAGACAGTGCCAACCTACCAGGTGTCCTTCCTCCCACAGGAGTGCTTTCTCTGTGAAACCGCATTACTTTCTTTAAAAGCCGCAATATCTGGATTAGTGGTCCATCTTCTGCTCACTCAGAGGTGCGGAAAAGATCTGCTCTGTAGGTAGATTGGATTCTGCTTGGTCCTTGAAGAGATTCACTCACTGGTGATTTATCAAGGCAACTGCATTCTCAAAGCACTCAGGACAAAGAGATGCAAAATTGGTCATTAGTGTTGACCATACCTGGAGGCTGACAATCTCCTAATAAAACTCAAACTTTTTCTGCTGATCTTGGGAGTTATTATTTTCTAAGTCTTCTCTTGGAAACTAAAAAGTAAGAAAGTTCAATTACTCTTTGGCATCAAAGTTTCCTTTAAATGCTTCCTGTACAGGGTGAAAGTGGGAAACAATCTGAAAGTGTAGATGTTATTCTCTCAATTTAATTTCATATCCACTGGTGTAAAGAAGTGAAAACATAACTTAGCATGCTTATATGTTCAATTTGTTATTTTTAAATATATAAATAAGAACAGGGATAAATATTTGTTCATCTTACCAGTTAATTTTTGTTGTCTTAGCAGAGATCAGAAGAAGTACGTGCAAGACCCTTTTTATACCTTACGTTGGGATCTGTTTTAATATTCTTTTAATTCTTTGAGTTGGGCTTAAAGTCAAAACAACCTACTATGGACCAAAAAATATTTTCAGTTAACTTAAGTCTACCCATGGTTAAGTCTTGGCTAAGCATCTTAATTCTTTAGTATTTGTAATATATCTTACATGAGAAATAGGGTGGACCAAGAACAAAACCAATCAATGAACCAGTAGCACAGAGACGTTCTTCAAAAGAAGTTGCTGAGGAAATATTTTAGGGCTGTAATTAGATCTCCCAAAACATCTCTCATTGGAATTGATACTATATGACTTATTGCCAATAGAATAATTGTACACTTTGGAAAATTATTTCATATAAGTTTTCAGAATCATTGCTGAATTTTTGGCCTTAATGTCAACCGTTTTATGCAAATATTGAATAACTTCCTTATCATACAACATTATATCATCTAGCAAACCCAAAGACCATTTGATGTTGACAATTACATCACAATAATATATTAGGTAAATGACATGAAATTGACCCTCTCTTAAAATGTGTTTCCAGTAATTTAGCTTAGAATTGCTATTAGTAAAAGTAGTGCATGTTTGATTTTCAACTAAATCATTTATATAAAGAATTGAAATGGTGACTTTGAAAAGCTTTCTTTAAATAACATACATTCAATATATTTTTATCTTAATGGAATGCATTTTAAAATCAAGGAATGTTGGCATTATTTTCCATTCATTTCATTTTGATTTGCTTTTAAAGAAAACTCCTGCCTTTAAAGAAATGAAATATAAACTGAATTTTTACAATGGAGTCAGCAATGATTTTTAAAGGATTTTTCATTTGTTTAGATAAAATACAGAACTAAGAAAAACCTTCATAAAACTTTTATCATTGAAGCTTCTTATTAAACATGCTATTTTATGTTAATATTTCATCTCTCTGCCCTCATTGGTGTGTCTCATCATTAGACATAGTGTTGCTAAATAGCTGTAACTTTGCAGTTTTTTTGATTAATGATGGCTGGGACTAAATTTTCATTGGGTAGGATTAACTATGTTTAAAGATGGCAAAGTGCCATTAGAACATCAATGCCAGAATTTAATGAGAACCAGAAGTTAGTGTTCAAGGACCTTCATAATTTAATATGAGGGCATGATCATATTCTGATTATTTCACTGCAATGTCCCATTAAAAATAAGTTATTCTTTTTTAATCTTTTTTCTTGTGATAAAAGTTTTACTCAGCAAACACTTACTGGATCTTGACTACATGGCAGCCATGTTCTAGGGTCTTATCAGTGAGATTGTTTTCCATCTTGAAATAAAATAGACCCTTTCTGATCAGAAAGGGCAGAAATGAGAAACACCTCCCTTCTGCAGAAACTTGTGGCCTTGCTTAATCTAGTCTGATTCTGGTTTCCGAAGGCATGCACGTATCTCTCTAACCTCTGGTCTAGTTCCTCCTCATTTCTCACCTCAGCTACCTTCTTTCTCCATTCTCCAGATTGAACACTGGGCACCTATGTTACCATTATGAAAGCTATGGGGTCCTGAGTGTTTTAGGTGTGGGAAGGTGGAAAGGTGTGGACCCCAACTGGATGTTCTAGTTGTGGTAGTGATTACTACAGTGGCTCAGAAGAGAAAAGTTTTGTATAACTACACAATAAAATCGGAAGTAGAGCAGGCAGGAGAGCTGGCAGGGTGATTCTTGTCTTTTGAGGAAAACCCTTCCTCTCTGCTAAAGAGGTATGGTGATGATGATTTACGTTCTGTAAAATGCAGATAACCTATAAAGCTAGTTTCTGCTCTAACAATCGTATGATCCCTGTGTATTTAGACCCCAAAGACAGCGAAGGACCACCAGCGAATGTCTGTGTTCTTAATCTTTTTTCTGGTAATCTTATGTATACATGCTTGCAAAGAAATGCTAAGGCCTTATAAAGACTAGGATGCATTAACTCCAAGGTGTAAGAAGTCAAATCAGTACCTAGAAACTCCCGATGGAGGAAACCCTCAATGACTGAGCTTGTGGTTCATGCTTCCTAGTGACGAAGGCAAAGAGGACAAATAAGAGAAAACGGTGTGATTTTCTGGGTGTAAGACCCATACCACCAGTTCCTCAGAAATTAGCATTTCTCTTGTTCTCAATTAATAAGGCCAAATTGTCTAGGGGGTTCCTATGAGAAGCCCTGAGCCACATAATGAATGACAACCTCATGAATTTTTATAGAATATAAAGAAGTATTCCACGTTTGTCATTTCATGTATTGGCCTCTGGAGAACACGGAGGGAATAATGTTAAAAGCAAGACGTTTGTTCCTCCCTGGGGCAAGACAAGAGGAGTCTGAAACTTCTGGTATATTTACTGTAGATAGATGCTTATTTTCTTTTGCCCCACTGACAGGTGGAGCAGTGGAAAGATGTAAAGATGTCTAGTAAAGGGTAGCATTGTTAAAAGTGGGAGGGGAGAAGTGGAATTTTTGTGGCAGGATGATATTTGCAAGACGGATCAGGCCGCTGGGAGGTTTTTAAATATGCCAGTTCCCTGTAACAGGAAGATCAGTCTCTGTTTTAGACAGCATATCCAATTTAGTAAATTATTATTATTCCGTCAAAATTAATGTGAACAATTTTCTCTTTGAGGCCACTTTTTCCATAGGTGATGCTTTCCAGATGGGCTTTGTGTAAAACTCTTAATGTTTTATGTTTTCTTTCCCAGAGAAGGGCCTTTTCTGACACGTCTTCACTTCTTTCTCTCTCCCCTCTTGCAGGGAAGAGGGCACCCAAGGCGAAGGAGAAGAAGAACAAAAAGAAGAAGAGGAAGCTGATAGAAAGAGCCCAGGAGCAACACAGCGTCTTCCTAGCTACAGACAGGGCTAACCAGTAAAACGAAAGACATGTCGGGTGGATGTTGGGGGTTTTTGTTTTTGCAAAAGTGCACAGAGCTACTCTCCACTCCCAGACACTGGTGGGCGGTGTTTGTGCCGATCTGACCGGTAGCTGTTCTCGGTGACATTGTGAAAGGAGGAGCCACGGTGTGGTATCGCTGTTATTTATGCTTTGATTTGCGGCCGGAGACCGAAGGTGGGGGCTCGTGACCTGCAGGAGAGGAAGCGGGAGAGGAAGCGGGAGTGGAAGCAGGAGTGAGTGTACAGCATGTGACTTGGCACCTTGCATTCCCTGAGGTCCTAGCACCCCGCCGGGAGGCGGAGATGGGAGGCTGCAGACCACTTGCGCGTATTTCCGGGAAGGAAGATGCTCAGCAGGCAAAAGTGTGCTCACTTGTGCCCTTGATTTCTCACCGTGTGCACTGTCAAGGATACATGTATGTGGATATCTGCTTAGCGTTACCACATGTTGTTCTCAGCTTCTGTTCCCTTCCAACTGCGGCGGGTGGAACTAGTCTTACCGGGGGATGGGCTACAGGATCCCCGAGTTTCACGACTGTAACATGTACATATTCTGCTGGGGCTTCGCGTAAACCTTATTTACTGTGTATTTATGCTCTCTTACGTGTACCAAGTCATACCTGATTAGTAGATGCCACTTTGTTCTTAGTGGTTTCTAACCATTGTCCGGTAGTGACTTTTCTAATTTTGCGAATGGACAAGTGTCGTCGCCCCTTGGAACTTATCTTTTTCTTTTCTTTGTGGGCTTATTTCTCATTGTAAGGATAGGATAAGCTAGTTTGTACATAGGGTCAAATGACCGGTGTCGAAGAATTTGAGTATCTCCTCACATAGGTAAAGCTGCTGTGGCAGCTGATGGTCAGAAGCCAGAACTCCCTCTGAGTCTAAGGTGTGATGACTCTGAACACACAGTAGCTGACAGACACAGGAGGGATCACATGCAGTCACATGGGGTACTCATCGTGCAATTTCACGGGCCAGCTAGAGAATTTTTTCAGACTTTCATTTCCAACTTCGATACATGTATATGTGTCAGTGAAAGTGGTCCCTGACTTACAATGACAGGGCACCTGCCAGTACTCTTGGGTCACCATAGGAGTTACCATCACAGGACAGTGCACAGCATTGAGGAAAAACAGAAAGGACTCCTGTGACTGCTGGTCAGACCTTAACTGGCTCCTTGGAGCCAGAATCTAGGCCATACTGAGAGGACACTGTGGAAGCTTCCTGGGTGACTCTCAGAGTGGCAGTTTCAAAAGCATCCCTGTCCCCTTGGGCAAGTCAGTTCTTAAAGACTTTGGAATTGGCCATGTCTACAAGCATGATTATCTTCTTGGCTGACCCAGAAGAAAACGAGAGCAAACAGAGTGGTTGCAGATTTTTGAGGGGAAAAAAACATAAAGCAAGGTCAAGTAAAGCCTTTCTCTCACCTTGCATTGGCAAAACTACCTCTTCAGCATTTTGGTTAACTTTTGAGTCAAAAGCGTCTTACCAATAAGTATAAATGTCATATGCATTGTTATGAAACTATTACCGCTATGAAATAAGCCATATATGAATGTTGTATACAACTTTAGGGTTGGAATGTAATCCTGAAGTATTCACCTCCTTTCACGGCTACTTACACTATATTCTTATTACTAAGCAGGGAGGGGCTCGTATAGTGCTTCATCGTTAATACGTCAATGCCTGTTCTGTTTCTGGGATGTTCTTTTCATGCATTAAAAAACTTTAAAAGCACTTGTGAAAATTTTCTTTCCTTTGAGATACAGCCAGAAAGAACACTATACAATTCTACTCCCAAATGATGGGTCCTTACAGAAAAGCAGACAAAAAAAAAAAAAAAAAAATGTTTTTTAAACGTGTTAGTTACTATATTCAAGACACTCACCAGGTTCACTCTTAGAGGTTAAGAGTGGGGCGTGTCAGAGCCAGATTGCCAGAATTCCAGCCTAGACTCTTAGGATAGCCTGGAGCACATTATTGAATTTCTCCAGATCCTAATTTCCCCACCTGCGGAATGGAGGTAACACTATTACCTACCTGCAGGGCTGTGTTTTAAGGGCAGAATTAAGTAAAATATTGATAGGTTTGTGTACTGAGGATTAAATCAGGTAAAATATATCAAGGGTGGTTAACATAGCATGATATATACTAAGCATTACATAAGGTGTTACCTATCTTTAATTACCTCTGTTCTTGGTTATCTAAATTAGCTCAAAAAGGTTGCACTATCAAAAAATTGAATATGTGTATCAAAGCCTCAGTTCCCTTCAGTCTACAGCTTGATGCCTGGACATTTTTTACGCTTTTACTGTATTTATATGGAAATTGATTTACAACTACATACATTACACACATATTGCAGTGTAATTTATAGCTTCAGGGTAGTTATACAAAGATCTGGTGGTTTTCCACAAATAGATATACACATTGAATGCAATGTAGGGATGCTATAAAATAGAATATATGAAGTTGGTTTTCTTCCCAATATTTTCAGGTAGCTTAGCATCATAAAAGTATTGTAAGAGATGGAACAACTTTCTCAATTAAGAAATATGAGTAAGACATGGGAGAAAGTAATAAAAAAATACAAACTTTCAGTTAATAAATGTCATGGGGACCTAATGTACAGCATAGTGACTATAGTTAATACATAGTTGTTCGCATATTTGAAAATTGCTAAGATATCCTTATCACAAAAATAGAAAATTTGGCAGGTCAGCACTTAAGAAAAACCAATTTTATGAATTTCTTAACTCTTTTTCAAGATGCTAATATCAGTCATTTGTAAACATGGGATTTTCATGCTTTGCTTGAGACATTTGGAGAAAAGTTAACACCCAGCCTCAAGCATGTGATTCATATACAAGCGATATGTGATTCCTTCTCCAACTTTTTGTTGTTGCTGTTGTTGTTTTAAAGGAGAGCTGTAAGTGGGAATAGTAAATAATACTTCCGTTCATTTTAGAGGAGATTTTGCACAGTGAACACTACCTGGTCATGCCATGTTAGAAATGGCAGAATTAGTAAATTATCCATGTAATTGTGTCTCTGTCTTGACCAACCTTATCATCCCCCCTCTCCTTTTCAAAAGGGGTAACCATTCACTCCACTTACACACTTTATCCCATCCCTTCTTACTTTTGTGGCATCTTTGGCCTCCATGTCTTTCATCTCTTTGGCTCTCCCTCAGCCTTCGACTTACGATCCCCTTTCTTCCAAGGCTTTTCAGGATGTCCAACATCCTAAAAAAGGAGCTGACACTCATTGATGTCCTCAGCCTTCTTCCATTCTCATCTTAACTCATCACAATCTTGTTTCTCCTCCACAACTGTGTTGTGGTTGTTCTGGCAAAAGTAGCAATGGCATTCCCCTGGCTCAATTTAAGGAAAATATTGGTCTGATTGCCTCAATGCTTTTGTATTTGTCCAACCTGCTGTTTCCACCAAGTCTGACTCTATTATTCCCTTTCCTTTAGGAATTTCATTTCTCATTTGGCTTCTGAGACATTTCTACCCTGGCTTTGCTACTCTGGTACTCCTTTTCAGTTGTCAAGTTATTGCATAGCCTAGATTTAAAATACTGACATTTCAGGAGTTAGCTCACTCTTTAATTGTTTTTGGTGTAATTTTTCATCTCCTCATTCAAATAACACCACCTGCATGCTATTGACTTCCAAACCAATCTGTTGCCAGGTCTTTGGTAACTATTTCTAAGCTTCTTCTAAGTATCTTGACCACAGAGCCCCACACTTATGTAAAGCTCAAAGTATCTAAAGCTAAACCTATTACTATATCAGCCAGGGTATTTCGAACATGTAATTTAAAGCTTGGAATTGATTACATAGGTATAAGCAAAACAATGTCTAGTGCAAGCAGAAATCTTGGAAGAGTTCTGGTCACCATGAGGAATCTCCTGAGGCACAGGGAGAAAGAACTACCCTGGTTTCTCCCTACCTTCAAGCCCCCCCCCCCCCCCCCCCCCCGCCCCGTCTCCCACCCACATCTGCCCATTGTCCAAAGCTGGGGAGTCTGGGTAATGTAGTTCTTTGTGATGCTTAAACACCCAGAAGTTGGGAAAGCAGGCCCAAGAGCAAAGAAACAAATGGTCAGCATCAACACCAACATCTGCCCACCAAACAATTCCCTTTTCTTCCTGCCCCATTTAATAGTTCATATCTCTCTACCTGCTTGGTTAAGCAAAGACCCTTGAATTCAACATTTACTCTCATGGTTTCCTACAGCTTATCTATTACTAAATTCCAGTGCGTCTACCTCAGGAACCTTTGTTAAATTCCCCCCCACCCCCTTTACTTGCTTTGTCCTATGCCTGTTTGGCCCTCTTTTTCTCTCCTTTGAACTGTTTCATTATTATTCTAAATAGTTGGCCCCACTTCAATTTTTCACTTCCATTTCTCCATTTATTTTTGTATTAACATTCTACTTTGCTCTTGTTTAAATACTAGCCTGTTCCTTTTGGAATAACCTATTAAACTTTTCACGTGGAATACAGTGCCCTTTTAATTTCCTCTTCACCTATGTATCTTGTGGGGATCAAAAAAAGCCTGAATGGACTGGGATGATCGTTACTATAAAATCTCCAAGGGTTTCTTTGGTAAACCTTTTAGTTGATAACCACTTGAATCATGAAGGCAGAGATGTAATGGCCACTATGGCTTTGAAAGTAGGTGGTAAACATATTAAACCTGATTGAGAGATTGAACAACTTGGGGGAGACATGTGAATAAAGATTTAGGTATTTTGAGTAATTTTTGTATATGGTACCAGGAAGTCTAGTTTCATTACTTTGCATGTGATTTTCCAATTTTTCCAACACCATTTATTGAAAATACATAGAAAATAGAGGTACTAAACTTTGTCTCAGTGTTTTTTTTTTTTTTTTTAACTTCAAAGGCAAGGAAAATAAAAACAAAAATAAATGAATGGGAGTACATCAGAATACTAGAAAGCTTCTGCACTGCAAAAGAAACCATCAACAAAAGGGTAACTGACTGGGAGAAAATTTGTAAGAAATACCTCAATAAGGGATAAATACCTAAAATATATAAAGGCTCCTACAACTCAACAACGATCACCCCCCCAAAAAAAAAAAAAAACAATTAAAAATGGGCAGAGAGCATAAACTGACACTTTTCCCAGACACAGCCCACAGATACTTGAAAAGACGCTCAACTTTATTGCAATTAGGGAAATGCAAATCAAACTCATGAGCTACCACCTCGTGGTAATGGCTGTTATTAGTGAGACAAGAAGTGATAGGATGTGGAGAAAAGAAAACCCTCATGCACTACTACTGGGAATGTAAATTGGTGCAGCCTCTGTGGAAACTGCAGGTTCCTCATAAAATTAAGTATCAAGCTACCATCCAACCTAGCAATCTCCTGAGTACCTACCCCCAAAATATTGAAAACACCTATTCATAACAAATTAATCATCCCTATGTCCAAGGCAACACTATTCACAATAGCTAAGACATGGAAACAACCCAAGGATCCTTTAAGTGATGATTGGATCAAGGAGTGGTACATATACAGAATGAAATACTACTCAGCCATAAAAAGATGAAATACTGACATTTGTGACCATAAGTATGCATCTTGAGAGTATCAAACAGAGTAAGTCAGACAAGAAAGGACTAAAAGCTTATTTCATTCATATGTGGGGTATAAAAGAGAAATCCACAAATGAACAAATAGGCAAACAAATCCATGGACGCAGACGATAGTAAGGTGGTTGGTTACCAGAGGGAAAGAAGGTAGGAGGGAAGATGAAGAGTGTAAAAGTGTTTCAATATGCCATGACCGAAGGCAACTAGACTTGGGTGGTAGGCACATGATGGCACAGACAGGTGATGTATTATAAATTGTACACCTGAAACTTACATGTTAACCAATATTACCCCAATACATTGAATTAAAATTTAGACAGGTTCTGACATTAATCTATGATGAATAAGTTCAGCAAACTGCCATGTACCACCTCCCCCAGTGTTAGAACACATTGCTAAGTCACTGCCGAATTAAATTTGAGTCTCAGAATCCTTTCCAATAGAGGAGTTCCAAGGAAACACCACAACTGATTAGAGTTAACAGAAGAGTTTTTTATTTCCAGGTCTTTCCTGCCCTAGATGGTGACAACTGTCTTCTGTTAGAAACACTTTTTGGAGTATTTCATGTAGTATTTTTCAAACCTTTCCACTAAAGTACCCCTAAAGACAGAGAAAAGTGAATTTGTAACTCTGGGATTATAACCAGAAGCAGCCTTATTTCAAATTGGAAATGGCTTTAGCCTCTTGATTTTAATATAAAACTCAGGCAAATTTTGTGTTTTATGCAGTAAAATTTGTGGTTATTTTTTAATACAACATTCTTCCCCCCACCTTTAGCAGCCCCAAACCTGCAGTGAAAACATGTTCTAGGGAGTTCTGTGTTCATTTGTCCTATGGTTTCACATACTCCTTCACACATAAGTCACCTATACCTGAAGAAATGCATGTCTTTATTTAAGAAGCTCAACAGGAGCCCTTGGATAGTTGTTCTGAAGTTCTCTGAAGGTTCAGCCAACTCACTCCTTGGGCTTTATAACCTCAGCTTCCACGACAACATGTGGTCCAGATGTCATGAAACTTGAATTGGAGCTTTGGCTGGTGGATCAGTGGAAAGGCGCTGGCCAAAGGTCACAGGTTCAATTCCCAGTAAGGGCACATAACCAGGTTGCAAGCCAGGTTTCCAGCCAGGTCCGTAGCTGGAGGCAAGTGAAAAGCAACCATACATGGATGTTTCTCTCCCTCTCTGCCTCTCCCTCTTCCCTGCTCTCTAAAAACAATAAATAAAATCTTTTTAAAAAAATAAATAAACTTGAATTTGATGCTCTCCTTATGGCTCCCTTTCTTCCTCTTGCTAATTTACTTATAAGACTCAGCCACAAGCCATCTCTCTTTGGTCTGTCTCAGAGAAGAGGTGTTAGCAAACTTTTTATTTTAAGATTTTATTTATTATTTTTCAGAGAGAGGGGAAGGGAGAGAGGAGAGAAACATCAATGTATGGTTACCTTTCACCTGCCTCCATCTACGGACCTGGCTGGAGACCTGGCCTACAACCTGGTTATGTGCCCTGGCTGGGAATGGAGCCAGTGACCTTTGGGTTCGCAGGTCTGCGTCTTATCCACTGTGCCACCAGCCAGGGTGGTTAGCAAACTTTTGCTATAAAAGGTCAAGTAAATACTTAGGCTTTACAGGCCACATGGTCCCAGTCACTTCTACTCAACTAAGCCACTGCAGCACCGGAGTGGCCATAGGGGACATGTAAACAACTGGGTGTGACTATATTGCAATAAAACTTTATATACGGGCACTTAAATATGAATTATGTACAGTTTTTCAGGTATCATGATGTTTTTAGTCTTTTGATTTTCTTCATTTAATAAAATGTGAAATTGTTAGGTTGCCATCCATACAAAAAATGTGGCAGTCTGCGTTCAGCCTATAAGCTGGGTTTGCTGACCCCTGATAAAAACCCAACCTGTTGGTTCATGGACTATCCTTGTAAATTCCGAGAGCCTGACTCTGGCTCTTCCCCGACTGTATACACCCAACCTGTGCAGGAATCCAATGAATGTATTGAATACATATGTCATTTTAACCATCCTATGTATGAAGATAAGTCCAAAATTTATATTTACACTCTTCCTATCTCTCCAATACTAGCATTACCTTTCACCTGCAATAAGATATTACATTTGTTTGTGGCCCAAACAAAAGGTAAAATAGCAAAAATTCAAAAAATGTAACTAGTTTTTTCTGTGTAAGTTCTTTCCTTTCTAACTTCTTTGTAAGTAGCACCTCTATCTCCTAGCATACCACACCCCTGCATTTTAATCAGAGAATCTTACCCTTTCTCCTTATCCTCTATCTATCTCTTCACCATCCAGACCTCCCCATCCTTTTCCTGTAACATGTGTCAGGGGTATACTCTTCCTTTGTCCTACTCTGCATGAATTATTGCAATGGACTCATTTTAAACCACCAAGAAAACTTTAAAATGATTATTTGATTACTCTTATTGGCTTCTTTACTGTATTTCTGGGATCCATAATTCCTTAATTTGTCCCCCATTATTCAGTACCTTTTCCTTCCATTAGAGTTTGAACACCCTTTCTTGTCTTAACATTTGAAAACAAAGCTTGCTCTGAGTGCCTTCTAGTCAATGACTTTAGTGCCCACATTGTCTGACTTGTTCATGTTGATTGCTAGGCAATTTTTAGACCACTGTTTGGTATGATTTTGTGCCCCTCTAATACTAAGATAGAACTGGTTATGTGATAATGGCAGGAATGGTCAGGAATCTCTGGGGAGGTGGCCACTGGTATAAAGTCTGAATGATGGGTGTATGAAGATCAGGGAAAGAAGTAGCCCAGGCATTGAAGGCAGCCAGTGCAAAGGTCCTGAGGTGCAAACAGGATGAGCATGATTGCAGTATGGACAGAAGGAAAAAGTTGCTAGAGTGAAGATAGGAGGACCATGGAACCAATTCAAGGTCAGGAACATTCAAAAAGCAAGGTCATGAAAAGCCATGAAAGCGAATGCTTGGATTTTAGTCCCAGTCTCAGAAATCACTGGAGGATTTAAGCAGAAGAATGATGTGATCTGACTTTTTTGCCCTAATCCCTTGGGCTGCAGTATGGGGAAGATGAGTTTTCAGAATGAAGGCAGAGAGACCAAGTTATTGTAGTGATCACATTGGAATAATGTAACTTGGGCTGGGGGGTGACAGGAAAGGAGAGAAGTGTTTGGATTCAGGACATAGTTTGGCAGGAAGGCCCAATGATTTGTTGTTGAGCTAGAGGTAGCGGGGGGTGGTGAAGAAAAAAAGAAAAGCAGTATGTCTCCTAGGTATTTTGCCCTAAGCAACAGGACAAATTATGGAAGATGGGGGAAATGGGGGAACAAAAATAATTCATTTTTCATATGCTAAGTTTGAGATACCTGTTACTTCTGTGGAAATACCAAGTAGGTAATTGGATATAAATCTGGAGTTTAGGGAGAGGTCAAGGCTAGAGATACATTATCTGCGAGAGGTCAGGGATGGATGGCATGTAGTACCAAGTGAATTTATGGGCTGACCCGAGAGAAAACGTAGAAGCAGGAGAAAGAGCCTTAGATGTACCAACCCTTAGATGTTAACCAGAGGAAGACGCACCAGTAGAGAGCCTGTGGCAAACTGCCTGGGGAAGAAAACCAGGAGCAGGCAGTCACAACCCGTGACGCAGAGCTGAGATCCAAGGCTCTTACCCCTTACCCCTAATTTTAGAATAAGAATATCAGGATAAGTGAAGGGCAATTAGGAAAAATTTGTAATAATTAAGGAGTTTGGACTTCTCAAATATTTTTCCTCATTGTACCCTTTAAGAGTGAAACTTACCAAGAGTTTAAAAGCTCCTTGAAAGTTGTCCTGGTGTAAAAAGAACATAAAATATGTCAATGCTTAAAAACTTTGGAAACTACTCTTCATATAAATGTGATAATGATACTTAATTTCAGGTTACCATATCACCTACCAATTTCATCTACATTTATGATGAAATAATTATCTCAATGACCCTGCAAAGAATTTTCCTTTCTTTCGAATTTAATAAAATATATCAAGTGAACAACAGAACTAGCATGTGAATTACAGGTCCCTGGGTTTCTAATTTTCAACCATGAGGATTTTTAAAACTTGTAATTATTGAGAAACTTCAGTAACAGTTCTCTGATGTTAGAGCATACATGTTTGAACAGAGACACACACAATCATGGTATTTAACTGCAAAGCAAGATTAAGTGTTTAAAGTATGTTTTCAGAGTTCTCAGTGTAAAATAGGATAATTAAAGTTTTAGGTACTTGCATTACACTTTTGAAATAAGTATGCTCTTAAGCTTTTTTCCCCCTCACACATGCTTCTCCCAAGTTTGTTCCTTCCTTCTTTCCTTCCTTTGTTTCCTTCCTTCCTTCCTTTTCTTTCCTTTCTCTCTTTCTTTCTTTCCCACCTTCCTTCCTTCTTTTACCACCTGAAAAAATTAAATGTGGCAGAGACTTCTAGTGCTTAGTTACATATAGTTCTTTACATTCTGACCAGTGAGTAGCATCTCATATCTGAATTCTCTGGTAGTGAGATGAAGTCTTGTGAGTTATTTTAACCAAAGGAATTTGGTTGAGAGTCATATAGAACTATATGGCTGGGGCATTTGAGAGCAAGTGTATGTTCTACACAGTTTCTTTTCCCATTTGGCTGGAACCACAAAGGCAGAGCTACAAGCTGAAAACAGCCTGGATCTGAGTCACTACATGGTGACAAAACTTCTAAATCAGACTTTGCATGAGCAAGAAGTAAACCTTTATTGTATTAAGCCAATGAGATTCTAGGGTTATTGCTACCTTAGTATAATCTGACTATGCTAAGATTACAATATTCTGTAATGCTGGTTTTCAATGTGCTTTTCTTTGAGATCAAGAAATCATATTACTTATTGGTAGAAACCTGATCAGTAAGGAAAGGCAGAAAAGTCAAAATGATATTTGACCAGAAAAACAAACTTGCATAACTTTAGAATTATAACAATGACATCTACTTTTCAGAAAGGGTCTCTCTGATTTTGATGAAAGAAGTTGGCACTCTGAGGATGGTGGTAAAATAATTTATTGTCAAACTTTTTCTAAGATGTCTATATTGTTAGATGGCCAAGGTGTACATAATTTTTGCCACATACAACCATATGTAACAAGTGTAGGCAACCCATAAAATGCCATTAGTGAGAGGTCGACCAAGATGAGGCTTCCTGAACTCCCCTCCATCCAAGGACACATGCATGTATGGTCCCATTGAGAGAGATCCAGAAACCTGCTGCATGGCACCCACACATTTGGGCAAATGAGAAAATACACACATCAAATGGGTAGGAAGGGCTGAGGCACCCTCTCACCATGACCCCCATCCCCAGCACCGTGCCAGACAATCAGGAGGAAAATCTCAACTCCTAGTTTCTCCCTGGAGAGGGAAAGATTTATACCCCACATTTAGTGCCCCAACTTTAAGACTCCCACCCTGAAGAAGGGATCTCAAAATACCTAGCTTTGGAAGTCAGCAAGACTTACTTCCAGGAGACTAACAGAATACAATAGAAAAAAAAAAACCCTCAAAACAAAGCAGTAGTTAATAAGTGGGAGCACTCCCCTGGCTATGCCCTGGGGCACATTGCAGAGGGAGCTGCAGAACTGCCCATCTTCTAGTCTTTCCCCAAAAGAGGTCCAACTGCACACTTGGAAAGATGCTGCCTGGAGTTCAGGCTTCTAATTGAGCCTGTGATGCTCTCCAGGGACCAGGGGAAAAGGAGATCCCTCCCTGACCTTCTCTCTGTGGCCTATTATAAGTTACCAGTATCTCCTGGAAGGAACTTGTTCACATGTCCCTCAGTTTTCATGACTGCTGTAGAGTTATGAAATTGCCTGTCTCTGATATCAAAGGAGCTTGCAGGCGCAAGTCTCATAGGACTGTAGCAAACAAAGAAGCAAATCTTAATCAGCTCAGAAGCACCCCCTGGCAGGTATATACCCAGTCCAGCATAGGGTGAGCCGGCAAAAATGCCCATCTCTCAGTCTGTCCCTGGAAGAGGTTTAACTACAGCCTCTCCAAGCTGCCTCTTGAGGGTCTGGCTTCCAATCAGCTTGCATCTAGGAGCCAAATGCAATTTTCCCCTTAGGTACAGATAGGTCCTGGCATACTCTCTGTAACTGGGAGCCACTGAGAACAAAGGCAGCAGGTTGGACGATCACAAAGGTTTGAGAGACAACCAAGAGCTCAAGCCAGATGGATTGATGAGGCTCATATCCTATACAAGACCACAGTGTCAAGACTGGAATAGATGCTGTTTTATCCTAATGTGCAGAAGCCAACATAGAGAGTCAAGGAAAATAAGGGAACAAAGGACTATATGCCAAACAAAAGAACAAAATAAATTTCCAGAAATAGGCTTTAATGAAATGGAGATGAACAATTTACCTAATAGAGAATGCTAAATAATAATCATAAAAATGTTCACTGAGGTCAGGAAAACAATGTGTGACAAAGTGAGAATTTCGACAGAGAGAAAAAATTAAATAGTGCCAAACAGAAATTATAGACCTGAGAAGTACGATCCTTCTCACACTCTTCTAAAAAAAATATGAGTAGGGCACTCTTCCAAACTCATTATACAAGGCCAGCATTACCCCGATACCAAAGCCAGGAAAGGACACTGAATAAAGAAAGTTACAGGGCAATATTCCTGAGGAATATTGATGTAAAAATCCTCAATGCAATATTAGTAAATGAAAAGGATCATGCATCATGATCAAGTGGAATTTATTCCAGGATGTAATAATGATTCAACATCCACAAAATCAATGCGATACACTATATTCACAAAACAAAGAATAAATATCATGTATCCCAAACAAGACCAATTCAAAGAGGACTATACCAAAACACATCATGATTAAAATGCCAAAGGTTAAATACAAAGAGAAATCTTAAAATCAGCAAGAAGAAAGCAATTAGTTACCTACAAGGGAGCTCTCACAGACTGTCAGCTGATTTCTCGACAAAAACTCTGAGGGCCAGAAGCGACTGGCAAGAAATATTCAAAGTGATGAAAAGCAACAGCCTACAACCAAGATTACTCCTTCCAGGAAGAGTATCATTTAGAATCAAAGGACAGAAGATCTTCCCAGATAAGAAAAAACTAAAAAAGTTATCACCATCAAACCAGTGTTATAAGAAATGTTAAAAGGACTTCTTTAAGAATTTAAAAATGATTAAAAATATGTAAAAGAAAATATTGCAAACAATTCTTGTAGACACAGGCAAACATAATAAAAACAGTGTATCAATGAACTATAATGCTACTCAAAGGTTAAAAGGCAAAATAGGAAGACCATGGGTAATTACAACAGTAAATTAAGGGATAAACATAAACACACACACAAAATAAAAAATAATGACAAGCACCTATATAAAAAATATTAAAATTATATTTTAAAAAGTGTTGAAACTTGAGTAACCATTTACTTAGACTGCTATAAACAAAACTTGGTATATATGAAGCACATGATAACCACAAACCAAAAATCTACAAGAGACACACAAGAAATAAAGAGAAATAAATCTAAACTTAACACTAAAGTCATCTACAAAAACCACCAGAAAACAATAAAATGACAATAACTACATTTATCAATAATTACTTTAAATGTAAATGGATTAAATGATCCTATCAAAAGATGGAGGGTGGATGGATGGATAAGAAAACAAGACTCATGCTGCCTACAAGAGGCTCATTTCAGATGAAAAAATGCACACAAAAAGTAAAGAGATGGAAATAAATATTTCATGCAAATGAAACAAAAAAATGAGGAAATATCAATACTTATAATCAGACATAAGCCTTTAAAACAAAGACTATAACGAGAGACAAAGAATATTTCATAATGATAAAGGATCAGTCCAACAAAATGATAAACCTTTATAAACATTTATGCCTCCAAAATAGGATCACTTGAATATATCAAGTAAATATTGATGGACACAAAGGGAGAGATAAATAGTATAACAACCATAGTATCATTTTAACACCTGTTGACATCAATGGATAAATCATCCAAACAGAAAACCAATAAAGAAACAGCGGCATAAATAACACATAAGACCAAATAGAATTAATTAATATTTTTAGGGTTATTTTCATTTTTTAAATTGTTGTTCTATTACATAGTTGTCCCATTTTCCCCATTGTTTTTTTTATGTAATCTTTATTGCATTTTTTACATCACTATATAGCCCCTTTTATGCCCCTTCCCCTAGCAAACACCATATTGTTGCCCATGTCAATGAGTCCTTTTCCCTTTGTTGCTCAGTCCTTCTACCAGCTAGAATTCTTAAAGAGCAGAATTCTTTTCAAATGCACAAGGGATATGTTCTAGGATAGACCAGATACTAGCCATAAAACAAGTCTCAATAAATTTAAGAAAGAGAGGGAGAGATACATCAGTGGGTTGCCTCTCATACACCCTCAACCGCAACCCAGGCATTTGCAGGCTGGCACTCAACCCACTGAGACACACCAGCCCAGGATCACCTGCATTTTTATACATACCATTATGAAACTATGAGAGAAATTAAGAAAACAATCCCATTTACAATTGCATTAAAAACACATAGGAATAAATTTAACCAAGTAGGTAAAATACTTATCCTTGGAAAATTATAAGACACTGAAAGAGATAGAAATAAATGGAAGCATATATTGTATTCATGAATAGGAAAAATTAACATCATTAAAATGTCCATACTACTCAAAGCAATCTATGTATGGCCAATGCAGTCCATATCAAAATACCAATGACATTATTCACAGAACTAGAACAGATTACCTTAAAGTTTATATGAAACCACAAACAGCCATAGCAATCTTGAGAAAGAACAGGAAAGTTGGAGGTAACACACAACCTGATATTAAACTATACCACAAGGGTATAGTATGCAAAACAGAATGGAAGTGATACAAAATCAGAGACGTAGATTAATGAAACACAATTGAATACCCAGAAATAAACCTATACCTATGATCACTTAATCTATGACAAAGTAAACCAAAATATACAATGGGGTGAAGACAATTCTTCAATAAATAATGTTGAGAAAACTGAACAGATATACACAAAAATGAAACTATACCACTTTCTTACACCATTTATGAGAATAAGCTCAAAATGGATTAAAGACTTAAATGTAAGATTCAAAACCATAAAGAAAGAAACCATTTCTTTCTTAGAAGAAAACAGGTAGTAAACTCTACTGTTACTATTAGTAATATTTTGAAGAGACATATCTCCTCAAGCAAGGGAAACAAAAGAACAGGTAAATAAATGGGACTACCTCAAACTAAAAAGTATTTGCACAGCAAAGAAAACCACCAAAATAAATGAAAAGACAACCAACAAATGGAAGAAGCTATTTCCCAATGGTACATTCAATAAGGGATTAATATTCAAAATTTATGGAGTGTGTGTACAACTTAACACCAAAAATAAAAAATAAAAATAAAAACCCCAATCTACTTTAAAAATGGGCAGAAAACCCGGATAGTATTTCTTCGAATAGACACTTCTCCAAAGAGAACATAGAGATAGATATTTGAAGATACTCAATGTCACAAATCATCAGAAAAATGCAAATTAAAACCTCGATGGAGATATCATCTCACCTGTCAGAATGGCTAGCATCAATAAATCAACAGACTGTTGGCAAGGACATGGAGAAAAGGGAACCCTAGTGCACTGTTGGTGGGAATGCAGATTGGTGCAGCTGCAATTGAAAATCTTTTCAAAAAGAGAAAAAAAAAAGTGGGCTCACCCATTTTCAATCCTGAGCCATACTCAGAATTATACTGAAACAGCCTGATCTCGGCCATGCACATCCATAGTCACAAAAATAAAAGAAAGGACCTATGTGTGTTTCTGTGCGTATGTCTTTATGTATCTTTTCCTGCTTTTGTCTTCTCTTCTCTCTGGTCCCACCCTTACTAGCTTGTCCATCCCTAAAATCACAAATAAGTTTCTCCTGAATTTGCAGGCAAGGCATCCATGAACATTCTTGGTGTTCTCTAGTTTGTTCTGAACTTACATTATTAAGAGCTTACTGAGTAAAACACAACATTGATTAAATGGAAAAAGGAAGCACCACGAAGTCACAGCTCCAAGCAAAACCACTTTATGAATGTGGGGCTGGGGTGCACGTTAATGACACCAGTGCCCAGGTGGCCAAATTTATGTCCACCCTCTTGATCTGATAATACAGCACTGGGGATGCATTGGTAATGAACCAGGCTAAAAACAGATGGTGGCTCCATGTGTGTTTGCTGCTGAAAACCTACAAAGGGAAGCATTAAATGTGTGTCTTTAAATTTAAATTAGTGCATTTCAAAAACACAGACTGTTGGGCTTTGGAAAATAGGCTGGATGAATGTGTTTCATCTTATAGTTTTGAACTCTGATGTGTTTTGCGGAAAAGCAACAGGCAAAGTGGAGGGTATGTTAGTTACCCTTTCTTTAGCTCCTCAGTATCAGTGGTGCTCCACTGTAATTAGCTGCCTGTGTGCAGTTCTTTGTCATTAAATTTGCTACACCCTAATTAGGAAATTTAGAAAATTTAAAAGACCACCA
Organism: Noctilio leporinus; assembly: GCA_004026585.1. Lineage (NCBI taxonomy): Eukaryota > Metazoa > Chordata > Mammalia > Chiroptera > Noctilionidae > Noctilio > Noctilio leporinus. Next base: position 477,430 of record PVIW01000258.1, read on the forward strand.
TCTAAAAATTGGCACCAATTATTAAATATATTTTCTGAGGTTATACAATTTTTAAACTCCATGGTACTGATTGAGTCTAACACATGATTTGTTTGAAAACATTTCCTTGATGTACAAATAGTATTTTATAAAAATGAACTAAAGTATAAAACATTCTACTGTTATATATGTACTTGGGCTATATGGGAGGGATTCAGGTCTGAATCTATGCAGAAATGATTATTTCTTTGATTTATACTCTGAGACAAATAAAACTGGTGCTCAAAAGCCAATCCAAATACATCCTAGCATAATTTTGGGAAAAAGCTACCATAAATTCACCCTATGATTCTGTGAGGGCCTTGGATGATTAAATATAAAACTACATAAAATTGTATAGTTGAAGCTTGGGTCAAGTTTACAGCAAGTCCCAAACCTGGTCTGGACTCCCTAGACAATAAAATTATGGGAAATCGAGGCCCAGATATGAGAGATAGGACTGGTTCACTCCCACCCCCATCCCACATCTGCTTTGCATAAATCTCTGGACTATTATTACCTGAGCAATTTCTTCTGTGTTCTTCCAGGTAAATGTTAAGCTGTCCAAGATAAAGGCAAGTTTGATTTATATCTTGGATATGTCTGAGTTTACCCAAAGTAGAATTTCTTAGGGGTGCCAATGCTATGGTACTGTATGGATTTACTTCTTAAATATCATCTCTCCCTTTCGGTTTGGTGGTGGTGATGATGGTGGTTTGGAGGAGAGTTTATTAAAATGGTTTAACCTTTTGCACGAAGATATTAAAATCTTTAACATGGTCCTCACCCAGGAAATACACTGAGTAGCAAATATTTTCACAAGCCTAGGACACTGGGATAAGAAGAGATGCTAACGGAACCTTCCTAGAGGGTCCTGATTCCACTCTCTCTCCTTACCAACTTCGCTTTGTCTCTAAGTTTTCATATTCTCCCTTTCTCACTCTCTCTACTTCTCTCTGTCTCTCTGTCCCTCCTTCCCCCTGTTCCCATAGTCAGTCTCCATTTGAGAAATACAATTCAGGGAAAGTTATGGTCCATGATTTTTGTTGGAAATTACATGTTATTCAAAGCAGAACAAACACAAAAAAGAACAATAAGGATCCTTGTCTCTTGTCACTGTTTCAAATGTGAAAATTGACCAAAATTAAGATTCCAAACTATCTGAAAGTCTGGGCAGCAAAAAGTGAGTCTACAATAGGAATGGGAGGCCTTGATGAGTTCATCATGGTGGTGTTCCTGCTCTGTGACCCGGACAAACCTGGTTACTCTGATTACTAGACTGAACAATTCATACTTGTACTACATTATTAAGTCCTTGAAGACAGGACTTGGGTTTAAACCACCACTTTCTAGATCACTTAACATAGCACTTTGCACATAATATCCAATATTTCTGCTGTGATTTACAGTATATATATATAATATACATATATATACACACACAGTATACATATAGTGTGTATATATATATATATATATGTATATGTGTGTGTGTAAGTTTTACCCCTCCCCCTCAAAATCTGCCCTGTATGACTACTAATAGTGATATTCACATTTTACATAAGACAAAAGTGAGTCTGAGAGAATTTATCCAAGTCCCACATATCTTTTCAGACAAGCTATCAAACTGATACTTATTCAATATAATTGAATCTAAAATTGGCAACCAAATATTCTATGAAAATGTCTGACAAAGGTATGTCCTTTCAGACTAAACAGCTGTCATAACTAAGTTGAAGGCATGTTTCCATCATCTTAAAGTTTTGATATCCAAATTTGGTTCTCTTTAAGTAATCTCACCAAAGCATTTAAAAAGCATATATATCATTAAATGTCATGCAATATGACCCATGTTAAGGTAAATAAGTCCTGATTGCACATTGTTTATTCATTCTCAAAACATTTATGGTATCTTACCCTAAGACACCGTATATGCCAGGTCCTGCACCATGTGTTGGAGAGAGGACACATAAAACATACATGGTCTTCGCCCTCAAACAGCATGAAAGTTAGTCATGGAAACAGCTGCACAGAGACACTTAGGCACTTTGAATACAAAGTGCTCAAGCTGAGCTATGAACAAAATAGTCTGCTAAGGCACAGAAAGAGTCTGCTGCCAATTCCAATGGGAATAGCTCTTATCAACTCATTAGTTCCAGTCCTCTGTATTTACTTCGGGCCTTGCCACTATAAAGTCATTCCCTAAATCCAGGCAGGATCTGTTCTTTCCCTGGACCCAGCATGGTGCAGTATGATTTGTAAAGTTGGATGGTTGGTATCTGCCCAAAATGCTGATTCCCAAGGGATACTTTCAGAAACACTGGGATGAGGGAGCCCTTTTTAAGGTTTCACAGAGATTTACATATCTTCTTTGAAAATTCAAATACAATTTGCAGGTTTTTATAATCTAATCTTTGAGATATATATGCATACAGTTTTAGGTTATTATTTTTAACAAAGATGAGGGACCCTCAAATATTCCAAACTGATATTTTAAATTATTTTAAAAGCCATTTTAAGATACAGAAATGTGAAAAAGAAAATTAAAATCATCTGTAAATCCTTCTCCCAAAAGAGCATGGCTTTTAACGTTTTGATGTCTACTTCTAGTTCTTAATGCAGTTATACACTTTTAAAAATTGGAATCATACTGATTTAAGTGTAATTATTTTAAAAAGCCTATCATTTTAGTCATTTCTTTAGTTATAAGTATTTAATATAGTTTAAAATAAATAATTGATTTATTAGACTAATTCCACTGCTTTGCTATTATAGGTGCAATGTGTTACAGAAGAAGATTTATAGAAATTTTGGGTCAATAGGTTTTCATGTTTTTAAGTATTTTTTATTATGATTCCAAATTACCTTATAGAAACTTATCATAATTTCTTTTCTTATCAAAAGTGCATGAAAATGCCCCAAATAGATTTTGAGACCTAATTAAAAGGGAAAAAATAACAAAGTCAGGAGTGATTATATAAGTAGAACACAGAACATAGAGCGATAGTAGAGAATGGATGCTGTTTACTAAGTGACTCCATGACTCAATGAGAATTATTTGAATAACCAAATGAGATTTTAAAAAAATTTAATAATATGATGTTCCCTATTCTCAGAGATTAGTTTTATTATCATACTTAACTCTAAGCTCCTTCTTGGAAAAACTGACTTTGATCCTTAATTTTTTTATACCAAAGCATTCTAGTGACATAACTGACCTATTGCGGTGGCCAAAAAGTGTTAGTTTTTTCAGTATGATGACTCTATTAGTACTTAATTTTATTATATTGTATTGTTACAGCAGTCATATCAGCATGCATTTTTTTAAGTTATCAAACTTGGTGAATTTTTGTGCAGGCATTCCAATATTGAAGATGGAAGAAAATATGCAATATTTTTGGTGTACACAATAAACAATTTGTGCAGTGTATGGAGAAGGTGCTGTGACTAATCAAACATGTCATAAGTGGCTTGTGAAGTTTCTTGGTACTATTGACATTTCGGCCCAATAATTCTTGACTGTGGGGCTATCTTATGCACTAGAAGATGTTTAGCAGCATCCTTAGCCTCTGCCCACTAGAAGCCAACAGTGGGAGATAGCTGGCATACTCAAAATACCAAATCAATCAAGTTACTGATGAAAATGAAAAATGTGGTTTTTATTTCACAGCAAAAATGAAATAGACATTTTGGCCAACCCAATACTTCAAATACATTGAATTATGTAGACACAAACTCCAACTTGGAAAAAGAAGTTTCCATCCAAAGCTTAAAACCAAGTAATAATGTATTATCAGGTTGTATTACGGGAAATAAAAGCTTAATGCTAATCTCTGCCCTCAAACAGTTCGTCTACGTAGAAAAGAGAGGTATGGATGCAGGATCAGCTACATAATGTGTAGATCCCACAAAATGAAAAGACAGAGTCTCTCCTTCAAAAATTAAGAATGGCAAGAGAGCCTCAGCATAGCATGAAACCACGAGCAGGCCCCTGCTCTGTGTGGGCCCTCCGTGACTACGCAGGTCACACACCCATGAAGTCAGGCCTGGAGGAGAGCCTGGGGCAGGATGGTGAGTGCCCAGGAGCAAATGTACATGCAGGTTGCGTGGGAACGCAATGGAGGTGTGCTCTCACTCTAGGTAGTTCTGGCGACCCCACCAGTGAGCATGCTGTAATCAAGATAAACATGACTGCTTTTAGCAAAATAATGCAACCAATGGATTGAACTCACAGAAAGAAAGGCTTACTTGGGCCTGCTGCATCCACTAACTCAATATTAGACAGTTTGCATTGCTGTTTCAAAACTGAATCCCACATTTGGAGGAGAGAAGAGGGTCATTTTCATATGTGAAGAATAATGAGGCAGACCTATGAGATGAACACCCAATATGTTTGTGATTTTGTTCCTGGCCTAGGGGAGCCAAGAAAATGCACATTTTACTTTTTTTTTTTTTCCCTAACCCAGTCAAGACAATATAATTCTAAGAAAGCAAATGAAAAATATTCCAGCTTCGTACATCAGTCTTTTTTTTTTTTTTTTTCCTTTTTTTTTTTTTTTTTTTACAATAAGAGTGAACAGACGAACAGACCTTTTGGCTTTTCTTATTTGGATTAACTTCAATGTCTCAAAGTTGCTAAGTAACACTTTTAATAATGAGATTTCAAGGCCAGGGAATTAATGATCCATGACTGTATTTAAGAGAAATATTAGTGCATCGTAAGGTGAGATGGCTGAATACGGTAATGGGAACTTTGGGTAATACTCTTAACCACTTTCATGTGCTACTTTTTCATTGCTGCTCAGGGTCAATTTGGCATGACACTAGTTTTTATTAGACCATTTACCAAAATTATTTCATCATTATCTCAAGTTAGCTAATAATTACATGGGAAAATAATGACAGAGAGAATGACCATTGTATAGTCATTACCAAAGTTATTGCTAGATCTGATAAATGCAGATGTTCAGAACACACCAAGTACAAGGTAACTTTTCAATATGCATCTCATGGGTTCATTTCAGCAAACACACCCACACCCAACTCCCTCCACAGACGCACAACCCCCACCTACACACGCTTCTCTCACAAACCTCTCCCTAGGCTGGAAACATTTATCCTCTCCGCCTTGCCCTTGAACAACTTGGTTCTCCTCTGGAAACTGAAGCCAAGGGCTCCAGCCACCACGCAGAGAGGACCCAACCTGGGCAGAGAACAATCGCCGAAGGTCTCCTGGAGCCAAGCTTGGCTAAGACCCGTCGGCTCCAAGGGAAAGGAAACTTCAAAGAGGTAAACAGCTTCTATTGGATGAGCAGCCGCAGTTCTAAGGCTGAATAAAACCCCCAAAATTGGCTCAGATGCACTCTGCTGAAAGCACCGAGAGTTTCAGGAGGAATGTGGCGCCTTTTAAAATAAATGTTTAATTTCTTTATAAAAGACATTGAGTTTTTCATCTGGGAACCTGTAACGATTTACCTTCCCGCACCAGCAGTCAGAACCCTCAAGCTCATATGGGGCTGACTAGTGCCTGTGGCCCCCGAGAATGGGGACCGGGAGCAGGCTGGGACAGTTCTAGGGAGCTCTGGAAGAAAATGCTGGAGGCATTCGTTTTGGCCAGCATATGAAAGCCTGAAATCCCAAAGCTAAATTTTTTTTTTTCCCCTGCAATTGCCCAAATCGGAGGCTTTATAATTTTTATGATATACCCAGTTGGGTTGCTACATAAAAGTGGCTTTTTCTGCCTACCAATATCCAGATGAGGATGGTCCCAGATGACATACTAGAGAAGGAGAACTGTGTGTTTAGAAATGTCCGACTGTTTGGGTTCCAGTCAGAGCTTTCTCAGTGGTGACCTGGCATTGGCCTTTCAGAGATTTATGTAAATACTTGGGACACATGATAACTTCATAATAAAGAAATAATACCATGTGAAGTGAGGTATAAAATACCTGGATATTTCCAAATTGGCAGCTCTCAATTCCAGGGGGTTGATTATATAATCTGAATTTAAAACCACATAAGTAGATTCTTATTCCTATTAATTCCAAGTAAATCTATAAGGCAAGCACTATCTATGACTTGTAACGTAAAAGCTGTGACTATGGGTAAATTATTCCCCAGTATGAACCTCAGCTTCCTCATCTGTAAGATGGTTTAACAACCTGTTAGGAGCATTGAGAAATCCAATGAGCTGGCGTGTTAAGTATTTCCTATATAACAAACAATAAATAAATATAACTCATAGGGGCATTATTTATTATAACGTCAGAAAATGCTGACGCAATGTCCAACATTATGTATGACTGAATAGGCTTCAGTTTGGTTAGCAGAGGCTGGCCCCCCCGTCTCCATACAAGCCAGAGTTTGTTACGTTTTATGAGGACAGGCAGACTCACACGCAAGCCAGGAGTTCCAGGGACTGCTGTTCTGAAGGGCAGCGCTAGCCTATGCTTTGTATGAGACCTTCCATTCTTTATTTTCTGTGACCTTCAAACATCAGTGATCACTCTCTTCATTTCACCTCTCTGCTCAAGCATAATAAAAGCCTTTTGACTGGTTCAATCTCTCTAGTCCTTTAAGAATTGCCACAGGTCCCTAAGTTTTACTCTACTTAATATACGGCTCCCTCAATGCACAGGCAGAATTCAGAAAACAATTATCTTTATACACTGCTTCCAGGATTCAGATTGGAAGAAAAGTTAATTACAAAGAGAAAAACTGGGGAAATGGGGACAAGGGTGGTAAGGAAAATGCTTGTCTTTAAAACTTTCTGGTAGGTTTAAATGTGTTTCATTAAGACTTTTAATACATTTAAAATTGAGAAGATAAAAATGTGAGTTATCCCGCCATGAAGACACTTTGAGGAAACAAAAATTATTCACAGAAGAGAAAGCCCAAATGACCATTAGGTATCTGCAAAGATGCTTGGCTTCACTGATAGAAAAGAAAACATGAAATACAATCATATTGAAGCATCATTTCACACCCTTTCATCTGAAAATGTTTGTGTACATTGCTAAGCCATGAAATAATTAGAATGTGGAAAAGTAGTAATTCACATACTACTAGTTAAAATGTGCATTCCTACAACAATTTGGGAGTGATTTGGTAACTTCCAAAAAATAGAAGTTCTGTATATTCTATGATTCAACTCTTTTACTTCCAAATATACCCCTGAGGAACTTCCACACATTTGCAAATGGCACCTTTTATAGGAACATTTATGGCAGCATTGTTGAAGAAGTGCAGAAATAAATAAGTCATGAAGTAGATAAAAGGAAAATTATGACCAGAAAAGTAACTGAATGAACTAGCCCTATACATATAAGGATGCATCTTACAAACACATTTGCAGGAAAATCTGATTTTCAGAATACCTAAACTATGATGTCATTTAAAAACACACAATGCAACATTATATACACATGTAGTATATACAGGTACATACATAATAAAATGATAAAGAAATGCATAGGGTTGATAGCAAATTCAGGATAGAAGTTACTTCATTCAGAAGGGACTATTGCTGGAAGATGAGAGTCAGGTACATAGATATTAACTGAATTGATAATGTTTTGTTTCTGAAGCTGAGTTTATTCATCTCTTCCTTAAAACCCCTTTGTATCTGAAATATTTCATAAGAATTTTTAAAAATCTTTGGAATATAAACTCAACATCTGTTTTCTAGGGAGAGTAAAACATGAAGAAAAGGAACAAATTAGACATTTAATCTGTTAGAACCTTAGATGTGTTATGTCTTTTAATCCTTACTGCTACCTTTCTCATTTTATAGGTGAAACAGCTGGGGGAGTTTTAAGTACACAGAGCTAATAGGTACTTAGTACATGCAGGATGGGTAGGTGAATGAAAGGTAACAATACTGATAGGTCAATATTTTCATACGGACACTATCTCTGCATTCATTGCTATAAATATATTGCTTTCAACATGTAAAAGTTAGCACAGACAAAAACCGGTAAATCAAAAACAGAATACTCAGGCTCAGCTACAAAATGAAAGGGAGCTACATGTTCTATTATGGGGGCAAGGTAATTCCCTTCAAAGTGGTAATTAAGGGAGATGATTCTAATTTGAAACTGGTTTCCTAATTGGTGTTTGGCTTTTAGAAATCACACAGGCCTTTAATTTATATATATTATGCTTAACTCTCTATAGCTCACTCCCACCACTAGCATACCCCCAAAACGCTTAAGATTGAGGGGGTGAGACACATAAAGAATTACAGGTTAGTATCCAGAGCATTATTTTACTATCCAAAATCTCAAAAAGAAAAGTATGAAATTATGAAATATTATGAATTAAGAACATTAAGAAAAGGGGTTTCTACTCAAATGTCAGCTGCTAGCTCTTCCCTGACCATCTGAAACAACAACCTCTTTTCCATCACTTTTGTCTACCTCCTTCCCCTGCTTTCCTCTCCTTGACAATGACATGGCAGGGGGCTCTATTTGCCTGTGGGATAAGCATCTTGTCCCCCCACCCCATAAGATGTAACTTCACCTACATTGTTCACAGATATATCCCTGGTGCCTGGAATAGTGTCTGTAACATAATGGTTTTAATAAGTATACATTAAGTGAATGAATGAATGAATGGAGTCCATTTACATTTGCAGCAATAATCCCCAGCCATATTTTCATTTAAAAATTGCAAGTCTTCCTCTGCATCTGTATTTATCCATAGGATTAATGTCCTCAAATAGACAAAAAGTTTATTTTTATTTCTTCTTTTTCACTCATTTTTTGCAGATTTATTGAGGTATAAATGACATACAAATTTTTTTTTGTTTTGACATACAAAACTCTTAATATGGTCAGTCTTTTTCATTTTACATATTCTAATAGGTATATAGTGGTACATTATTGTGTTTTAATTTATATGCTGTGATTATATCTCCTTTCGTGCCTATTCAAATATTTTACCTATTTAAAAAAAATGGGTTGTTTGGGGTTTATGTAAATTTCAGAATTCATGTTTTTTTCTGAATATAATTACTGAGATATTTCACTTACCACTATTTTTCCCAGTCTGTGGCTGGTCTTGTTGCTTAAACAATGTCTTTGATGAACTAAAAATCAGGCTTTCTTTACTGAACCGGTCCACTAAATGCAACACTCTTTGCTGGTCTCTAACATTTATATTTTTACTTTAAAACAAGGTCCCTGCCCTCAGGCTGCTTACTGTGTAGCATAACGAAGAACTACCATGGATCAATGCATGGAAATGGGATTGACACATGTCAATGTACTACGAAGACTGGAGATGGAGGCTGCACATCTAGGCCAGGCTGCAGCCCATCCTCTGCAAAGCCTGAGCACATAAAAGACACTCCACAGGTGGACTAAGGTTGCAGAGGTTGGTCTAACTTGTCATGTATAAAAAAGGATGCGATGAAATAGAACACGCCTATATAAAGTTTTTCTTGATTGTAAAAGACTAGAGTATTTTAGGTGGTGAACTTCCATTTTTTTATTTTATAAACTATCTACTGAATATTGTGCTACCTGAAATATAGGGAAATGAATTTCAATCACAGTAGCTGTACAGAAATATGGTCCAAATCCTTTCACATTTTGATAAAGACTATTATCAATTGGCAGCAAAACCTTAAAATAAAAAGAGTACCTATATTTAGTTTGAGAAATGTCAACAAAGACAGAGATTTAGGGATACTGTGTCCTAATCTTTGGACTCTCTAAGGAATAGACTCATGAATTAGGAAGGTGGATACAACTTTTCCTTTAAAAAGCAGACAAGAGAAAATTGAAAATATGGAGTCAACATGATTGATATTTAATGAATTCTAAAACATAAGACACACTACACCAATGTAACTATAACATTTTTGTGCCAAAAGTACTAAAGGAATAAGATGGTACTGTTGATAGAAATGTGTATTTGAGTTAAGAATAAATTTGATTAAATACTTTAATTTTGGACAGACAGCAAGACATCCAACTGGAAACCTCCAATAGTCAGAGCTATAAATGACTGAGTCTTAGAGGAGACATCAGAACTAGAGGAAACCATTTATGAGTCATCAGCAATAGATTTTTTAAAGATTTATTATTTTTAGAGAGAGGAGAAGGGAGAGAGACATCAATGTATGGTGCCTTTCACCTGTCTCCAGCTATGGACCTGGCTGGAGACCTGGCTTGCAACCTGGTTATGTGCCCTGGCTGGGAATTGAACCAGTGACCTTAGGGTTTGCAACCTAGCACCTATCCACTGAGCCACCAGCCTGGGCTAATAGATACATTTTTGAAGGCAGGTAGAAATAAAAAAGTGCTGAGTAGAAAATGGATACTGGAGAAAGACCCTAGAATTGTCATTCCAAACAATGATTAAGTTAAAAGTAATTCAATTATTTTAATCTCTTCTGCAGTGGGGAAAAAATCTTTGCATAATATCTGATGTGGTCAGTAGGTATTTGGTTGAAAAATGGAGTATTTATAGGTTTTCAAGATAGCCTATTCCTTGAATGTGCAAACTGGAAAAAGCCTTTAGTGTGTTGAGCCCCATAGGACCAAACTATAATCTTCAATCTTGGTCATAGTTCCTGGCACAGAGTAGGCACTCAAGCAATGTTAAGTAACCAGATGGTCGTTGTTGTGTTCTCAGCCAATTTAGTAAGTCTAATGTCTTCCATGTATAAGTCAGATGGCAGAACAGTTACATGAACGTTTAGCTACATCAGCTAAAATAACTTTAATCACCATCATTTTCTGCGATATACCCCTACTTGTCTTTATTTTCTAAGGTAAATACTCTGCATTTACAAAGAATATCCCTATATATGATATGATATCCAAACAGATGTTTTGAAGAAGGTAAATGAAGAGATATGTCTCATGGCTTTCTTCTCATTAAAAGTTGGTGGAGTTATAGGTCCTGAGAAGTATTTAAGGAGACTAAAAGTTTGTATAGTGGCTGTGGAGGAAGGTATGTAAGAACCAGTAGAAGATGATGAAAAGATTTTTGGGCATCAATTAAAATGTGTACATATGGATTTTCAGTGGATGGTTCTATAATTTTTTCCAGAAAAAAAATCTATAATTATGGGAACTGTAAAGAAAGGGAGCACTGAGAATATCGCCTAAGTAGACAAAGCAAAGATAGTGTAATATGCAACTGTGATATGTTGAACCATGAAAGCTCTCTCTCCATGGATTTCTTTATATCAGAATCCTTTTCATTTTTATTCTGTCAGTTCATCCAAGGGTTGTGTTAGCCCTGGATGGATCATGGTACTGGGTTGGGCCAAGAACTATATCTCGGGTGAGGAATTATGAATTATAATACACCCAGGTTCAGATTCCTGAAAGCTGGAAGATTACTGATTAATGGAATATTCATTCCTAATTTAGGAATGGCTGCAGATAAACTACTGGTTTCTTGGGTAGTTTTTGCTATTTGGAATGATCTCCTGTCTTGAGAGAGGGAATTGACAAAGGATATGCTTATTGTTTTAGTTTTCCCTCCACTAATTGCTCAGATGGCATAATGATTAACAGCATGGATTTGGGAGTCAAAGAAATCTGGGTTTAAGTTCTGGTTTTGCTGCTAACTAGTCTATGTGAGCAATACTAAATTACATAATATCCCTGGTTACACATTTTTCACCTAAAGTAGGGACATAATATTTAGATTGTTATAAATTTTAAATGGCTGTGAAAGATTAAATGAGGCAATATATCTAAAATGCCTAGCTCAATAGCTACAACAGTATTTTTTAAAAATGTTATTGGATTCATGCCCTTCCAGAATCCCTGACCTACCTTATTTATTTATATTTTCCCATCCTCACTTTCAGGGATGCTCGTGACCTTGAGATTTGGAGATTATAGAAACACGATTTAGAATAACAAGACACTTTAGGTATGTGTTGTAGAAAACTGTCATTTAAGAAGTCTTCATTTTATTCTTGGGGATCCTGGAACGCACAGAGGTTTAGGAGTGGGAAATTGTGACTAAACTAGCGATGTCTGCACAAGGACAGGTGATATTAAAGAAGCTCACTCACCAATCACAGGTGGAAGCAGCTGCAAATACTCAACTTGCCCTTCTCACAGCTCCCTGACCTTGCAAGGCCAGACCTCACTGCACTTACCACAGAAAGGAGGCCTGAGAAGAAAAGACCACATATGGAGGGAAATGCAGGTAAGCAACTCCCCTGAAGAGGGAAAGAGCTCAGAAGAGGATGACAGTCACGTGTTATTCCTCAAATCTCGAGAGAGGTATGAATGAAAAACATGTAAAAGAAATGGTAAAAAAAAAAAAAAAAAAAAAAGTTCCCAATACTCCTCAGAGGGTAGGAATTCCTTTTTTATTGATGCAGACAGAAACATGGAAACTTTGAAAAGACATCTTCTCTTATGCTTTTATGTATCGAATTGGGGTGAGTCAGGAGGAAGAAACCCTTTCATTTTTTACTTCTGTACCTGGATCCTTTCTGGTAAGTATATCGCCATGACCTTCCATTTAAGTACTGACTTAAGTGCTTTCACACCACAACAGTTGACTTCAATAATTGTGGCTGAAAACATATGGCTCACACAACCAAAAAACTATGTTATCTGTTCCTTTATGGAAAAAGTTTGCAGATCCCTGATCTGAATCCATCACCCAGGAAGCACAGAGATACCTTTTTCCCCCTATGTGTCAGAAAGCCCAAAATGGCCAAAGTTACATCTCAGCTTCCAATTGAATGGAACAGTTGCTGTTGCCTCATTGTGGAAGCATTTGTCTCTTGCATGTTATATTCTTCAACCAGCAAAACCCAAAGTTTTGAGGATAGGGATAAAACTTTTGCAAGTGAGTAATCAGGTATAATGATGGGAGAAGTCACACCTACATTCAACCTGGTTTTCCAGACCCGTGCATTCTAACTTTGGAAAAAATACCATCTGACTTGCTCAAAGTTTGTGCTGTACCCCAGCCTTGCAAGGTGGTGCCTGCCAACTGATGCTGTAATTGAATCTTTCATAAATCTTATTTAACATGGGTAATGAAGTACATGGTTAAGATTAGTGAGCTCCATGAGGATCAGCCCACTGGCTCTTTTTTTGTGTGTGTGGCTGAAAAATAGGTTTCTTGGTTAATCTATGCATGTAGAAAACTACAGAGAAAGGGTATGGATGTTATTTTTAGCAGAAGCATGTTGGATAGGGAGGCAAATCCAAATCCAGAAATACCTATTTTGTAAAGACAAACCTCTCTCTTTCCTATGATGCTGTGGCCTGAAAGGTTGTGTCCCCTTCAAATTCCTATGTTGAAATCCTGATCCCCAAAGTGATAGTATCAGGAGGAGGGACCTCTGGGAGATGATTTGGTCTCTTATCAACATGATCACACAGAGCTCCCTAGACCCTTTCACTATGAGAAGACATAACAAGAAATTGGCAACTCAGAACAGGGGCCTCCTCATCCAGCCCAGCTGGCACGGCACCCTGATCTAACTTGCCGCCTCCAGAACTGTGAGGGAGATATTTTGTAGTTTATAAACCACCCAGTCTTTTTGACATGGCAGCTCAAACAGATTGAGATGATGATGATGGGGCTACAGCAAAATCAGCATTTCATCAGATAGCTAGCTGGAACTCCAGGGCCTCTGTATTGGTGTCTTTAGAATACTATGTACCCAGAAGTGGGGTGATGCAGCTGGTCACTCACTTTGGAGAGAAGCCTGTATACCTCAGACCGCTAGAGATCACCACTAGAAACTTCACCACAGTAGCAAATCCTTGTATTTGTGTGGGATTTGCTTCCCACCTTCTGTCCTACAAAAATGTCTGTATCTTCTACATCCTTGTTGTTTAGATTCTATCAAAATGCTGTCCTAAATGTTGAGGACCATTCGCCTATAGGATGCTAAGATAAGTTTCCAGAGGACTCTATTATGGATCTGAATTGGAGACATCACCTATCATTAGGCACTATAGGAAAGGATAATGTTATCCCTCACAAGTGAAAGCAATTTTTGGTGTTCTCTGGTTATTCGGCTGGAGAGAAAGCTTTTGCTATGTTCCATATCCCAGACGGGGGTGGTGGTGCTTTGTGCCAGCACAAATAACTGGACCTAAAGTTGCGACTAGACTTGCCCACTTTAATTATTTCTTTCTAATATTGTCACCTTTTCTTTCTTTTTCTTGCTTTATTGAGTAATGAAGACACCTACTACAATGTTGAACAGAAGTGGTGAGAGCATACATTGTTGTCTTATACTAGAGGGAAAAAGAGTTTAGCCTCTTTCTTTAAGTGCAATGTTAGCTAGCAATAAGGTTTTTGCAGATGTCCTTAGAATGTTGAGGATATTTTCTTCTCTTTCCAGTTTGCTAATTTTTCTTCTGAGTCAGTATGGAATTATGTCAAAAATTTTATTGTATCTATTGAGATGATCATACAATTTCCTCCTTTCTTTACGGATAAGGTAATAAATTACTTTCATTGATTTTTAAATGCAAACGCAACCTTAAATACCTGGAATAAAATTCTTCTGGGTCATGATGTATTATTCCTTCACATATGACTGAGTTTGATTTGCTAATATATTGCTAAATATTTTTATATTAGTATTCATGAGGAATGTTGGTCTGTAATTCTCATTTCTTATGATGCCCTTGCTTGAGAGCATTCTGTAAATACTTTTTGAATAAATGAATTCAATAAAATACACATATACTGGACACAAAAATATGGTATACTGCCATAGTTATACACTAAAATACATACAATATACATGTATATTTTGGGAAGAAAACTAAGAAAGACCTCCACTTCCAGATGTACCCAGCTAGAATCCATTCTTATCTTGTATACAACATCATTTGTCCAAAATGTAAAGCTTATTTTGTAAATTCCTTCTTAGAAATCTATCAAGGGCACCTTATCACCTGCAGGAAAAAGTTTGAGCTTTTTAACTTTTTAACTTCCCTGTCTTTTTATCTCCAAAGTACCAGCAGACAGAACTAGTAATGAGCAAAGTGCTTTGCTGTTTCTGGATTTTGCACTTGCTGGTTCCTCTATTGGGAACCTTTTCCTCCTCTCTCCACTACCAATGTGTACACACACTTACACTTGTCATTTTCCCTGGTAAATAATATTTCAATGCTTTTCATTAGGAGGACCTAATTGGGCCCCAAGACTGAATCAAAAATCCCTCCTTATGTGACCATGTGGCATGGAAAAGGGGAGAAGGTGAACCCGTCTTTGTCAGATCTAGATTCAAGTGTCAGCTCTGTAATTTATTTACCTAAGGACACTGTACAAGTTACTTAATCTCTGAGCCTCATTTACCTAAAATGGTTTGCTATGAGAAATAAATGAAAAAGGATGCATATGATATAAATGTAAATTTTGGCACAATGCACAGTAAATACTAAATTCTCAATAAATGGACACTATTGTTGACTCTATTAATTTCCCCATCACAGAACTTAGCACCATGTATTCTAGTTCTCCACATATTCTGTTTTTTTTTTTAATTAGGTAATAAGTTCTTAATGCTATATTCACTGCTATAATATTAGTTTCCACTACAGTACTAAAAATTTGTTTATTCACATAAACTGTTGTTACTATTATTATTAAACATTAGAGCTAGATTTTCCTAGATCAAGTTGCCTTGAGGGTTGACAGGAAAATGTTTCTATATAAGGGTGAATGGAATTGCTTGACACTTGAAACACAAAGTACCTGAAGGAAACAGGAATTCAGATGAGGTGACCAAGCATTTGGAGACTGGTATGAAGGACTGTGTCACGGGCACCATGGCTTTGAGAGCCTGGTTAGGGGTCCTGGAGGCCAGGTTCACTATAGGAAAATGCCCTCAAGTGAGCCACACTGGACTGTTCAGTCACAAGTAGCAGAATTGAATCCATAGGTTTGGAAACTTCAATCAGGAAGGACTAGGACCTTTAGACCACCATAAGAAGGGAAGGAGACTCAAAAAATAACTGCAATTAGATTTTCCACAAGCTGTGCAGGGCTGAACTCGATTGAATTGATTTAGAAAAATAAAGTATTAGTATATTTATTGCAAACTCTCTAATCTCATATACCAGGGGGCTTGGTCATTCACACAGAAGTATTCTACAATGGGTGGGGGGACAGGAGGTGGGGAAAGAGATAAATGTGTCAGAGGCGAAGATAGGCTGCTGAGTAGAGGTCATACCACAGGTTGTTGGTGACCAGTTCCTGGTCCACTAAGCTACATTTGAAGAAAAAAATGTGGGCCAGGCAAAGAACACACAGTTCCCCTTTGGCCAGCCCACCTAGGGTTCCTAGGCCTTCCTCCTGCTTCTCATCTGTGGTCCTGTGGGGTGAGGGAGGTGTGGGGAGGTAGGAAGCTCTATGGCTTCCACTCTTGTACTTTGAAAGTCATAGAGAAAATTCACATTGATTCAGGAGTATGTTCCGTTTTTCTGGTTCTATTTTTTCACTATTAGTGGACTTTTTGCTGACTTCAAAACCTCCCTATTCTGGGAGAACCTATAAGGTTTACAAATACAATCCTCTGAACTTCAACCACCTGTTCACACTGCTACATGCAACCGTCAATGCTTTATTGCACGATTGTCCCCACTGAGCTTCCGAAGCCACCAGCCCACTCATGAGCTATGGCTTTCTCCACGACATTAAGCTGGCACTTGCACTGCTATTAATACCTTTCGTGTGAGCAGGGACATTGCTAATGACCACAAGTCAAGAGGTATCAGAATAAAAGTATGCTGAAGCCACTCTGTTAAGGCAAGGAGGACCCTTTTCTCTCCGTTGTGTTTCTTTAGGTTCAGAACATCCTTGTGATCCCAAATGGCTCCTGGGGATTTTGTGTTCTTAACACCCAACAGTTACTGGTTAAAAGCCTCTGGGGAAGCACAGAGACATGGTACAAAGAGATCCCAGAGGATCTGGAAGGAACACTAAAATCATCCCCTCTACTCATTGTTATCACCATCATCATCATTTCCTCAATGCTAGCATTTATCCAGGACTACACTCTAGGTTCAACACAATTTTATATGCGTTCTCTTATCGAAGCTTCACAACTACCCCCATTTTACAGATGAGCGAAGTAAGGATTGCATAAATTAAAGCCTTGCCCAAGGTCACTTAGAGAGCTTAGTGTGATCTGGGCATCCAGAGGTCTTGATGGCAACAGTGCCAAGGGGAAGACAATAGGGTAGAGGAAAATGTTGTGGATGTCCCCAAGGACTGGATCAGGATTGGCAGAGGCTATGGGTTTCTGTCTGCACTTAATTCAACTTAAGAGTGGAGAAAAGCAAACAAAAAAAAAAGTCTCTCAGTTGATGCCTGGGGAGTCCTGCGTGTCTAGATCCTGCCCACGGATGTCTAACTGGGAGCTAAGCTGGGAATGCAATTAGCTTAGCGGGTCAGGGAGGAGATGAACTGGAAGAAACTAAGCAGAGCTGACGGTCAGCAGCTGCAGATACTTAGCTCGAGAGTCCAACACAGCCTCTGCCATTAGACAAAGAAGATCCTGGAACCATAGTTTTTGTACTATAAGGAAAGGATGGGACCGTTTAAATTAAATTTTCAATAATACTTCTACAAAGGAGCTCGCTGGATGAGGAAGTAAATGAAATCATTAAACAAGGAGGAAAATCTTCCTATACATAGAATTTCATTCTGAAAACTGTCAGGAACTGATTTCATAACAATTCTCAAACTTTTTAGCCCACCCAGGGATGCCATTTAATCAGACAGTTAATGGGCATTTGGGGGCTGAGACCTAGGGGTCATGATGGGATTAATTCCCTTTCCCTGAGAAAGAGGCCAGAGACCCTCCCCCTTCTCCCCAAGAAGCATGGAGTGGTGCCACAGGGGCCTGCAGACAATTGAGTATCTGTCTGGTGGTCTAGGTGTAATTGGAGCCCTTAAGACCATAGCTTGTTGACCCCTGAAATTCTACCTACTGACCTGGCATGATGGGCTATTACATTTGTCTCTGGGAGTTTCAGTAGCCTTGTCTGTCAGAACAGTAGAGTGGCTCAGTGTGCGGGAGCAGTGTGTCTGAGGAACACTTTCCCTTCTGGTGACCTCTCACATATTCCTCTGGGCCCCACTTTTTCTCCTAGAGTGGTTGGTAGCTTAGCTATTGGACCAATCCGTAACTAGTTTTGCAGTAAGTATCATGGCTCCTCTGAGCATTGCCTTGGAAAGAAGACCCATATTGTACCAAATTGGCTATGAAGCTGCCCAGAGTAATTCTCCCTGTTGGATCTTACCTGTACCTGCGCTGAGGGCCGTTGGTAGCTCCGTCCTCAGGGCTGCGCACCCTCCCTGGTTCATCTTCCTGGGGCTGGCAGACTGTTGCTGGAGCTGCTTCCCGTTATGCAAGCCAGAATGTTCCAGGTCCCCGAGTGCACGTAAGGTTACCGTGGACTCGTGAGTCTATAAAGTCCAGCGAGCATTGGCATCACCTGGTGGGCTGTTCCACTGCCCCGTCTCACAGTTTCTGATTCGGTCAGTCTGGGCTGGACCTCATGGATTTGCATTTCTAATAGTTGCCAGGTTAAAGACTGAACTTTGAGAATCTCCAAATGGAGGAAAGTTTAGATGTTAGACAAAAGTGGCAGACAAGATGCTGCACGCTGCAAGTTGCTTCCAGGCATACCTTGGAGGTAACATGGTTTTGGTTCCAGACCACCCTACAAAGACAAGTATCACAATCAAGTGAGTTGTAATCTTTCTGCACGTGTAAAACACATGACACCTGTGAAGTACAATAGCGCAAAGTGCAATAAAACAAGGTATGGTTGTACGCAGAACGGAGTGCAGGGGTGGGAGTTATTGTTGTCGGAGCATTGGGTGGACCAGGTGAGGACAATGAGAATGGGAAAACTCTGATGAGTCTATTAGCTCGACTTCTCATTGACTTCTCACATTCTAGATTCTGGAGGATGACAACAATATTACATATTCCTAAACTAGAAATGTGAACCGCACCCTAGACTTGTAGCCGAGGCCTGAGAGCCAAATCCAGTCAGTTCTACTCCTAAATGTCTCATGAATCTATCTAGTTTCTTTATTCAGCGCTACTTCCCAGCCCACCCTCTCCCCTCCCCTCCCCCTGCCATGATCTCTTAACCACTTGGCTGCCTCTCTCTACAATCAAGTCTCCATTCAGCTATGGAAACCACAATCTTAAATGAAACCTTGATTGCCTGTTTATACTACTTTCGAATTAATTAAACATTTAGTATCAAATTAAGTTTTAAAAGCTGTGCTTCTCATACTCGCCTGTACATTTCCATTCTCAGAAAACTGTTTGCTTGCATATTATTTTTGCCAACTAAGTGGTAAGCATCTCAACAGCAGGGAGGGTGTCTTTTTGTATTTCTAGCACATAGACAGGTTTCAGAATTGATAACATAATAAAAATAATGTGCTAAGCACTTGATACATGTTATTTTAAATGACTTGCCAATCAGGCATCATAAATCTCCCTTTCCAGCTGAGGAAATGGAGGCCTGGGATGGTTCGGTCACTTAGGATCCCACAGCCAATAAAGGGCAACGTGGGGATTTGAAGCCAGGTCTGTCAGATTCGAGGCGGTATCATAGCAGATACTCTTCCACACAGGGTCAGAGGAGATGGAACCAATCTTTGCTGCCAGAGCAGACCTGTCCTACTCAGCCCAGTTTCCTGCAGGACCCCACGCTCCATGTTCCCTCCCACATCTGCGCCTCTGCCTGCAGTGCGCTTCCCACCCACTTCATTTGCTCATTTCTTAGAAATTTGTTCGGCCTTTCGTCCCCTAAAGCCTTGCTACCCCTCCCCTGTGTTTCTATAGCATTTTCAATAAATCTGTTTCGAAACTTATCACTTTACTAATCCGACATCCTTTCCCCCATTGAGCTTTTGGGGGAACTTCATTTGAAGTCCACAGTGCCTAGAATAGACTACATAAACTAGTAGGGCGTTTT
Organism: Noctilio leporinus; assembly: GCA_004026585.1. Classification (NCBI taxonomy): domain Eukaryota; kingdom Metazoa; phylum Chordata; class Mammalia; order Chiroptera; family Noctilionidae; genus Noctilio; species Noctilio leporinus. Next base: position 497,415 of record PVIW01000258.1, read on the forward strand.
GGGGTTCAAGGGACCAAAATCCCAGCTCAACATGGCTTAAATGAGAATAAAATGAATAGGCTTCCATACCTTGAAGGTCAGCTTAAAGCTGTCTGCAGGGATTTTATGAGAACTAGGTATTTTATACACATACATGTACATAAAATATCTGATTTATTGCATGTACGGCACAGAGTAGGCACTCAGTAAACAGGACCTGTCATTACCTTGGATATTATTCTTTAACCATATCTGGATTGCATATACAAAGATTATTTACAAAAACTGCGATTCTAAACTGGACTTCTTCTCTGTTACCTATTTCTCACGGACTGGGAAGCACTTCCTTCAGGGTCCTATGAGGCACTGGTTAAAGTGCAGATTTTCATGCCTTTTCTAACCCTCAGTAATTTGGCAGGGGGACCTAAAAATTGGTGTTTCAACACTTCCCATTCTTACCCAGTAAGACGCCAGAGTTTTTACAGCTGGGTTTAAAGGCGGCACTCTCTTCCCTTGCTCCAGTCAAGGACCACAATGGGCATGGTATGGAACCAGTTTTAGCCATAGCAAGACCAGGACTCCAAGAAGAGGTGGTTAACTGTTAAACTCCAATTGCGATCATTACTTCCTTCATATCTGCATTTTATAATTAGTCTTTGTGCTTGGGGGCCAGACCGTAAGGGACCCTGGCCCTGGGACCTGGGCTTGAGAGCAGTCCCCACCTTTTTATCCGTGTCATTGAGTAATGTACTTATTCTCTCTGACTCTTGGTAGCTCCTGGCATGTTCTCCACCACATTTAATTTGTTGAAATCCTCACTGTTTCTTTACATCCAAGTGTGGCTGGAGGAGGAGTAACATGAGCATTACCTGTAGCTCATTAGAAACGCAGAATCTCAGACCCCAAACCCATCGAATTAGAATCTGCAGTAAAACCACATTACCCGGGGTTCCTATGGACATCAAAGTTTAGGAAGCACCTCTTTGAAGTTACTCTCTGCAATTGCTTAAGACTTCCCTGGATTGAACCCCAAGTCCGCAACCTGCCAGCTGTAACCTTGACCAGTTCTTTACCCCTGTCTGTATTGGATTGTAGAATTCTTGTGAGCACTAAATGAGATAGCATGCAGAAATGATCTAACCCGTAATTAATAGTCAAAGAGTTTATATTCTTCTCACTCTGCCTCAGTGGTTGCAGTTTTGCCTCTTGACTAGTGCACTTGAGTTTTCCTGTCCTCCTCTTCCTCGCTAGTCTCTGAAGGCACAGTATTTTGTCCTTGTGATGGTTGGCTCAATGCCCTTTCTAGCTTGTTTAATATATATTTGTCTAGTTTAATACTTGTTAACTGTCTCAGGTTATTTTCTACATACTTGAAGGCCTCTCATGTGGGAGAATCAGATTAATCCCTTGTATTTCAATAAAGTTCCTATGCTGTGTAGAATCTTCAAAAGAGCACAACATATGGGCCGAGGCCCTAATTAAACACTTGTTGCAAGTAAATTAGTTAATTAGAGTTGACCGCTACTTCCCACAGAGGATAATCAACACGAGGTCTGTGGAGGGCACCAACATCCTGTGGGGGCAGAAACAGGGCCTGTTTTCAGGCAAAAATGTGTCCTTTAATAAAAGCTTTTATGTGCTTCATCCTGTCCATATTAGACAAAAAAATCACCGAGTCCAGAAAAGAAAAAAAAAAGGTAATAACATGAAGGCTACTTCTAACATTAAGTTTCCATTCACAAAAGGTGTGAGCATTTTCCCACAGGACAAGTAATTGAGGGAGTTAGAGACTCAAAGGTTTCCTTTTGTCATGTTTTATAAAGGAAACTCAATTCCAAGTCGGACCCCTTGGCGGGACTAACTGAGGAAAGAACTGTAATATGTCATCAGTCACTGGAATTTGCCTAATGTTTAATGCAGTGGGCTGAATTTCTGGAGATTTCTGGTCCGGGGCAGGGGAGGCGGGAGAGGCATTTGATTTTACCAGACAAAAGCAATTTTATTTATGTCAAAATCAAGGATCTAAACCAACAAGGAATAAAAAGGGATCTCGATATAGTAAGCTCAAACACACATCAAGGAGCTAGTTCAGATCAAATGCAAGCTAACCTGAGCCCTTGTTCATTTCCTCTTCACGCGCAGCTCAGACCATTTCTGGGGTTTCTTGATTTATATTTATTTTCATCTGGGCATGTAGTTTGGGTTTTGGCTAGTACCAGCAATGGAAATACCACGAGGGAAAAAAAAAGTTACTCTCAAAGCATTTGGGCTTGACCAAACCTGTTGTTTCAAGAAATTTGAAGTTTTGACATTAAATTTTGTGGCAAGTAGCTGCCAAATAGTGCTGGTTTCCGTTATAATAGAGCAATAAATGAACGCGTTCCCCCTTCTCTCTGGCCCAGGGGGAGATGGCTGGGAACAAGAGGAGTCCCAAAGATGAAACTTGGCAATCAGTCCTGGTTTGTCTCAGTCACAGAACCAGTCTGTCTTTACTACAATGAGCACCCTTCATACTAGGGGCACCTACAAGGGCATTCTTATTCTATAAAGTGGTCTAATACTTCTCGTTACCTCCTCATTGAAGATCCATTTTTAAACCCCTTCCCTCCTTCCTTTCCTTCCTTCCTTCCTAATTGTCATGTTCTAATCTTTCCTTCCTTCCCCTCTCCTTCCCTTCTTTCTTTCTTCCTTTTCCTTTTTTTTTTTCTTTTTCTCTTTCAAGGACTTTTCTGTGAGCTCAAAGGCAAAAATAATAGCTCATATTAGGAATGGGGTTGCCTCATAGTTTTATTGGGAGGGGTAGTGTGTGTGATTTATTATAATTGGCAGAAAATGTCAAATTCAGGTTTGTCCTGGAATGAAAGATGACTACATTCTAAATGGAAGGAACTGACCAGGTGAGCAAGGAATGAAGATGGGGACTCCGTACCAAGATAGAAGAAGCATGGCAGTGCCCTTACCTGACAGTCTCAGTGATTTTGAAAATGTTTACACATGTCCTGCTTGTCAGGACAGCTACATGAAGTTTGATTTGCATTGCTGCTCAGTTATCCCAGCCACAGAAACTTTCTGTCCGAAACCACAAATCTATTTGTACTGAGAAAGCAGCCCCATGGCTTATGAAACCCAGCTATTTCATTGGCGCCTTTTCAGCTTCATGTTCTTCCATTAGAAACTGGGTCTTCAATTAGGGGTAAAGAATGCAAATGAAATGTGTCTCCTCTTTTTTTCATTCCAATACAGAGAATTTCAGGAGCTGACGAAAGTTCAATAAGCCTTATGTTTTTTATCCACTTGCTTGTATCTCTGATTATTTAAACAATTCACAGTCAATTCAGATAAGGACAAATATTTTCATGTAGGGAGGAAATCTCTTTGTTTATGAGGATAGGAGAAAAAGCAAAATAGAAATGATTCACTATTAGAGCTAGGCTGTTCAATATGTGTGTTATAAAAATGGGTGTATTTTGCTGAGTTTACACTTTATGATTTCCTGGGACAGCCTAGCATGAAAGATGATTGTTTCAAGCAGTTGTACATAGATTACATGTATTTTTCTTTTGCAGTTTCCTCTTCCATCCTATTCTTGACAAACCTCGGATTGATGGACCCAGGACTTTGTTGAAGTTTTATAGGGACCCGTTAGTGAGAAACCATAGCCCCCTTGGTTCCTCACCAACAGTAATACCTCTCAGGTTCCTAAGGAATATAAGTGTTTTTGAATAAGCAAGAGAGCTATTTCCAATAGAGCTGCATTGCCTCCAACTGACTGTTGGGTGTTAGCTATAATCTTACTATAAGGGATTACAAGAAGCCTTGAATAATGTTAGGTATACAGGCCTCACAACCTTTATCCAGAAACATCCCCATCCCAGAGAAAACTAAGTGTGCCCACTGTGATAAACTCAGCTTTCTGATGGGTCCAAGCCCTTATACGTTGCTCCAGTGGCTTCAATGGTACTAGTTAATGTTGGTTGCATGGCAGAGAGATTTTCTTTTTCTTCTTGCCTTAAAGATTGTCTATATACTGCTGTGTGAGCCAAGTAAACCAGAGTTTTTGAGTTCCTTAGTACAATATTTGGTAAACATTTTTAGAACTAATTTAAAAAAAAATAGTTTACCAATATATTATTTTACATGGTAGTTGCCAGGATAGTTTTTTTAAAAAAAATAATCAGGACCAAAGAGCAGAAGTTTCAGGTTACCTGATATTATTATGGAGGGAATGCTAATTCAAATGACCTCAAACCTCTGATGTGCCTCCAGAAACCACAGGTAGAATGAAAGATGGTGCTGCAGGGACCATGGCTTGTGGACCATGGCTCGGGGACCGTGGCTCAGAATCCAGGAGCCATGAGGAGGAAGGGCTTCCAGCCTTCTCTACCTGGACACAGCTTGCTGCACCTGGGAAACTTCTATCCAAAGTCACTGTGGTTGCAACTCAGAGGCAATAGGCCTTAACTGAGGCCCTACCCTGAGCCGTAAACTCTGCTGGCTTTTAAATGATATATTATCTTATTTCATCCTCATAACCAGGGTCTGTGGTATGTTACTCATTCTTGTCCTTACCATCTGCCGTTTCATGGATAGGGAAACTGAGACTTTGGGACATTAAGTAGATGGCTAGCAAGTGGCCGACTCCAGACTGGAGCCTCATTCCAAGTTTATGGTTTCAGCCCATCTATAGCCGCCTTAAAAAGTGGTTGCTGATAGTCTGTGGGTTTTGTAAAGCAGAACTTAGAGACTTCACCAAGGTTTCAATATGGGTATATTCTCCACCACTCTTTTGGAAAATACTTAAAAATCACTGAAACAGTGTGTGTGTGTGTGTGTGTACATGTACATGCGAAGGAGGTTGGTGGTGAGAGGCAGATTCATTCACGCCAAGCACTGTGTTAGGTACGGGCAGCTAGAAATAGAGCAAGATACCACCTAGAAGGAAAAATGCACTAAGCAAATATAGTTGTGAGACGTGCCATGCAGGGGAATGGTTTTCTTTAAAAATGCCTAACGTTACACAGAGATGCAAAGTAATTTGGAAAACGACTGAAGAACTTCCAAAAGACAGTGAGATTTAAGGTGAGGCCGAATGAGAAATCAGGAGGAAGCAATGCAGAAAATGGGTGGCAGCCCTGGCTGGGCAGTGCAGTTGATTGGAGCATCAGCCTGCACACTAAAATGTTTGGGGTTCAATCCCCTTTGGAAGCATTTACAGCAGGCAATCAATACATGTTTCTTTTCCCTCCCCTTCCTCTCTGTCTAAAGTCAGTAAGCATGTCCTCTGGTGAGAAGGCCCTGTCCAGGGTGGCTCAGGTGTTTGGAGCATTATCCTGTGGACTGAAGGGCCACAGTTTGATTCTGGGTCAGGGCACGTGCCAGGGTCGTGGGTTCAGTCCCTGGTAGGGAACTAATGGAAGGGCAGCTGATCAATGTTTCAGTCTCTTTTCTCCTTCCTCTCTCTCTAACAGGTGATGGGAAAATATCCTGGGATAAGGAAAAGAGAAAAAAATAAAGAAATGGGCAGCAGAAATGTTGTAAGAATTTTCCTCCCTCGTGCTATCATTTTCTTCACTAGCAGGTTGCATAAATAATTTGGCTTGTCATGGGATCTATTTACCCCCACCCATTATGGTATCTCCCCTAAGACATTTCCAGCTAGCTCAGAATGAGTTCCAAACTACGGAGGAGGTCTAGAAACCAATATTTTCAACACAAATGAAATAAAGGACGCCTTGGAAAGTTTAAATGCTTTTTCCCCAAATGAAATTTTGGCAAGCGCATCAAATGTATCACCTCTACCTTTAAGAAAACATCAACATTTAGCTTAATTTTTATAATGTTTCTCAAGTCTCTGAGTCTCCATTGTACATTTCCCACAGAATGCAGATTAATTCCATTGATATTAAGGAGCACATGAAGCACTCTGGCCCACTAAATGGGGAAATCAGAGTGTGATGGAAGAGTGGCCAAGACTCCAAGTTTCCATTCTCTTCCAAGGGAAACCAAATGAGAAAAATAATACATCATAAAAGCCAGTGTTCTGATTATAATTCTGGAAATAGGGATGAAATAGGATATATATGTTTTTAAATTGTGCCTTAAATTCCCTGCTGAATCTAAAAGGTTATGCAGGGTACAACCTATCACCCATCTGCTGAGGCTGATCAATGTGCCCCTCTGGGGGTTCCCAAAACACCCAGGGAGGCCTTCAGGGAAACCAAATGAGGGGCCTTCGTTTGGGTCATGAGTTAGGTTTATTAGTCAGCTGTTTCATATAGGCCTCCTTCTACCGTAAGTTTAACTTTCACACAGTGTAGTCATCGAGATTGTCCAAAGATAAGTGCTTTCCCAATCTCCAAAGTTAACTGCAGCGCAGTCCTGTGGATAGTAAGTGGAGGCCCAAGAGTCCTGCCTCGTGCAGTAACCGGTTCTCTCAGAAGAGCTTAACCAAGCGCTGAACATTAGAATTATAGGGGCAGCACTTTAAAATCCTCCATGCCCATGTCCCAGTACCACCGACTGAGTTAAAGTCACTTGGGCAACAAGAGGGTTCAAAAACTCTCCCAGGTGCTTTTAATAGGCAGCCAGCCCTCAACCAGTTCTGTCTTTGTTTTCTCATTTATAAAATAAAATGATTCTGAAAGCACTTTGCTTTCTTTTATTAAGCTAAATAGGTACGGGTTATGCAGGTGGGAGGTGTTCGTATTTGTTCCTTCTTTAACGAATGCTGATTATTTATTAACTGATGACACTGAACTTGAGTCAATGTGCACACCACGGGAAGCTCTATCTGCTCTCTTTCTACTGGGACTCAATAAACATTATAATCGCTAACATTTATGGTGTGTTGTTGGTGCGGAGCATTGCGTAAGGCACTGTTATTCAAAGTACAGCCGGCAGACCAGAGCATGCAAACTGCTACCAGTGTTGACATGCACAAAAGTTACAGAGCCTAGAAAGTTTTGTAGTAATTTGAGCTTAGATGCTTGGATTATGTATCTATCTGCCTTTGTAAGTATGTGTGTGTATGTATGTATGTGTGTGTGTGTATATATATATATATATATATATATATATATATATACGTATGTATAGATACACACACACACAACGTGTTTCTCCTTATTATATGTAAATAAAGGCAAATAGATACACAATCCAAGCATCTAAGCTCAAATTACTACAAAACTTTCTAGGCTCTGTAACTTTTGTGTGTGTCAACTCTGGTAGCAGTTTGCATGCTCTGGTCTGCTGGTCGTACTTTGAATAACATTGCCTTACCCAATATATATATGGCTATGCATCTAGCCTTTATACATGTGTGTGTACAGATGTGATTTCTAATTGATTTTATTGCTTTATTTAATTTTTAATTTTTTTAAATTGACAAAGATTTTTATTTTATTTATTTATTTTTAAAGATTTTATTTCATTATTTTTAGAAAGAGGGGAAAGGAGAGAGGCAGAGAGGGAGAGAGACATCAATGTATGGTTGCTTTTCACCTGTCTCCAGCCACAGACCTGACTGGAGACCTGGTTTGCAACCTGGTTATGTGCCCTGGCTGGGGAATCGAACCTGCAACCTTCGGGTTCGCAGGCCGGTGCCTTATCCACTGTGCTACCAGCCAGGGCCTTATTGCTTTTTTTTAAATTGCATTTTTTAAATGTCTCTTCCACAGCTGCTTGGGAACTTTAAAATCCCCCAAAGCTTCACCACAGCTCATTCGTGAGGCAGTGTCATCGAAGCTCCCTAATGGGTGTGATCTAGGTAACCCTTGTCACTACTTCCTATGAAGCAGTTGACCATTTTTCAACTGAGGAAGCTGCAGATGGAAAGCATTTGCTTATGGGTGCCCTGTTAGTAAGATCAGTAAGTCAGCAGGATTGGAGCCCAAGAAGTCTGAATCCAGAGCCCTGGGCCAAGAGGGTGGAAGGACACGGAAGGGACTTCCACTGGACTTGGGATGAGGAAGTGTGGTCATGTGGCAGAGTCCCAGGACCAGGAAAGGCCACATTCACAGGGCATGACTCAACTGTTCTCCGTGTTGTTTTTATCCTTTGCGCACAATTAAAATAGGCCCCAGCTTTGTGGACCTTAGTTCAGCGCCCATAAGTTTGAAAGTTGAATTGTCTGAGTATTCATAAAACTACACAGTTAAATGAAAAGAGACTGTTTTAAACAGGGAGAGTGGCCTTTACGTGACAAGTTTGAGGGTGTTTTTGTTTTTTTTTTTTCCTGCCATCAGGAAAAAATGGTATTAGTTAAGGAAAATAAAGAAGTTATTTCTCTGCATACTTTGGTCACTTGCATGTTAAATTTCAAGCCTGCTGAAAGAGGTGTGCAGGGTCTTTGTTATCCTCTCTTCAAAATCTGGGTGGGAAGAAATCGCTTTGGGAGAAGTTTCTAAGACTCTGGAAAAGCCCTGGAAAAACAGGCTTTTTGCCTTAAGATATTATCATATATCCCCTTCAGACCTTTACATTTTATCCAGAAGAGGTAAGATAAAAATTAATGAATTTCCTCTCTTAAAATTTATTTTCATATACTTAATTTAATATTAAAGTATCTAATTGATTTTAATATGTTGAATATATTTAATATTTAAACAACATGTTTACCATCATCAGTGGTAATTCACAATTCAGAAAAATTAAACCCAGCGATTTTTATCTTACATCTATTAGGTCATTGTTTAAATCAAATTTCCTCTCTTAGAGCATAAAACAGTTCATATTGGGTTTATACACACACACACACATTTAAAGAAAGCTACCTATCATGCAGAGTGAGATGTATTTGGATTATCGAGAGCATTGAAAGGAGGGCAACCAAATGTTAAATGGCAATTGAGTGCTATTATGCAAATAAAGAATACATATGACATTGCAGAATCAGGACTACTGACCTCTGCGTTTCTCCTTGTTGTGGATATGGAAAGTCATCAGAATCTCCTTGTCTTGGTACCTAGGGTCCCAGTGGCTCACTCCAAATAATGCTCACAGCACACAAGTAGCTCACCTGAAGTCTAATCATTAAATGATGAAAAGTGAATTTAATTTTATAATAAATGCTTGCTAGTTCCTTGCTGTGCTGTGTACAGATGAGGAAATCAATGAGCTGGTGATGGAGAACAGGGTTCCCATGAGGGCACTGGAAAGAGGAGGTAGGTAAGCCTTCACTCAGGTGCGATACCCCTGCAGGGGCCTGTGGCAGAAACATATGATTTCGAATGAAAAGGCAGTCTTCTCTCTGCAATAATTTACTAAGCATCTTTTTTCTTTTCTTTTCTTTTCTTTTCTTTTCTTTTCTTTTCTTTTCTTTTCTTTTCTTCTCTCTCTCTCTCTCTCTCTCTCTCTCTCCCCCCACCCCCGCCCCTCTTTCTTTCTTTCTTCCGAGCCTGTCACAGAATTCGGTACTGGCTGTAAAAATGGGCACTAGAAATGGTTCTGGCCTTCAGGTGAGGCCGGATCTTTTCTTTGTGAAGAAAGATTTCTAAGCCCCATGCAAAGTGTATAGCAGAATGAAGAGGAAGGAGGCCTTGGGCAAACCATTCAACTCTTCCCTTTCCTTGATTGTAAAAATGGAGACCATTCCTTATACCATGGAGTTGCAGCCAGAACTTAAATGAGCTCATGTGTAAGAACTGCTTTTAAAGTGTAGAGCAGTGCTTTTATTTTTATTAATCACCTTAAAATATCTGAGAGCCATGACAACACTCCCATAAGTACTCATCATCAAGTAGGGCTGGAAAAGGCAGAAGGCTGTGTTTCCCCTGGAACAGTGTGTATTGTATTTGGAGGGGGTGGCCTCTCATATCCCCACACTCCTCTGCATAAGGTACATCAGTTGCCCCATGCGGTGGCAGTCCTACAAATCACTGCAACTTGAAATGCTGAACTGTTTCCCTCTCTCAAGCATCTTATCTAAAAACTTCCTTTACCCATTCATATAGAGGTGATCACTTTCATTTTGCCCATGGTGACATTCATCTCCCTAGATTATAAATATTGACTCAATGGATATTTATTGTGATTACCTTGCACAAAATACTCTTCCCTTTTTTGTCTTCATCTTCGCTGCTTCAAGCATCATAGTTGCACATGCGATGCAAAGCAGTTGATACATGTTTATGAAACAAATGCTAGAAAATAGCTTACTAGATAGTAGCAAAAAGGAATGAAGAATAAGCTCATTCAGTGGCATAGGGGCCAATCAACCATATGTTTATCAACCATACTAACTTATGAGAATAGGATTGGGGGGTAAAATCCTAGGAATTCCTCTTGAAGATCTGTAGCTTTGGAAATGTACCAGGAGGAAGTCCTAAGAGGTAATGTCAGGAAAGTACTTAGACCAACGACACCTTAGGAATGAGAGTTCTGGATGTTTTTAGCAGATTTCGAACAGGAATGCAGAGTGCCTTTTAGTACTAGGCATTCTTGCTAAATGAATGTTGTTTTGTTTCAAATTCCAATATGGGCTAAATTTGGAGGCATTTTTATTCCCTGGGTGTTCAATTTAAAATACCTTGAGAAAATGGCTTGCTAAATGTGTCCAAACCTGCTTTGTGTCTTCCCACCTGCAATCTCTATCACTGATATAAAAATTACCAACACTTTGAGCTCTATTTGGTGTGGTCCCAAAGTGTAAGTCTTCTAAGAGGGCCCCACTGGATGGTCTACAGTTTAACACTTTACTGGCAGCTAAAGGAAAGGAAGTAATGGTCTAACTAACTGCCATCTTCCCACACCCCACTTTTTCACCCCTTGTAACAGTCAGCCTGCTCTAACAGTCCAGTCCTGGAATAGGAAAATATTGCAATTTATCCAGGCCCTCTGAGCAAGAAGTGAGTAACGTGGTGTGAGATGTGAAACGGACGATGCCTCAAAACTTGAGAGGGAAAGATCAGGCCAAGAGCTTTTGGCAATGAAGACGTTGCTCTCTTGGAACACGTTAGGGTTTCCAAGAAACAAATTAAACGTGATTTAAGGAAAATGGGTGTGTTCCTCTAATCTAGATGTAAAGAGAAAATTGCAACCGGGTTTAATGCCACGGATGGGCCTTGTGGTGGGCCCCACACATGTCATCACTTTTCCCATCAAAGATTACAGAATGTCATCCTGGCGTGTTTATCTGTTGGTTCAGTCGGTTCTATGGGTTGGTTGGTTTGTTTTTGCTTCATAGCTTGGGACTTTCAGGACATACACTGCTGGATTCCAGTTTCCCATATCCAACGAATGTGCAGAAGACAGGTGACGTGAACAGATTTTATCTCTTTTCGCAACTTTTTAATTGATATTAGCAGAAGGCTTGATATTGTTCCCACTTGTGCTAAATAGCCCTGAACAGGCCCTCATCCGTGACTCTGGCTGACATGTTGCATTGACTAACCTGCCTTTTAAATTTCTGCTCTTTCCTAACCGGACTCGCTTGACCTACAGACTCAGTCTCCCTTCAGGCAGAGGAACCCACCCCACCCTTCCTCTGTGGGAGGAACTCAAAGGAGCCTGGGTGTGGCCAATGAGGCAACTGAGCCTCACTGAATCAGCTCTATTGCTGGTGTGTCCCCTTCCCATTCCTGAGTCCTCACCCCCCCCCCCTTCTTTTTCTTCATAATCAGTCAAAATGGCACATCCTCTGGGTCCAGCGCCCTACTTTGTTTTTGCCCCTGCACCCGTGGCTGCAGTGCAGGCTCCACTGCAGTCTCCGTGGACCTGACTTTCTGACACCACTCACCCTACTTTGCTGAACAGCTGCCCACAGGAACCTCTGTCAGCCGTGCCTCTGCTTAGCCTGCGGCGTTTGCTCACTCCCACCTACGAGCCCCACTCCCCTGCTCCTGGGATCAGTCTTCATGCTGCAGCCACTCCCTGATGGAGAGACAAGGTGCCTGGTTTCAGATGGTCTGGCTCCCCAGCCCCTGAGTGATCTCCATGACACGTTAGGAAAGGCAAGAGGGAGAAAAGGTCCCCCCGCTAAATGGTCTCGTGGATCAAGAGTAGGATATTGATAGAGGCCGATCTGCAAGGCCCAGGGAAGGGAAACGGGTACAAACCAGCCAAAGTTCAGGTAGTATGGCAACCCCTTCAGTGCACATGATGCTGCATCCCAGGTCTGAAAGGAATAGGAGTGATCTCAGGCACAGCACGCCGGACACACATAGGCTGGCATTTATCAACAGGAGGTGACTTTGAGAGTCGGTGTAACTGCTGACCCAGGGAAAAAACAAAGCTAAAATTCCTTTAGTTTGTATCCAACCCCATTAGGACATCTAATGAGTTCTCCACCACTAAGTTATTATCATGGTTAACTTTCAAAAATGCACGTGTATGGTACAAATTCAAGGAAACCAGAATTGTACAAAGTGAAAAGTAGTATTTTTCCTCCCATCCATGGCCACCCAAGAATTGTGCTTTTTTGATTTCTTTTTCCATGAACATGTGCTATTTTTATACTTAAAAGTGCATATTTAAAATGCAGATAAAAATATAATGCAAGCCACTGCATTATATTTTCTGCAAGTTCCTTTTATTTTTTAACTTCGTCTATGCCAGGCATATTTCTACATTAGTACCCTATATTGTTGATCAAACACCATTTTTGTAACAACGGCATAGTTTCCCAAGATTTGGATAATCTGGTCTCCCAACATGCTTGAGATTCTAAACTCAGAAAACTGCGGAAGAAAATAGACACCATACTTTGGAGATGAACTGTGCAAAAACCGGAGTGGCTGGGTCCGCCTGCACCCTGGGCCTGCCTGAAGAAGAGCAAATGTTTGCGAGAAGGAATCAGGAAGGGAAAGAGAGCACATTGGAAATGAAGGCCCGAGGGAGGGGTGTGATAGATTCAAGCAGATGGTTTGTTCTTGAAGAAAGGACCTGGATGCCTTGCAGGTTGTTTAAAAGGTACCAATTGAGCCTGGCCTCCCAGAGGACAGTTTTCAGTTCCTAGCCAGGAAAGGATGATCATAAAGAGCTTAGGTAGCATGGAATTTTCTTTGACGTCATGATCAAAGCGATGCCATGCTTTATAGAAAGAACCAAAGCTAGATTTTTCTAGATGCACAAGCAAAGCCGTACACCAACACCTTCAATTTTTCCATCATGCAAGATTGTTAAGCGCTCAGCTATAGCCTTGTTTGGTTGGTTGGTGGTTTGTTTAGGAACCCCAGAAAGGAGAATTTCGTAGTGTAAGGAGCAAAAAGTATATAGAACCTTTTGTTTTTGCGGTGATCCTGCCTGAATGGATGGGATGGGTGCCCCGTGGCACCAGCAACCCTGAATCTGGCTTGAGGCAGAGTGCTCCAGAGAGGCCTCTGTTAGGTCTCCGCAGAGCTGCGGGTTATACGGAGGGAACAGCTGGCTCTGGGTGGGAGGCAGCCAGCAACGTCTTGTTTCATCACTCCTCCGTGCCTTCAAAGGTGCGTTTTGTTTGCTGTTTATTGTCACGGGTGACCTTCTGGCTGGAACAGAGTGTCTAAATGTGTCGTCTAAAGTAAGTGAGGGAGGCTGCCAGGAGCACACTTCCAGGGAAGTGGTTTCATTTGGAAATAGGAGAAGGGAAACAATTTCAAAAGAGTTTAAGTCTAGGGTGAGCAGGTTGCCAAAAGACAGGCGTTGAGGATGAAGAAAGGGCCTTGCTCCCATAAGGATGGGAGAACAGATGCTCCACGGAGAAAAAAGAGGTTGCTGACAGGAGGAGACCCTGTTTTCAATGACAACCATTCTAAGGAAAAGCACTGAAATAACGTGCACCTTGCCACTGTCTGCGAACCCTGGTTCTTTAGGGAGACTTGCGCATTGTTGAGACCAATTATGTTTTGTTAATCCCTAAATGCAGGAAACCTTCATGGAGACCGGAGGGTGGGGGTGGGATGGGTGGGTGGGTGTATCTCCTCAAGTAGTGTTTCCCTCCAGGTCATTTTTAAGTTCTGATGGTTCTAGGCTGGTCACCTGGCACATGCGTACTTCCTTGGACCACAGGCCATAAAAGTAAGGAGAAGCTTTACTCCTGAGCTTTATTTCAAAGGGTACCTGACTGGTTCGCGGCCAGCCATTGAACCTAGGTACAACTGCCACATAGAGCTGGCTTGATTCATTTCACGAAAGAGAAGACAGCTCATGTTTTATACCGCCTCCGGGAAAAATAAATTCCTCAGTCGCCTTGGAGATTCAGACTTGCATCCACGGCTGAGCACTGTCCAGCCTTTTGGCTTGTTTCTGGGGAGCCTGTTTAAGTAATGTGGCTTTATTTAATTTGGCACAACTTTCTGTTATTACTGAACCAGAGGGAAGTCGGGGGTTTGATAAAGAAATAGCGTATATTCTGGGAGTATTCAAATGTCAGTGAAAATGAAGACATGTAGGCGGTGTTAACAGTAAAAATCTTCACATTTTACTCTTAAGAATACTGCTACCACTCATTAAGACAGTGAGGCCATGGAAAATTTATGGGCTTTGGATTTATATAGAACAACATTCACATGCCACTATTTATTAACTCTAAGTCAGCGTTTCTTCCTCTGGACAGTGGTATTTGTCACCAACAGCTTAGGTGTTAATCATCATAACACTTACAACAGGCCTCACAAGTGGCAGGGACTCAAAATATCTTAGTTCACTTTCTTTCTTTTTCTCCTGACCCCTGGCAGGTTCTATGACCATCCACAATATTTGGTCCTCTTCTCTTCAGACCCAGAGTAAGATATGACAGTAAAACAGCTTCCATTTGTACCAATTTATTCAGTTAATCACTACTGAAAGGGGAGTCGGGGTAGAGATGTTCTGATTTTATACAGAACAGAACTATTACAACTTCACAGAGGGGAACATAGGTGTTAAAAACATGGGATTTAGACTTGAGAAGTCTTGAGTTCAGATTGGGGCTAAGTGAGTTCTTCAGAATCAAACTCATCACCTATATGTCTGTGGAGAAATTACTTAGCACATGATGATTTGGTAGACAATCCATAACACTGTCACCCTTCATCGGTGTTCATTTACTAAAAACAGTATTGACTATTGTAGATACAGAGGACAGATACAAATCCTCCCTTCCCTGGGAACAGTGTTTTGAATGGAGATGGACAGACAGAAGCATGTAAACAAATGAATACAAAGGGAAATTCAAATAATGCTACATCCAATGTTATATAAAACAGAGCAATGGATGGAGGATGAGCATTAAAGGGAGATAAGATGATGGCCCCAGAAGGCCTCTCTAGACAGATGACACTTGGGTTAAAAGCCTAAATGATGCAAAGGAGACAGTGTGTGAGAAGTCTGAGAAAGGGCTTCCAGGATGACAGAAGGCCAGGGACAAAGGCATTGGGAATTGAAGGGAAAGAAAGCTGGTGTGGACAAGGGAGAGGAAAAAGTCAGAGAGACGGGCAAAAGGGAAATTATGGAGGATTTTGTAGAGCAAGGTGAAGAAGGTTGATTTTACTCTAAAAATATTTTAGGCAGGTTAATTCATTAGATTCACACTTTTAAAAGATGACTCTAAAATAGAAAGTGAGCTTTGGGTTTGGTGTATATATGAAATTAGCTAATACATCAGAAAGCTCTTAACACAGTTCTTGGCACAAAGTAGACTCTCAATAAATGTTTGCTATGATTAATTATTGGTTTTTGTTGACTGTGCATGTGAATGTGTCCACAAGACCTAGAATGAACATGAAATGGTTAAAAAAATCATCTAACCATGTGTTCATATTTTAAACCTGCAACCATGCTACTTGGGGAGAGGCTGGGGTATTTTCAAGTGCTAGTAAGAAAATAACTATTAAGAAACTGAATTATAACTACTATATGTAGGGGAAGATGAGGTGAGAGGAACTTTTGAAGGTAGCAAGCACTAAATGCAGAGAGCTACAAACTCTCCTGTTAAAGACATCTATACCAGGCCAGTTAAGAGCAGTTGCTTACACACAACAGGTGTAATATGCAGAATTCATGGAGCTTGAGTTTCCAGTGTGTATCTGTAAAATAGCATTATAGGAACAAAAATAGAGTGCGCTGAAAATAACATCGTTGATATAGATATTTGTTCAAAGCGTGCTGACAGGCCCTCAAGCAGGCCCAGGAGCAGCCCTTCCCCGACAACCCCCAATGAACTTGTTACCAGCTTCCACACTGGTCTCCTTCCGGCTCAACCCCCGATAAACCATTACCTGCTCCCACATCAATCTCCAGATAATGTCTCACAGCAAGGCCGCTCTGACATTTTGCTACACTGTGATTTAATTTGGTCAACAGAAAGCTGGGAATTGATAGAGTGCCAATTCAAGAGTAGACTTCAAGAGATGTTGAGTGATTCTGGCCTCGCTCGGAGAGTTGATGAAATCATGGGAATGAACAGCCTGGTCTAGTCTGATGGAGAATGAGTGGCCATGTGCAGCGAAGATGGGCCATCCTGTTGCAGCTACCCCAGACCTGCCAGCACCCAGCTAACCCAGCAGCGAGTTGATACCTAAGTGAACTGATAATCCTAACGGATTACAAGGCCTTTATATGGCACAGATTGTACTCAGCTCTTAGGGGAGTTGAATTTTACCCATCACATGAACTCAAACAACTTAAAAGAAAGTATCGAATATTTCTTTCTTGCTGCTTGTTTCTCACCCTCACCCACCAGCTCCTTATTCTCAGAAGGCAATTCCCCAACCTTCCTTTTCCTCCAAGCCCTTGCCTCTTTGAAGTCACAGTAATGCAGCCTTCTCCACCCCTTGCCACCAAATTCCAATCAGGATTTCCCTCTGTATATCTAAAGAGTCGTTTCTGCACTCCATTAACTTCTGTTCTTGCCTGAGCCTCACCTTTCCTTCCTCACCACAAGCCCCTTCAAAAAGAAGAAAGAAGCAGATACCATGTACTTCTTCACTGATGAGGACTATGACACTCAGGACACAATCAGAAGCTGTATGTTCCAACACTGCTGAGCTACATTTCCGTTACACACGTTAGCATTTCAAGTCCCTTGAAAGTCCTAGAAGGAAGATGTGTGTTTCACTTTGTTTGGCCTACTGTTTTGCAATCATTTGATCAAGAAATAAACTATTGTCAGTGTGTCTAAGAGAGAAGAGAGAGAGAGAGAGAGAGAGAGAGAGAGAGAGACCTTTGGTTATCCTGCTAAGCTACCTCTTAAGACATTTGTACCTCAGAACACATTTTGGAAAACGCCACCTCTTACAACCTGACCCTCCCTACTCCCAACACCAACATTGCTTTGGTGAAGCTGCTTATTCCTCAAAGGGGTCATACTCATTTTTTATCACCCTCAATTTCTCCGCATATAGAAGATCCACTCTTCAAGACTCATCATAATGCCAACATCTCCCATGCAATGTCCCTGCACACTTTCAACTCACACTGGCCTCTTCTTTCTCAGGTCCCTTGTAGCTTTTATTTCCCAGCCACTCATTTCGATTCTTCCCCACAGAGTAACACATCACTCTGTCCAGGCACTATAGCTTATTTCCATCATTAAAACTAACAACTTGATTATAAACTTATTTAGGACAGGGACACACTCATATTTTTGGCATGTGTATCCCCCAGTTCTGGACATAATGCAGTACCTAACAATCTATTTACCGAGTTGAGCTAATAATGAAATAATAATAATACCTGTTTTATTGAGGGCCATCTATATGCACAGCTTTAGGTAAGCATATTATATACATTATCATATTTTATTTCAAAACAACCTTATGAAATAGTATTGTCCTTACTTTACAAACAAGAAAATTAAAATTCAAAGAAATAATTTGTTGTTAAATGGCTAAGTTGCAAATCAGACCCAACTCTGACTTCACAGCCTGTGAACTTAAGCCATCGCCGCCGATTGCATTTATACTCACGTCAGCCACATTTTACGGCAACACACAGGCACAGATGTCTGCACTTACTTTAATAGACATGATCAATGTGTGTGCTGTTGATTGAATTATCAGAAGTCCAGGCTCGGGATTTTGTTTACTTTCGTCCCTCAGTTGCAATTACAAAGCTCTGTCACTACAGACTAGCGCGGGAGCAAGGTCCCTGTGAGACAACAAGGAAAGCAAAGATTACCTGGACAGAATTAGTCCTTAAAATCACTAGAAGACGCAGCAGGGCTTTGTGATGAGCCACAGCAAAGAGATTCCGAGTCCGCAAGCCTAGCAGACTGAGCTGTATTTGCTTCAATTATACGAGGGATGGTTATGTTTTGCACATCTATCGCACTATATTTGAAATTATGTACATCATTTAAGTAAGGAAAGTTTTTAGGAGTGATACTCGTTTCCATCTAAATTTAATTTTTGAAAAATAAACAATGCACAGTACGTCTAAACCACAGTTCGAGTGAAAGTCTAAGCTTTGTACCTAACAACGTATCTCCTTTGGAAGCCTACAAATTTGACCTCCTTCCCCCCAACGCCCCCCCTAGCTCCCCCACCCCCTACAAGAAATAAAAGAACTGATTTTGATTCAATGGTGGCTGTGACACTCAGCTCTTTAATTTGGTCTCTGCTGACAGCTGACTTCAATTTTTGCCTGCTTATGGAAGTAAATTAAAAGAACACACTGTCTGTGATCTGGTGGCTCTTTGTGGTGGAGTCCTATTCAGTTCCTAAATCAAATCCTAGCTAGTTGTCCCCAGAGCTAATCCTTATGTAAACACATGTGTAGAGCAGAGGCTCAGAATGACCAGTAGGAAGTGTACCACTTTCCCAGGCACTTCAGGGGTCAATGTCTTCGTTGTTTCCATTGGCAGAGAATGGACTTTAGAACAACAATTCACTTCAGGTTTGAAAGCGGCTGATGGTTGGTGTCTGGGCTGTGGTCCCTCTTTATGCACACGTGAGCATCTGTGTCATTTATGGATTGCAAGGGTGTCCCCCTGGTGTCAGTCCCTAACAAACGTGGGGCTCAGCTACCTGAAAGAAAGCCTCCAGTAGTCTTTGACTAATATAACTTCATTCATACTCAAGAGTGCTTTGGTAAAAGACGCATGGAAAAAAAAAAAAAAAAGGCAGCATGAAGTCTCATGAAAGGACACTTGATTTTAAGTTTAAGTAAATTGACAGTATCGCATATGCTAGTTATAAGTTTTCTAAGCGAGTGGGGGGAAAAATTAAGTCTGATTTTACTGACAGTGAAAGGCACTTATTAAAGCTATATGACGTTATATGTTCCTAAAATCTCCAAATCTAGGAAGCACCAGGCCAGAGTGATTGCCTCTTGCCTTAGAGACATTGTCTTCTTGGAAATATTTGAAATCCTCACTGAGCTATTTCCCCATGAGTGGCATCCTGCTTTATAGGATGTGAATTCTGCACCCTTTACTAAGAGGATGGAAGGTTGCTGTATAGTCTGACAATAGAAATATACACGATGTTGAGTTGAATAAAGGGCAAAAAATACAACTTTTTATTTCTACAAATTAGTATTTCTACAAAAAAACACCTTTGGCTATTCTTCATGGGAAATTCTAATCCACATGTGTAGTATAGTACAATGTGTAAGCAATGTGATATTTTACCCTAGAAGAGGTTGCAGTTCAGCAGAAGTGGATGGTTATTTTCCTTTAGGCTCCAAAGATTTTTGCTATTCCACTTAGCTAACTATAGACAAATATTCTCCTGTAGTGCAATATATTATACTTTCTTATCCTCTTTAGAAAAGCAATTATGGCTAAATTAACTTACTAAAAGGTTCATGTGCTACTTCTGAAGAAAATTTCAGGCAATAGTACTCAAGGAATGTCCTATCTTTTTCTGGGAGCAAATTCCCAGAAAAATCACTTAAACATTTCACATTTCACAAAATCCCTTAAACATTGATCAAGAATGACTTGTTTGCGATGGTAAATAAGGAACATGTTTCTTCAGCCCACCAAACTTTCCTAATTAAGATGGAGAGGCTGAAGGTGGCCACAAAGTTTCTTGGGACCCTGGGGACATTGGCAGGAGCAATCTTTGACTTGTCCAGAGCTCACAGGAAAAACAGAGAGGATTCTGTTTGGAGGTGCACGAGAGATGTTCAAGTGGGGATATTGTTAGCAGAGACAATCACTTTAATAAAAGACAAGTCTCCTACCTAATAAAACTACTTTGATGACATCATCTCACTTTAATTCCTGATTCAAAATAGAGCCAGGGATGCTTTGTTTCCAGGTAAAATGGTTATTTTAACCATGGGTATCACAATAGAAAGATATGTTTACATTCTCAAATGTGCTAAGTACTCCCAAATCAAACTGGCCTGGTGTTCTATCTCCTGGAGATTCAGAGAGAATTTTATTTTTTGTTTGTTTTCTGGCTTTAATTAAATTCATCTTATAAATCTGAGCAGCAGACCCTGTATGTTGTTTTAATCTGTGGAGAAACGTGCAGAGCAGAATTCATTGAGAAAAAGAAATTGTTCATTTTTCCTTCTTCTAGGATTGTCCTAGGGACTGGATTTAATTAAAAAGGCAAACTGAATCTGCTCAGAGGTCCCCCCTCAGATCAGCTCGTTCACTCATTCAGCATTCGGTGGACTGTGTCCCTGAACCAGGGTAGCGCTGGTGACAGAGAAAAAAACTGACATCACTTCTCAGTCATTTCCTCTCTCAGTTTATCACCTTAATCGGTTTGGCATAAATTTGGTACACGATTAAAGGAAACAGCCTAGGAATCTGAAACATATAATCAGAATCACTGCCTCTGAAGTTTAATTTTCCTAGCAGTGAGGCAAATCACAACGAAAATTCATAGATTTGTCGCGTGAAGACTCATATAAATCACTACAGCTACTGTCACCACAATAGTCTCGCTGTGTTTGGAAACTGGCATAATTCAAGGATCCCCTGGCTTCAAAAACAAAAATCTCATGATTATAAATATTCCTCATGGACAGCAGATGAGGAGGCGGGGTTCCTTGGAGAGGGGCCACCTTTTCCAGATCCCTGTGCTTTATTCTGATTGGAGGAAACCCATGAGGGGCGGAGACAGGAGGAGAGCCACCTTGTAGAATTACACACTAGCAAATCTTCCAGGTCTTTTCGTTCAAGTAAGAGCTGATCAAAATCAAGTTTCTTCCCTATTGTAGAGCTTGACTAGAAGGGATCACTTTAGAAGTGTTTCTTTATCTTCTGTTTGTTGTTGTTGTTGGGGTTTGTTTTTTTTTTTGTTTGTTTGTTTGTTTCTGTTTGTTTGTTGGCTTTTGAAATCCTCTGGTAGAGAAATACAGTTGCCCAAAATGAGAACCGTGATTAGGACAAGTTGGGAGGAGGTGAGCAGGGGTGGGGGGAGGGCTGGAAGTTACCCCCCTTCATTATCTTCTTTGGCGTTTGGAATAAACTTATCAATCATATCTCACAAGGGGTTTAAGTCTAACACGCTGAAACGCATCTGGTTATCATTCCCAAGGGAAATTAGCCCTGCTGGGCCATTATCCTGTCAAGAAATCAAAGGCCTCTTCCTGCATCAGAGACTGTGGTTGCCTTTGCTTCTCCGTCTTGCTGTGACCCTCACCTGTGATTGTACATGCAGTAGCCCGCTTCTCTGGCACTCACTACAGGCCTTTTTCTGGAGGCTGACTTACCATATCTCCTTCTCATCTTTAGCAGTAGCCCACCTACATACATTTGGAATTAACCTGGAATTTTAATAATTTATAGCATTGCTTCTAGGGAAGAATATGTTCCTATTTCCAAGAAATCAACCTGAAATAGTACTTTTACCACCCAAATGTGAATTGGCAATGTATACTTATTTTACCCAACTTTCTAGATCTTCTTCACCGACAGTATAATACTCCTAGGAGACAGGTAGTATAGGTATAACTAAGATGACATGAATCAACACATATTTCTTCCACTGAGTCTGAGGGTTGAAGTTTATTATTAAGTCATGTAGTCAAATTCTTTCATGTTACCTTTGATCACGTTGTGGCCCACAGACTGTTAGTTACAGTGATTATCTAATGTATTGTTCAGTATGAATATTCTACGAGTGCTGGCGGTATAGGTGTGAAATGGAGTAACATTTGATCAGCTCTTCACCTGAACGAAAAGACCTGGAAGATTTGCTAGTGCAAGGTGGATCTCCTCCTGTCTCCGCCCCTCATGGGTTTCCTCCAATCAGAATAAAACACAGGGATCTGGAAAAGGTGGCCCCTCTCTAAGAACCCCGCCTCCTCATCTGCTGTTCACGAGGAATATTTATAATAATGAATTTTTGTTTTTGAAGCCAGGGGATCCTTGGATTATGTCAGTTCCCAAACACAGCGAGACTATTCTTGTGATAGAGGTAGCGGTAGTGATTTATATGAGTCTTCACATGAAAAATCTATGAATTTTCGTTGTGATTTGCCTCACTTCTAGGAAAATTAAACTTCGGAGACAGAGATTCTGATGATATGTTTCAGATTCCTATGCTGTTTTCTTTAATCCTAAACCAAATTACGCCAAACCAATTAGGGTGATAAACTGAGAGAGGAAATTATTGACAGGCGATGTCAGTTCTTTTCCACTACCTGGCAGATAGTGTCCAATCGAAAATAAGTATCCCTACTTCCTTATTGAAAAGACAATGTCTTACATTAGAGCTCCCTCCAAGGAACAAATCCAACTCTCTGCAATGTGAAGTGTATGTACATTTGGCCAACTAAGTAAATTATAACAGAAATTATCTTACATCAACATCCAAAAAGAAAGCTAGTCTCTGGGAGATCAAAGTACCTTACAGCTTCCTAGTAACATAGTTAAATTCTCTTTCCACAATAATTAGGTTGCTGGATAGAAAATAAGCCTCTAATGTTTTTAGCATCACTGTTTAAATAACAAGAAGAAGAAGAAGAGGAAGAAGAAGAAGAAGAAGAAGAAGAAGAAGAAGAAGAAGAAGAAGAAGAAGAGGAGGAGGAGGAGGAGAAAAGAAGAAGAAGAAGAAGAAGAAGAAGAAGAAGAAGAAGAACTCTGTATTTCTAGAGGGAAAAAATAGAGGACTACTCTATCAAGTGAAAAAACAAACAAACAAATAAACAAAAAAACCCAAGCTTGATATAAGTGTATATGAAACCAAGGTATTCATAAGAAGTATCTGGGGAGTAAGCCAATTATCTGGATCCCACCTCTAGAGATTTTAATTCTGTAGGGCTGGAATGGAGAAGAGGTATCATCATTTTTTGAGAAGGACTACTGAACTACCCTTAGCAAGGAGACCCAGACATATGTGGGTCATATACAACAGTTTGGTTAAAAACAGGTAAATACTTAAACTGGAAAATTTATCTGCATGTTCTCCAAAATATTTATCAACAGGTTTTCTCAATTTTTATGTTACAACAGATTCTTTGTACAGTTCATGAATTCAGGGTAAAAAATCTTTTAATAGTTTATTTCATTAAATATTATCATTGGAAAAGTATCATGTTTGACTATTTTTTCACTACATAAAGAATATGTGTGTGTTGTGTTAGGAGATTGGGAAATCTAGATGCAATACTTAATCTGTTTTATCATTTAAGAAAAACAAATTTCTGATAAAGTTGGTTTGTATGCAAAAAGTAGTTATTTTGATAAACTGCTCTTGCGTGTTCTTTAAAATATGTTTTCTCTTAAAAAACATACAAATTTCATTTGGTTTCTCTTTTACCTATATAAATATCTCATCAAATGAGGATAAAATTTTAAAAGATCATGAAAAGCAATGAAACATAATCTCAAGTAACTTTGACTTGTAAGAAAGAAACCAAAATTGGAATAGAGAAATACAAAAGAAAATTAATGAAAGTCCTGAGGGAAAGTTTTAGGAACTAGCAGTATTTAGTCTAGAAAAGAGATGATGAGGGAATATTTTTAATAATGGCCACACCTAAGACATTAGATTTATACTGAGAAGAGAGCCAACATTTCTTCATCTTAACCGGACAAAGAAAGCATGCCTCTTGGTGATTTTACAACCATTGTTGATAACTCTTCAATAGGAGTATCTTTTCTCTCATCTCACTTCTTCCTCTTCAGTTCTTTCTCCTTTCCCTTCTTTCCTTGTGCAAATTGAGCATCTATTATATGCCAGACACAAAGAAAATGAGGTTGGTTTATATTAGGTACATTTGGTTAGGGAAGATTTCATAGAGAATGTTCTTTGGCTATTTCAACATTTGAGAAAAGATCTGTGTAGAAAATGACACATATTATGATTTGTATGGGAAGTTTTTGACGAAGAACCCTTTGGGAAATTTCTGTTCATTTCCAACAAGAGGCTAGTAACATGATTCAATTTCAGGGTGTTGAGTATCATAGAAATTGTTAAGTGCAGAACAGCAGAGAGATGAGCAGAAAACTTTTTTCCTAGTACTGGTTTCACTGATATCACTTGGAAAAGATTATTAAGTCTTCTTGGCAGACTTTCCCCCAAATTGCTACTCTGTTCTTTCTTTGAACGATCAAAGAAAGATGCTGTTGACCAAATGGAATGCCAACTCGGTTGTCAGGAGTATCTGGTTCTATTTATAGCAGTTATTGATAAGAAATGTTGAATAAGCTTGCTTAACTGCTCTGAATGCATCTTTTTTCCTCTCTGTCAACCTTTCTGTAACATTTCTCTGAACCATTTTTAAAGAAACATTCCTTTTGCCTCTTATCCTTGTTTTAGTTCAGGCTAGGACCTGGAAACCCAGCATTGGACTGGGTGCTCTGTTCAGAAATGGGTTCATTAGGCCCCAAGAGTAAGAGGGTCAGAAAGGGTGATCACAGGTGGGTCAGTTCACGCAAATATGCAAAGATGAAGGAGTGTGAGTGCTGAAAGGAGGCAAAAAGAAAAAAAAAAAAAAAAGATGAAGAACGTGTCATACTTTTAAGCAGGGAGTTCCAGGGAAGCAGACTGGCAGGTGGGAAGAGACCGGTTAGTATTGGAAGGGGAACTCCGGAGCAAGGCTTGTAGTCAGCCTTAGGACTTCCAGACAAGAATTTAAACGATCTAGTTAATGTTTTTAATTAGAAGTTAATGTACACATATTCAGAACGGCTATGCTGTATCTCTTTATGAATATAGTCCAATAATCGTTTTTCACTAACAAACTTTCTCGACTTTCACTCCCAAAGTTGGAACTGTGGCCTCAGATTCCATTTTAGGTCACATACTGCCATCTCGTGGCTAATCATGGTATCAGCAAAACCTACTCAAACCCAAACTTCTGGTTTTGCTGAAAACCTGAGGCGCTCCGCTTTGATAAAACGATGGAGTTTTCTATTTGTCTTCTTTACATCTTATTTTGCTCCAGAGAAGATAATGGTGGGTATGGTTTGGGGTTGAAATTTCAGGTCATGAAAGAGCTGAGTAAATTTGAGAACATAAAATTAAACGAGATTATAAATTTTTACTCACTTTTTCTTAGCATTAAAAAAAAAACAAAACACCTTTTTTGGTATTGCTCTCCCACTCAAATTTTATACAAATTGAAATTCAATAGGTTTCTCTAATTGAGTAATTCTGGTTGGTTAATTTTATTATTGTATGCTAAAACCAATCTAATTCTCATTTAATTACATCAAACGGCGCAGATAATTTCCCTCATAATTTCTCCAGCTTTTACTTCCATTTGTGTCCCTTGTTTGGTAAAGGAGATATCACTTGACAGCTTTTCATTATCAAAAACAATCTGTGATTCAACTTTTTGCCTCAGGCAAGATGTGACACGAATTATTATTAAATTAGCTTATAAGTCAAACAAACTATTCTGGAAACTTGAATTCGTTGTTCTATCGAGCATGTAGTTCCTATGACTGCTTAGTGCAATGTTTGTGCTGCAGGGAATGTGTGGAGGACAATCCACAGGAAATAGCCTGTGCCAATGGTCAAACAAATGAAAGCCCTGTGAGGAGCAGTTTACTCAAGAGACTGAGAAGAACACAGCATATACATCAAACCCACATTTGGAGGAAATGCTGGATGCACAGGAGTTTAGTTTAGTTTAATGGTTAAGAGCATGCTTGGGAGGGAATCGACAAATACACATTCCAGTTCTGATACTTACTAGCTAAGATGCCTTCACTTACTTAACCTTCTTAAGCATCAGTTCCTTTATCTGTCAAATAAGGAAATTGTAAGGATTAAACAAAGTATTTTACATATAGCTTAGTCTTGGCACAGTCTTGGGCACATAGTAAATCTTCAATAAATAGAAGTTAATTGCTAAAGACTAGCAGACAATCCATGCTTTGCCCTAAATTTCTAATTCTGCCTAAATAA